>CAUYUJ010022276.1:47500-125736 GCA_963575745.1 Prorocentrum cordatum | reverse complement strand
ATGAGGAGGAGCAGGAGGACGAGGGAGGGAGGGAGGGAGGGAGGGAGGCTGGGAGGGAGGGGGTGAGGGAGGGAGGGAGGGAGGGAGGGTGCAAAAGAGGGAAGACTGGGCGGGAGCGGTGCACGTCGGACGGGGCTGGGGCGAGGAGAAGTCCGTTCCATCTCAGAGCTTCTCGCTTCATCCTCGCCCAGATTTACCCTCGTCGGGCGCCCCATCTTCTGCTTACAGTCGAGCGCTCCTCGTCCTGCTTCACAGTCGTGAGGCGCTCTCCTTTCCCGATTCCCACTCTGCAACCAATCGCGCGCACTTCTGCCCACACGTCCTTCCAGATGCTTTGCTCTGTGGTGGTGGTAGTGGTGGTGGTGGCTTCGTCTTAGCAGTTTCGTCTTAGCACGTTCAGACGGCGTGGGTCCAGATATCCGACGATGTGCCGTGTCTTTGTCGGTGCAGGCGCTGTTCCTCGATCTCAGCCTCCCATGCCCCCCCACTCGGGCCCAGGGGCCATCAGTGATCCCAGCAGGCCCACACCGCTTCGAGTCATGAGTGAAAGTCACGACGGAAGGTTTGTCGCTATTTTCGGCCCCCACCGTCAAGCAACGACTCAGTCTGAAGAACCAGTCTCGGGAAATGGGTCGAGACCTGCGGGGGTCGACGTTGTGACAAAGCCATGACGTTTGGGGTCTGTGAAGCACCCTGCTGGCAGCAAAGGTGACGAGGCGGGTCGAGGAGTAGGAGGTCGGCGAGCGAAACCGTGCATTCCTATGTATTCCCAGGGGTTCCTGAGAAACGCACGAACTGCGGTGACTAGGGTGTTCAATTTCGCGTCATCATCTTACGCGGGAGTGGAGTTATGGCAGCACGAAGAGCCAGAAGTGCGGTAAGGCATGCCCTTCCGTGTGAGAATCGTGCGCGGGAAGGGAGTCCTGGCAACACGAAGAGTCGGAAGTGACCGCACTGTTTGTGCGAACGGGATCGTTACCGTCCAGATGCAAACATGTAGCCTTAAGTCGGGCCTGTCCCTCTAAAGGAGGAATATTCGAAAATTGACCAAAAATAATCAGGGGACGATTTTCTGAGCATTTCTTAACTATTGTTGGGTATTTTTTTAGTCTTTTATATTTTTCGCCCCAAATCCGCCTGTAGGGGGACATGCCCGACCTACATGTAGCCCGAGGCGAGAGAACGCTTCCTGAATACACTGTGAGGAAGTCTCGGGTGAATCGGAGCCGGGACAGGGGTGAGGGCACGTCCATGTACACCTCAGTCTAGTTTTTGTACCAGGGATCGTTGCCGTCCGCACCAACAAGGCAGCCGGCGCTCGGGCGCGAGCACGAATTTCTCATAGTTTGTGGGGGAGTTCAAGGCGAAACGGCTGCTGGACCAGGCGGTCGAAGGCTCCCCGCCCCCCATGCGGTTTGGCGAGAGCACGATTCCTCGACGAAGCGTGAGGAATTGCAAGACGATTGCCGGACCGGGCGGTCATTGGCACTCCCCGTCCCCCCTGAGGGATTATGGTGTTGTTCTTGGCATCGCTCGGACATGTACCCAACGTCCTGATTGGTTCACAACGTTAACCACCAGAGGTCCCCGCCCCTGCATTGGGGCCAGTGTTTCGCCCCAGATCAGATCCGCGTTTCCCTAGCAGCGTTTCGCAAGAGGCTGCCAGCGGAAATCACAAAAACAATCGCCATCGCTCGGACGTCCATTCCCCGTGCACTCTTCGATTTCGTGCGTATACTTGTCGCAAGATGATCCCAGATACTCCTCGATGGTCCTCGCAGAGAAAATATCACACGTCTAGTCGACGCTGGGGTATCGGACACCCCCGCTGGGGTTCGCTTGTCTACAGACGTCCTTCAAACTCTCCAGGCCTTGCTCGAGTAAATAGATTCGGAGGGTCGCACGGTATCCCCGATACACGGGCGATGCGGCTCGATGTGGAGCCCGAATTCCCCCACGCCGACGGCGCAGAGGCGTCGCCGACGTCGCCAACGCATCACCGACGCATCGGCGATGCGTCGGCGATATGTCCGAGGATATCTCGGTCTACTAGAGGCCTCCAGGGGATCCAAGAGCGGTGCGGTGACGGACCATGCTGTGAGCTCTTCGGGGATTCCGAGGTGAGCATACGGTCTGGCATCTGATGGTCTATCTCTGTTCCCCTTCTCGTAGTCGTCATCTTCCTCCACCTCTTCTCTCTCTCTCTCTTTCTCCCTGATTCGCAGGGCCTCACAGCTCCAAACAGAAGGTATTTTTCGATCATGTGCCCAAGCGCCGTGCCAGCGGCTGGCGCATGGCTTCAGCACTATACTGCACAGCGCCCCCGCTGCCAGGTTTACCCGGTCTCGAAGGTCACCCGCGCCCCCCCCACCGCGTGCGCGCCGGGGTCCGTGCCGTCCGCGCGCCTGCCCAGGTTTTGTCGGGCAGTGCCAAGGAGGACGGAGGGTTTCGCACGGGAACCACTGCCTCTCCTCCTGGAGGCAAAGGATCGAGGAAGAGGGTGATCAGAGGGAGGGGATCTACCTACACCCTAGGCGATGCTTAAGAAATCTTAAGTTGTCGGCCAGAGTCAAAATTATTCTTAATGTTTCAATGTATATCCTAAGATTTAAATGGAAACACCTGGGTTTTTATCCAAATTCTGAGACTATGAATTTCTTAACCCATGATTGCTTAAGCATTTCGCAGGGTGCATACCGCTGCTCGTCCTGGAGAGTCCTCGTCGCCAAGGCTGGGTTCTCCTTTGGATATTCCAGTCAGGATGCATGCCAGGAGAGGGCCAGGGAGTAGCGGTATCGGCACCTCAGTGTCACCCCACAGGAGGGAGGAAGGATGGAGGATGGGCGAGGCTCCGGAGGTTTTCGGGGCGCCTTTTGGGAGCCCTGGAGGCTGGGGGGGGCTCTCCGGGGAGGGTCCGCTTCCTGGAGGAGGTGGTGGTTCTGTTTGTGTGGTGACCCCCGTGGGCATTGGCTGGGTTTGTGGAGCTGGCCGCGCGCGAACTTTGCTGGCACGAGGAGTTCCAGAACCTGCTTCGCCATCGAGGGGTCGAGACGTTGATGCCCCTTCCTCGGTGGAAGGCTGGCGGAAGGCTGGCGCAGATGGCGCGGCACCGGGCCCGCGAGCGGAAGCCGGCGGAAGGCCAGCGGAAGTGAAAGTCGGTTTTCCGATACATACATACACACATATATACATACGTCCATGTTTATACATATATGTATGTTTGGTTCAGGGTTGTCGGGCCGAGTCACATGTTTTGGTTTTTTTTTCGTCGAAATGTGAGAATGGTGTCTGCATGGGGATCAAGTGTGAGTGAATCGCGATCGCGAAGGCATGTAACCCCTAGCGGGCGATAGTAAAGTCCCCCCCTTCCTCGCTCTATGTTTTAAACCCCGACCACAGGGAGCTATATGTGGGGAAGGCGCGGGGGCCGAACTTGACTATCACCTGGGAAGTTGTGGGGGTCGAAGCTGCTACCATATCGTGATGATCAACAACACTATCAACAACGCTGAGCATGGCCACGATGGTCTCGCCACACCAGCTTCCGCAATCACGAGCGTGTGGCAGGGCTGTGGGGTTCTCACCAGTTCAATTTGCCCACGTTGCGACCGTGCGTCAGGGCCATGGGGTTATCATTTGCTTGGTCGTTCCCGAGTCAGAAACGTGTGGCAGGGCCATTGGGACCGATTGGATTTGGATTGCGCATGCGTTTTCTCGAGCAGGCAACGCATTGGAGCTAGTTAGTGAAGTTCAGTACTTATTCAACGCACCCCTCGCACGGTTCGTGGCCCTTCCTCCACCTTCTCCTCCTCCTCCCCCCCCCCTTCTGCCCTCGCAGCTGCCCAGGCCGAAGCTTCCCCGAGCCCCCGAGACTCCAAGCTGTCGGGCCTCTTCGAGGCGGCGAGCCACTTCGCCGCAGGGGCAGCGATAGGGGGGGATAGGCATGTGGGGGGGGGAGGGGGGGGGGGGGGCATCGATCTGGAATCTGCGATGCATCGCCGACGCATTGGGCGCGCATCGCCGATGCATCGGCGATGTATCGCCGATTCCAGGTCGATGTCCCCCTCCCAATGCCTATCCCCTCACATCGTTGCCCCTGGGTGCGTCGCGAGCCCCAGCGATGGCCCAGCCCGCCGAGCGCGCAGCTGCCGCGCGCCTGCCCGTCGAGGCGTTGAAGCACGCGGCGGCGCCGAGCCTGAGCTCGAACGAGATTCTCGAGCGCGTGGCCAAGCCGAACGAGAAGGTCATCGAGAAAGTGAGCTACATCGCCGAGCAAGTTACCATCGCCGAGATGCGCCAGTGCCCGTCGAGCCCGCGAGGCACGGATGCAGCGAGGATGACGAGCTGCTACTTCAAGGCCGCGAGCGCCTTGTGGTCGTCGAGCGCCCAACAAGCCGTGCTGGGGATGGCCTACCAAGGCGGGTGCCACAAGGGCATCGAGTATGGCCACATCTTCAACGAGAAGGACAGGGGGCGCCTCGCGCTGGCAGTGGCTTTGTTCTTCAAGGCCTACGTCGAGAAGAACGAGCACGTGCGCGATATCTTCAAGAACCACGGAGGGCTGCCCGAGGACCTCTGCTGGCCCATGCCGACCTTCAAGGCCAAGCTGCAGGAGCTCGCCAGGAAAAGAGACGGATCTCGGCGCCGAGAAGGTCGAGAAGCTGACCCGCGGCCCCTACACCGAGCGCGTCGGGTTGGCCCCCCCAAGCGCCCCCGCCGCGCGAGCTCCTCCACCTCCACGAGTTGCTGCTGCCGATCAGCGAGAAGTTCGAGCCCGTCGAGCACTTGCGTGAGAGGCCCGCCGAGAGCATTCCGCGCAGAGCCCGCGAGTATGTCAGGTGGTGCAACGAGACCACCATGGTCTCGATGGCGACCGACGGGATCGCCAAGGCTACGACCCTAGCCATCATCAGGTGGCGCTGGTCCATCGAGAAGACCGCGGACATGAGCTACGAGCTGCGCGACCACGAGCTGCACGAGCACAGCTACCAAGACAAGCGAGCCACGCGGGTCTATTCGAAAACCGTCCAGCAGCAGAAGCACGGGGAGGCGCTTCTCGAGAACCGCATCAAGATGCACTTCGACAAGCATGCGTCGATCCAGGAAGAGTACGACAAGCTCAATACGCACAAGCGCGATGACGAGAGGAGCCAGGCCGACGCCGAGGCCGAGTCAGAGCCCGCCTCGCCCACGCTCGTGGGCGCCTGAGCGCGCGAGCTCCCCGGGCCCAGCGCCCGGCGTTTTTGGATGCGAGGGCGCCGTTTCGAGGCGCGCGCTCGGGCCCCATCTGATTTTCAAGCTCCAAGAGAGCGCTCGAGCACGCGCGAGTGGCGTTCCAAGCTGCGGGGCGCTACTCCCCCCTCTCGCCGAGTGATCCCCGATCAATCAGCAAGGACTCAGGCGGGCTCGATCCTGCACCCTCGGATCGATGATCCGGGATCTTGAGTCCGAGCATATTCGGGCACCTTGGGCCCTTGATCCGAGGTTCGCCAAGCGCGGGCTCGAAGAACTCGGATTCGCGACCCGAGGCAGAGTGCAGAGTGCACGGCAGGGCAAGCTGGCAGAGCTCAAGGGGGCTCGCACGCCCCGAGCTGCGCCCGCGCTGCGACGAGACCCAGCGGCGCAGGCCAAGCCCCAGATTCTCCTCGGCTGGAGCAAGCACGCGGGCGAGCACAACGTGAAAAAGATTTGCCTCCCTGCCGCCTCGAGTGAGAGTCGAGCAGCAGCGCGGGCGGCGCTGGATGCGCGAGACGGTCACCTGGTGGCGCGGCCGTCGAGCTGCCGTCGAGACGAAGTTTGCCACGGCGAGGCTCGGCAAGATCGGCATCGGAGCCTGCGGGCGCCCCCGAGTAAACATGCACAGGCGCGCCAAGAGCATGGGCGCCAGGCTGCCCGCGAGACCCCTGGTCAAGTCGCAGCCATGCGCCCGCTCGAGGGCCTCGCGCGCCGCCCCGGGCTTCGGTTCAAGCAGGAGCGCGAGCACGGCCACGAG
The DNA here is from genome assembly GCA_963575745.1 of Prorocentrum cordatum. NCBI lineage: Eukaryota > Dinophyceae > Prorocentrales > Prorocentraceae > Prorocentrum > Prorocentrum cordatum. The sequence goes on along the minus strand of CAUYUJ010022276.1, from coordinate 119,744 downwards.
GTCAGGAGATACCATGCTGACGCGGCTGCGCTACGAGCTGGCCTCCGAGCAGGACAAGCAGATCCACCTGCAGAAGATCGGCCACAAGAGCTGCAACGCCGAGATCCTCAAGAGGGTGACCAAGCGCCTGAACACCTTCCAGGTAAACCAGACCACCAAGAAGGACATGCAGCGGGTGGGCGACTTCATCCTCTCGAGGATCAACGCGAGCGGGCGCAAGGGCCAACGCCTCTCCGACCAGGGGAAGCAGACCCTCTGCAAGGGCAAGGCCAAGCTCATCTGGGCCACGGCGGACAGGTAGTACGAGTAGTAGGAGTAGTAGTAGTCGTAGTAGTAGTAGTAGTAGTAGTAGTAGTAGTAGTAGTAATCGTAGTCGTAGTCGTAGTCGTAGTCGTAGTCGTAGTAGTAGTAGTAGTAGTAGTAGTAGTAGTTCGTCGAAGTGGTGGTAGTAATTACTCGCGCTAGTCGTGGTGGTAGCCGGAACTAGTTACTCGCATTGATTATTTCTAGTGCGACTCGCAACTGCAACTGCTGCTACGCGTAACTGAGCGAGTCTTTGGATCGAGCGCGCCCTGCGCGAGATCCGGGGCGAGGGGGCCAGGCGCGCCGCGCGCGCCCGCGGCCGCGAAAGGAGGCCAGCGACAACGACTGGGCAACTATTAGTAAGTATTCGTATTATTTCGAATACTAGTAACTATTATTACTACTACTACTACTACTACCACTATTACCACTACTACTACTACTACTACTACTACTACTACTACTACTACTACTACTACTACTACTACCAGGTACTGCTACTACTACTACTACTACTACTACTACTACTACTATCAGGTACTACTACGACTACTACTACCAGGTCCTACTACTACCAGGTACAACTACTACCAGGTACTCTTACTACCAGGTACTACTATTACCAGCGACTACTACCAGGTACTACGTGTAGGAACCATTAACAGGTGGCACTACCAGGTACAGCTACGTCTACCAGGTTCCACTACCAGGAATACGAACAGGTATTACACTAGGTAGTAGTAGTAGTAGTAGTAGTAGTAGTAGCAGTAGTAGTAGTAGTAGTACTAGTAGTAGTAGTAGTCGCAGTAGTAGTAGTCGTAGTAGTAGTAGTAGTAGTAGTAGTAGTAGTAGTAGTAGTAGCACTAGCATTACTACGGACGAGAAATGTATTACTACTTCTTCTTCTACCACTACCACTACCACTACCACTACCACTACCACTACTACTACTACTACTACTACTACTACTACTACTACTACTACCACCACGAGGTTCGCGCATCCGGCGGCGAGGGGCGGCTCCGAGGACCTCCGTCCCATCTGCGGGGGGCCCGGGACCTTCGCCGAGCACGGGGCCAGCGCGAGAGTGGCCGTCGACGCCGCCGCGCTCTGGCTCAAGCCTGGGGGCGAGGAGCTCGTGTGCGTCCACGAGACCGAGGTCTCGGCGCGAGCGAAATGCGCGCGGAAGGAAAGGGTACAGTGCCCAACAGCAGTTCTTGTTCATTGCGAACAGGGTTCGCTGTCTGTGTCGCCGCGGCCTGCGTTCATTCGAGACAGAAGGCCGCCTGCCCAACAGCGGCCGCTGTTGGTTCGGCACAGCAGTTGTTGCGGGGTATTGTGCCCATTCTGTCTGCGCGCATTTCGAGCGCCCAAAAGGTGCACGCCGCGGGCACCAGGAAACGCATCTCGAAACTCTGCGAGAAGTTCCGCGAGGCGCTCAGTGAGCAGGACAAGGCAGCCTTCGAGACGGAGAATACCAGGTACTTGGCAGACCACCCCGACCACAAGGAGCAAGCGGATCAGGCCTACTCCAGCGCAGGAGACAAGTACAGGATCACCCTGATCAGCGTCTCCGCGGTCGAGGACTGGTTCGACCCGAGCAAGGCGCCAGGGTCCGGCAAGCAGCGCAGCGTGCTCCTCGCCCCCTGCGCAAGGCACTGCCGAGTCAGCGACGTGGACCTCGAGGAGGGCACCTGGCGGCGAGACGCCGCCTACGAGCGGGGCGATGGCGAGGCGGGGCGCTTCCGAGCAGGCGAGCCCCTAGGGGCGCTGCTCAAGGGCTGGCGCACCGCCTTGCTCGAGTTTTTTTTCCCGAGGCGGAACGCGCGAGGGTCTTCGAAGCCATCGACGTGGGGGCAGCCGAGAGCCTAGACGGACGGGCAGGTGTCAAGCTGGACCATCGATTTCATCGAGCGGGAGCACGGCCAGAGCCTTGTGTTCGCAGGTTGCCTCTCGAGCCAGTGGGCCGAGGCAGTGGCGCTGCGAGCGTGGCTCAAGGGCATCATCTACGCGCCCGTGGCTCCCGACGCCGCGAGCTTCTTGCATGGGGCCCGACGCCCGCGGTCAAAGCCAGCTCATGGCCAAGATCCGAGAGGTCAAGGCCGAGGCGCACTGGGCCACGGGGCAAGACTGGCTCCAGAATGCCAAGGCCGAGCCCCAGAAGGAGTACAAGTCCCCGACACAATGGGGGCCCTACGAGTGCCTCTACTGCATCTCCGAGGCCCGCACCCGCTTCCGCGAGCAGAACAAGGGCGCGGTGCCGCTCCAAGGGGCGCAAGCCAAGCAGATGCTCGTGCTCCGGCCGACAGAGCAAGGCGAGCTCAATGTCGCCGCGGGCATGGGGCCGTGGAGGTACTCCACAGGCCGGCCGCGGCATCGAGAACAGCCCGGCTAATGAGCGCCTCGAGGGCATCCAGAGCTGGCCCGAGGGCGCGCCGCCGGTGCCCGAGTGGAGGGCCCTCGACGGCGACTGCTTCCACAACGACGACTTGCCGAGGGACTGCGAGAAGGGCGAGAACCCCTGCCTGCTGGAGCTCCGAGAGCTGGACCTCGAGCTCACCGACGAGCAGAAGGTCATGCTCAAACCGCCAGAGGAGCGGATCAATGACATCAAGCTCCTGCACGCCCTCGAGAACAGGATCAAGCTGAAACGGGCAAATAAACGCAATAACAGGTGGGCGCCCAAGTTCGCGGGCCAGTTCCTGGGCAAGCACGCTCGCGCGTGGCAGCGCGAGAAGGACAAGGCCGGCGGCGAGACCTCGCTCGAGCACCTCAGCAGAGGCGGGGCCAAGGCGAAGCCCACATGCAGGCCGCCGAAGGTGCGCGCGAGCTTCTCCAATAAGTTCAAGCAGAAGAAGCAAGCGGAGAAGGGCGCCAAGAAGCAGGACAGGGCCAATCAGAAAAGGCGGCCTCGAGGCTTGCGAGGGCCCCCCCTGGCACGGCAAGGTGGCGCGCGTCACCGAGGAGGGCAGCCGCGAGGGCAAGCGCGGCAGAGTGCAGGAAGTCTGGCGAGTCTTGGGCACCGAGATCGAGTGCCGCCTGCGCGTCCTCGAGGTGGAGACCGCGGCGATCTTCCAGATCAGCAGCAGCGAGGCTTCGAGGGTCACAGGCACTCGTTAGGTTCCGCCTGCTTCTGCCTGGGGCGGCGGAAGCAGGAGGAAGTTGGCAGACAGGAAATGGAGGGAAAGCGGGAGCTGGCGGAAGCAACGAGAAGCGCGGAGGCAGGCGGAAGCAGCGCGAAGCGGAAGCAGGCGGAAGGAAAGCGGAAGCAGGCGGAAGCTTACGAGCGCCGGCGAATCCCGAGCGCCACAGGTCACGATCGAGCAGGACTACAAGTTCCCCAAGCCGCAGAAGCAGAAGCTCGACTGCCGCAGACAAGACACGCTCGCCGCACCGCGCTCGCCAAGGAGTACGCGATCATGAACTGCGAGCAGATCGTCAGGGGCGACGCCCTCGAGCTGGGCACGGCGCGCGCGCTGCTTGGCGAGATGGGGGAGTGAGTGGGCGTCCCGGACAACGTGCTGGCGGTCGAGCCCGCGGCGACCGTCGCCCGGGCTCGAGAGGGCCAGGGCGAGGACGCACCCGCCGCCCAGCAGCCCGAGGAGCAGAAGCGTTGGGCCGAGAGGGTCGACGAGGCCCAGCACGTGCTGGTCTGCGTGCACTCCGAGGCGCCCGCGCGCGACACGCGCCTCAAGGTCGCCGGTGGCTGCGATGCCCCCCCCGCCCCCAGGGTGCCTCCAGCGTTTCGCTCCTGTTTGGGGCGAATCCTGGAGGCGCCGCGGGCAGGGGGCACTTGCGGCAATTCCCGCCAGGTCACGAGGATTGACGGGGGCGGCGTCGAGGTGGACTACCGCGACGCCCTCGAGCAGCCGCCCGAGAAAGCCAAGCAGGCCCACCAGGGCCACGCGCGAACCCGCGCCTGCACCCCGCGATTTCTGAGGTGGGAAGGTGGGGCTTACATTGCTCGGAAGCTGCCGAGCGAGATGTACCCCGCCCTCCTCCTCCTCCTCCTCCTCCTCCTCCTCAGATATCGCGGGCGTGGTTCGCACGTGGCCCCCCGAGGCCGCCGCGAGGGCCCCCCGCAAGCTCGGCGCCATTGGCCCCGGCGAGCATTGCCCAGCACCGAGCAACAGACGGTGCCAAGTAGATGGTTGGAGCTGCGGCCGCTTGGCAAGTCGCTTGATCGCGCGCGCCCTGCGCGAGATCCGAGGCGAGGGCTGCAAATCCCGGCCGCTCTCCGCGCCGTGGTCGTTCGGGGGAACGAGTTCATCAGTAAACTCAAGGAGGCGAGCGACAACGACGCGGCGATGGCCAAGACCAAGGCCAAGGGCAAGGCCAGGCACGAGTCCAAGTCCAAGCCTTGCAAGAACCCCGCGGCGGCCGAGCCGAAGGGCGCCACCTACGAGGAGGCTAGCGCCGCCGCCCAGCTTTGCGTCGAGTTTCTCCCGCGCGAAGACGGCTCCAAAGAATGCCGCGCTCGCGTGGGAGATTGGTTCGGTGCCCTTGTGGTGCGAAGTCCTTCGCAAGGGTGGTTTCTTGGCCAGATCGGCCAAGGACCTCTCTTGCGTTGGCAACATGTAGGCGCCCAGCCACGATCCTCGATATCGCTCGAGTCAGCCTTGTGTCCTGCGCCTGTGCGGGCAAGTAGCCGCGAGGCTCGAGATCTCTCGAGCGATCTGTGCGTAGTGCGCCTCTGCGGGCAAGTGGCCACGATGCAAGAGATCGCTCGAATCAGGCTTCTGTCGTGCGCCTGGTTTAACCTCCTCCTCCATCATCGTCATCTTCATAATCATGACCTACCCTCCCCAGGAAAATCCGGTCATTATCCCCGCGGGAACCGCGAACTTTACTATCCGCGGGGGGTTATTATCGCCCTTTTAGGGTCATCGCGCATTTGTGTGCACCCGCTGTTCGGAGGCGCGTTTGGGCAAGCTGCTCGACGACACGCTTTTCATTGCCATGAAGCGTATTGTTGTCAGCTGCCTCATTGTTTGCTCGTTGTGTTTCCCACCCGACAGGTTGGGGTCGTCACACACTATATATATATATATATTAAAAATAAGATTTCCCGGCCCGTGCACCATGCAGACCGCGGCCGCCAGATCCCCGGTCTCCCGAGTGTCCCCGAGAGTCCCGCCCCAAGCCACTGCATACCGCGACCGCCAGGTCCCCGAGTGTCCCCGAGGCCCGGCCTCGCGCCACTATGCATATCGCGGTCGCCAAGTCCCCGAGGGTCCCCGATAGTCCCGCCTCGCGCGACTCTGCAACCCGCGGCCGCCAGAACCCCAGGTCACCCGAGTGTCCCCGCGAGTCCCGCCTCGCGCCGACAAAGCATAACACGACAGCGCACCACTCTAAAGCATACCGTCTAAAGCATACCGGAACTTAGTAATCACAATACAAGAAGGTATGGCAAATCGGGGCAAGACACCACACCACCCGGCATAACACATCATACATTTCATACCATGCCACGGCATCACATATCGTAACATAGCACACCATGACAGAGCAGTGCATATCATTGCACATCATCACATCATAACACATTCTACAACACGACATATCCATCATGCCATACGAGCACATCGCCGAACATAACATAGCAACACAGAAAATGCCACATCCTCACATGACATGACACACCATATCGTAGCACAACGCAACATAACAAACACATGCCATGGCAGACCGCATCATCCATAACATAACAGCACGTGGCATAACATAGGATGGCATAACAGGGTATATTGTACCATCCCATGACAGAGCCAACACACAATCTACCACATAATCACAAGACACAGTTCATGACATATAACATCGCATCAGGGATGCCACATCACATCATGACAGTACGCGGCAAAATATGTTTCACAATATCAGAACAGCCCATAGCAGAACACCAGAAGCTATGACACAGATTATCATGTTGAACAGTTCGTGACACCATACCCCATGACATGATGGAATCCATCAAATCATATCATGCAATGGCAGAACGCACCATCAAAGCACATGCCATGGCAGAACACATCACACCGTGGCACAGCTCCACATCACAAAACATTATTTAAACTGACGAGTCATGCCAGTACAGAGCGCGGCATCGCACACTATATTAGAGCATGTCATATCGTTACCATCGTTCCACCATAACATAACAACGCATAACAAGCCGTATCATGTCAGAACAGGACCCACAAAGACACCCCATACCAACGCATGCAACAACATCATGGTTCGATCATGCTATAACATAACATACCACAGCATAACAACAAAAGGCATCCTACACCAGAGCATAGCGTAAGAGAGCAGCGCATAACATTTCTCACAACCTAACATACCATAACATAAGATAGACTCGCATCATGTCATACCATGGCAACGCATACCATGCTGTATCCTGGCAAAACCTGTTTTATCAGAGCAGGACATAAGAGACACAATCACATACTATGTCATGGCAGAACAGAGCATGACATAACGCAGCATCTAGCAAAACTACGAATACCAAAGCACATCACGACATAGTGGAGCATAGTGGGGTGTATCATCGCAGATCATACCAGAACGCACCCGCACTGCTTTACTAGTGCACCACGAGGGAAACGAATGTATTCGAGCATCGCAGATTTTATAATTTCGCAGAGGATAACAGAGCACAGAACAATGTCATGGATAGAGAACAAACAGAGCACAACGTCATACTCTTCATACTCATCAGGCGAAGCGCTTGACCTAATACCAAAGACTATACCTTCATGGAAGAGGTATGCCATACTTGAGCAGGGCATCGTATACGACAATGAACTCAGCATAACGTACACCATATCACTGATTAGCGCATAACATAGCAAATAACAGCCAGATCAGATCAGGCTATAACATTGTGGCACAGTGCAGAAGAGCATTCCCTATGATAAGAAACAACATATTTGAAGAGGAACGCCATGACATGACACACCGTATTCTAATGTTATTGAACGCAACGTGCCCGCCGAATTCAGGCTGGCCACTGGACCAACCAGTCGGAGCAACGACATATTTGACAACGTATCACATGTGACTGGCGTCACGGCGTCGCGCCGGACTGCCCTGACTTCTATTATTTTCTATTGCGATTAGTGCTACTACTATTATTAGTACTAGTACGACGACGACTACTACTATTACTATTATTACTATTACTATTACTACTGCTTCTGCCACTAGAATTCGTACTACTACTATTGCTGCTTCTGTTGCTGCTACTACTACTACTACAACAACTACTACTACTACTACTACTACTACTACTACAGCTACTTCTACTATTACTGCTACTACGACTACTACTAGTATTTTTACTACTACTACTACTACCACTACTACTACTACTACTACTACTACTACTACTACTACTACTACTACTACTACTAGTACTAGTACTACGACTACTACTACTGCTAGTACGAATACCACTACTTCTATTTCTACTTCTACTTCTACTTCTTCTACTACTACTACTACTACTACTACGACTACTACTTCTCCTACTACTACGACTACTTCTACGACTACTATTACTATCCCCCCGACGACTACTACTACTACTACTACTATTACTACTACTACCTGCGCAACGACTACTAGTTGTACGACTACAGCCAGTAATACGACGACTGCGACTACTACAATTACTATTACTGCTGGTACTACTAGTACTACACTAGTACTTATACTACTACTACTACTACTACTACTACTACCACTACTACTACTACTACTACTACTACTACTTCTACTACTACTACTACTACTACTAATTCTACTACTACTACTACTACTACTACTACTACTACTACTACTACTACTACTACTACTACTACTGCTACTGCTACTACTACTACTACACTACTACTACTACTACTACTACTACTACTACTACTACTACTACTACTACTACTACTACTACTACTACTACTACTACTACTACTGCTGCTGCTGCTGCTGCTGCTGCTGCTGCTGCTGCTGCTGCTGCTTCTAGTACTAGTCGTACTATGACAACGACGAAGACTAGTTATAATATTGTTACTGCTACTGCTATTGCTACTGCTAGTGCCCCTCTCATTCTCATTCACTATTTCAGGACATGTTCAGGGGGTCTCGACTCACATGTTTTTGAGATTAGTTGTTCGTCCCAGGGCTTGTTTCGGTTTCGTCCGTCAGCGGCTTTGGGGCCGTTAGGCCTGGGCCGGCACGGAGACAGAAAGATCGCGTCAGGCACTTGCGCCGGGCAGCTCATGGCACCCTTCGCTCTCGGGAGCCTTGGTGTGGAGACCTTGTTGCGTCGCCGTCTCCGTTAGGAGCCCTGGTGTTCAGAGATTGTTACGTTGCCGCCCGTTCCTGAGCCTTGGCTGGGCCGGGGTGTCAAGAACTGGTGGGCCGTTTGAGGGCCTCTTTTGGGGCTCTTGGGGGCCTGTTGGGATATCCTTGGGGCCTCTTGGGGGCCTCTTGGGGCTTCTTGGGGGGTTCTTGGGGCCTCCTGGGAGCGTCTTGGGACGAACGGCTAGACTAGACTTTTCGGTTCGTGGTCCCCCTCTTGGGCCCGTGTTCGGGCCCTATGGGGCCGTCTTGGGCGCCTTTTGGGTCGTCTAGGGGCCCTCTTGGGCTGTTTTGGGGGCCTCTTGAGAGCCTCTTGGGCCGTCTTGGGGCGGTCTTGGGGGCCTCTTGGGCCGTCGTCAACGCCGTGAAAGCCGAAAAGCAGTAGATGCTAAATATGTACGTTTTCCTATGGAGCATCAATGATTTTGGCCTCTTGGGGCCCTCTTGGGACGCCCCTTGGGCTCCTCTTGGGGGCCTCTTGGAGGCCTCTTGGGCCGTCTTGGGCTGTCTTGGGCAGTCCTGGGGTCTTCTGGGACGGAAAAGGGGAAAACCTGAAAACCATACAAAAACCCGAGGGACAACCCGAAAACGGCCATTAGACCACCGCATCCGGGCCTCGCACCCCCCCTGGACCCCCCCTTAAGGGCTTCGCCCCAACTCAACGTCATCACTCGTGCCTCGCTCTTTCCGTGATCTCAGGACATCGGCAACTTGCGATTTGGTCAGACCGTCGCACTGGCCGACACCACGGGGCCACGCGCACATCGTTCCAATTGGCGGGAGCATAGTCGAGATCGAACGCCGAAGGTTTCGGTGGGAATCGCTCGAAGCAATTTGTTTTAATCCTCTCATTTTTTCTCTCTCCATCTCTGTCTCTTCAGTCGCTTCTTCCCCGTGCCCGATCATGTCTACGTCCCTCCTGGACCTTCTCCGCTTTTGCAGTCCAGAGCGCCGAGGCTTGCCGCTGCTCTGCGTCGACGATGCGTGTTTTCCTTCCAGGGAAATTTCGTCGGAGGAGATCCGTGGCAGGGCCTCTCGTGGGGAAGCTCGTGGCCTGGTTCTGTGCGAAGCTGGGCGAACGTCCCTGCCCCCCCTGGGTCGCCCGCGCGCATGCCGCCGGCCATGCCCTATTGGCCGCCCCCGAGAACGTGGAACACACTCGAGTGAAAGCGGACCTCCTGAGGAAAGGATTGATTGGTGTCTCCGTAAGAGATTCATGTACGGACGCTGGTCGGGTGGACGGTGACCTCGGGGGCAGCAAGCTTGGGGGGGTCGAGGATTGCAGGAACGTGGCCCTCAAGGGCCCCTAAACTGTCACTGCGGGTCTAAAAGGTGCACGAAAGGTGCAAGTTTCTCCACCCCACGGTTGCCTCCCGTTAATAATGAACCTTTCATGAACACTTGGACTGGGTAGATTTCCGAAGGAGGACGTTGGTCTCTGCTTCGGGTCGTCACCAATACTGGTGAAATCAAAAGGTGCCAATACCGTCACTCCCTGGACCTCTCCCGGAGTGCGTTCTGACAGGAATTTTCGAAGCGAATCCAGCGGTGGCGACGAGGGCCCCCCCAGGAAACCCCAAAAGGGCGAAGCAAAAGGGGCAGCGGCATCGGTACCTGCTCCTCCTCCGAGGCACGGCGGGCGAGCAGGGAGGCGAAGGCACCCTGCCGCGACGGCGCTCCTGGCTGCGGGCTCCCTTGCCTCGGTATCGCTTATCCGACCCCCCTCCCCATCCCCATCCCCTTCGACACCGCCACCAAATTACCCCCACAGTTGGGGATACACCCCTCGAAACCCGAAGAGAACGACCTACATCCCCATCTAGGGGGGTAAATCTGCCAGTGGGGCCCAGGCCACGCCGCTGGGGATGTGGATCGGTTAAGCGATACTCATTGCCCAGCTCCCTCCCGCGACCCCTCGACGGGCCGCGCGCCCGGGGGGGGAGGCACGTGCGAGGTTCAGGGGTTCGGAGAGGATGGGGTTCGTAGAGAGGGGGTTACTCACACTTCCCCCAGAGGGGCGCCAGCAGCGTTTTCCTCGTGACCCAAAAGGAGGTCCAGGTGAAATGGGGTGGTGCAACAGATTTGGGGCAATTATACTGCACATGTGTTGCGCCAGAGAATTGTATTGCATTGTATTGCAAGTCATGTATTGCACGCGCAAATCCAGCAATACCTTTGCGTACCGGAATGCATTGCACACCCCATTTCGTATTGCAAACCCACAAATCTATTGCACCAAATCTATTGCACCGCCCCCGTTTCGCTGGACCCCCTTTTGGGTCAACCAGAGCTTTTTCTCTGGCCCCACCGCTGCCCTAACCCCGCCGTTACGTCCTGAGGGGGCGGACCTTCTTGGAAGGCGGCGGGGTTTCTCGGAAAACCTCCCGACCTCTGAAAAACCTGACCCCTTCGCGTCGTGAGAAGATCACGACGGAGGATGTTCGCCAATTTTGGCCTCGAGGGGCCCTCGCCGGGCCCTGGGGCCGTCAAAAAAACGACTCGGGATGGAAGGCCGGTCCAGGGGAACGGGTCGAGACCTTTGGAGGTCGACGTTTTGAAAGAATCATGACGCCGTGGGTCTGGGGATCTGCCCGTGTCTTTCTCAGAGGGCCGGTGGCATGCAAAGCCTTCCGCGAGGCCCAGACTGCCTTTGCCCTCCTCCCGGGGCGCGCTGCCAGCTCGAGGCCCACATCTGTTGCGCCCGCAGCCGCTCGCAGCCGCTCTCCTCCCCGATCTTTTGCGCGCCCCCCCCGTCTGTCTTCTTGAGGGGCCCCTGTTCCAACACCACCGCCACTGGTAGGATAGGGGAGATGGGGAGGTCCTTCTCCTCCTCCTCTCTCTCTCCTACCTGCAGTCGAGGTCGACCAGTAGGTCGGCCCTGCCAAATCAACTGTACCCTTGTATCCTGTGCTTCGTTATCCATGCCTTCTACGTTCCTATGGCAACGTGGCTCTCGGAAGGGTCTAGTGTCCTCTCGCGTGTCCTCTCCAATCGCCCCCGACTCTTTGGTAGTGGTTTGGAAGATCGGCCCATCACTTCTGGGAGCGATGCTGCGCGCCCTTGCCCGGCCGCTGTGCCGCTCGGAGGGGCTGGGGACGGACTTCTGGTTCGGCCGTGCCAGCAGCGCTCGCGTCGCAAACAAGATCGCGACCGCCGGTCATTTTTGCTATGTTCGCCTCTGGGGGCCCTCGCCGCGCCAGGACCTTCAAAAGCCACTCAGGATGCAAAGTCCGGTCCCGGGGACTGGGTCGAGCCCTCTGGGGGCCCGCGGACAACTCCTGACGTCGGGGGTCTGGGCTTTCCCCTCTCCCCCTCAGGCATTCCGAGGATGTGGACAGCATGGCTGGATCTAAGTGCTGTTCTGCTGAACTTCGGCTGTGTTTTGTTTTTCGTTTGGGAGGGAGTTAGAGGAAAACAGGTAGCAAAACGGAAAGCAAAACGAACAGAAAACGAACAACAACGTTTAGGTCCAGCCCTGGTGGACAAGTCGCTCCAGAGCGTTCCCCGGGTCACCCCCCAGGGGCGCGAAGAGAGACAGTCGCGCGTCGCGCGTCTCGCGGCCTTGAGCAGGACGGCTGCCACCCGTCTCCAGGGGGCAGCGCGGGGGCGCGAGAACGCACGCGGATCCTTCCCCGAGTCGCACTAGAAAGGACGACCTGCGACGCTGAGGTGGAGGAAGAGGGGGACAATGCACGCGATCAGGAGGCCCAAGGTCAGGCGCCAGGCGAAGGCTCGCAAACCCGTGGCTGCTAAAACAGAGCTCCGGGATTTTTTTTGTTTTCCGGGAAGCAGCCCGTGTCCTATTCAGTGCGCTGAGTTTTATTCCGGGAATGTGTTTTTTTCTCCCGCGAAGACCGTTTTAGCAGCCACGTATTTGCCAGCTCTCGCCCAGCTCCCGAAAAGTGTACACAGTCAGTCCCTTGCTTGACAGGAGTTTGCTGCGGTGGAGGCTCGCCAAAACAGCTCACCTCGCTGAATCAGTGCGCCATCGAGCTACTTCGCCAGCAAGAGACGCAGCTCCAGGTGCACCCCTGTCGAGAATGGCGCTCTGGGTTCGGCTTAGATATTGGTGCTGTCATGTGGGTAAGTTTCGCTGGTCGTGCAGCACGATCCAGGGGCACTTATCGTCCAACTCGGTTCGGGGTCGATCGAGAAGGCGCCCTCGCAGCATGTTATGAGCAGCGCCTGACACATCTCGTGGTCTGTATGAGTGACGGGCGGGGTGCGCCGCAGCGCGCCTGTCTTTGATGCATCGAGGTGTCTGAATTTCCCATGAAGTGCTGCACGTCAAAGAGGCGAAGTATTTGCTGGGGCATCGACCGCGTCTCCTCGTGACGGGAGTGGGCGCTGCACAGTTGCTGATGTTCGGTTATGTTTCTTTCGTGTCGCTTGATGGATGGACAGATGGATGGATGGATGGACACACACAGACACACATATATGTATATATATGTGCACATATGTACAAGTATCCCAGAGCGACCCTACCTAGGAGTTGGAGCCCCCAGGAGAGCAATATTAGTAGTAATGGTAAACGCCGTCCTCCGCCTTCTCCTCATCGTCGCAGTTGTAGCAGTAGCGGTAGTAGTAGTAGTAGTAGTAGTAGTAGTCGTAGTCGTAGTCGTAGTCGTAGTTTTCGTAGTAGTAGTCGTAGTAGTAGTAGTAGTAGTAGTAGTAGTCGTAGTAGTAGTAGTCGTAGTAGTAGTAGTAGTAGTAGCAGTAGTAGTAGTAGTAGTAGTAGTAGTAGTAATAGTAGTAGTAGTAGTAGTCGTAATGGTAGTAGTAGTAGTAGCAGCAGTAGTAGTATAGTAGTAGTAGTAGTAAGTAGTAGTGAGTAGTAGTAAGTAGTAGTAGTAGTAGTAGTAGTAGTAGTAGCAGTAGCAGTAGTAGTAGTAGTAGTAGTAGTAGTAGTAGTAGTAGTAGTAGTGCAGCTTACTACCTACATCTATATCTAGACCTACATCCACATCTACACCTACAGCTACATCTACATGTACACATGCATCCACACATGCATCTACATCAACAACTACACTCACATCTACATCTACATATACTATGCCGCGCTATGCTATGCTATGCTAGGGTACGCTCGGCTGCGCTGTGTTGTGATATGCTATGCTATGCTATGCTATGCTATGATATGCTGCGCTATGCTATGATATGCTAAGCCATGCTGCGCTATGATATGCTATGATATGCCATGCTGCGCTATGCTAGGCTAGGCTATGCTATGATATGCTATGCTGCGTTGTGCTATGCTATGCTATGCTATGTTGCGCTATGCTGTGCTGTGCTGTGCTATGCTATGCTTCGCTATGATATGCGATGCGATGCGATGCCATGCTGCGCTATGCTATGCTATCCTATGCTATGATTTGATATGCGATGTTATGCTATGCTATGCTATGCTATGCTGCGCTATGCTATACGATGCTGTGCTGTGCTATGCTATGCTATGCTGCGCTGTGCTATGCTGAGCGATACTATGCTATACTATGCTATGTTGTGCTGTGCTATGCTATGCTATGCTGCGCTGTGCTATGCTTTGCTATGCTACGCTATGCTAATGCTATGCTATGCTATGCTATGCTGTGCTAATGCTGCGCTGTCCCTTAGCTAAGCTAAGCTAAGCTAAGCTAGGCTAGGCTAAGCTAAGCTAAGCTAAGCTAGGTTAGGCTAAGCGAAGCTGAGCTAAGCCAAGCTAAGTTAAGCTAGGCTGAGCTAAGATGAGATAAGCAACGCTAAGCTAAGGGGACGTAACTGGAGGAACCGCGGGGCGGATCCTGGGGGAACCGCCCGGGGCGTTTTCCACTGCCCGGCCCCTTTAAGCCAAGAGGGTAAGAACCCTTCCAGGCAGAGTGTAGGTAGGGAATTCTACCTATACGACCACCCTTCGGGTGATAAGGAGGTTGTGGAGGGGGGAGGGGAGGGGGGGAACCAACATCTGATTCGATCGATCTCACTATCGGTCTCGCTCAACGGGACACAACGGGACACCACGGGACACCACGGGACACCACGGGACATTTGTCGATCTCGCTATTGATCTCACTATCGATCTCACTCAACGGGACACCACGGGACACCACACCAAGTGAAACCACTCGATATCACTATCGGTCTCACTATCGATCTCCCTATCGATCTCAGTCAACGGGACACCATAGGACACCACGGGGCACATCGGGACACACCGATCTCATTATCGATCTCACTATCGATCTCACTATCCGGGACACCACGGGACACCTGTCGATCTCATTATCGATCTCATTTCTTGGGGCACCACCTGACACCACGGGACACCTCGGGGCATCGCATCGATCTCAGTATCGATCCCATTATCGATTTCACTCGATGGGACACCACGGGACACCACGGGACACCGCGGGACACCACGGAACACCGCGGGACACCGCGAGCCACCGTTGGACGAGCGGGAGGGGGATAATCATTTGTCTTGACTTCGCCTTTAGCAACGGCGGACACCACGGGAGACCGCCGGCCATTGCGGGCCACCGCAGGACAGGCGGGAGGGGGATAACCATTTTTTTGATTTCGCCGTAGCAACGGCGGGTTCCTTCCTCGCGCGCCCCCCGCACCTTCGCCTCGCCCGCACGCACGACACGAACGAGACGAAACGATTTCCTGGTTGGCGGTCTCCGTTCCCCTGCAATCTCACCCCTCACATCAACCTCCGATACAGGTATACACATAGAAATAGACATACATATACATATATGTTATGATGTGGCATGTAGGCAGTAAGTTATGACATGTTTTATACATATGCTCATATACATGTATCCATACATGTACATATACATATATATAGCGTTTACACCTATGAGCCTATGAGTGTCCTCTTGGGTTGCCCGTCGGTTGTCCCAGAGTCACCCCCAGTTTTTTAGATAGGGAGATTGGTATGTAACTCGACAGAGATTTCGGTGTACAGCCAGGAGGCCGATATATGTGTATACATATATATATATACATATACGCATACAGTGTGAACGAGGACGATATATATATATATATATATATATATATATATATGTATACATATACACATCGGTGGTCACCATCCCTCTGCATCTTCCAGACCAGACCACCAGCATGCACTCCATTGTTTCTTGTCCTCCTTCATCTCCTCTTTCTCCTCCTCTTCCTCCTCTTCCTCCTCTCCTCTTCCTCCTCCTCTTCCTCCTCTCCTCCTCTTCATCCTCCTCCTCCTCCTCCTCCTTCTCCTCCTCCTCCTCTCCTCCTCCTCCTCCTCCTCCTCCTCCTCCTCTCGCCCCCCGAAAGGTACGGTGCCTCGGTGAGTGCCGGGCTGCTCGGCGCCCCCCAAGGCCACTGCAAAGGCCAAGGGAAAGGCGAAGATCAAGGCTCAGGCGAAGGGGCTCCGGCCCGCGGGCGCGGCGCAGCGGCGGGCCGCGCCGGGGGTCGAGGCCGAGGGGCTGGCACTGTACCTGTTGGTGGCGCCCCGCCAGCCTTCCCTCCCGTCGCTCCGCTGGGAGGTAGAGGCGCTGCCCCGGGCGGCGCGCCCGCCTGGCGCGCCCGCGCTCGGCCCCGGGTCTCCCAGGGGGCGCGGGGCTGGCGGCGCTGGGCCACCTGGAGCGGCTGGCGCTGGGCCGCGTTCGTCGGCGCCCCCGCGGCCGGCCCCCCCTGCGGGTGGCGGCGCTGGCATCCCCCCGCCGCCTGCCGCCGCGGCGGCTGGCCCAGCTGCTGCAGGCGCGGCGGCCGCGGGAGTCTGGCAAGACGGTGGGCGCGGTGCTGCTGGCGGAGCTGCTGGCCAGCTGGGGGCTCCCCTTGCGGCCTTCGTTGACGGCCCGTGGCGCAGCGGGGCCAACCAGGTCGGTGGCGCCTTCGCCTGATGGGGCGGTGCTGGAGACGCCGACTCACGACGCCGCGTGCCAGGTCGACGGGGCTGCGATCTTCGAGGTCGAGACCTCCAGGACGCCAGGCCCCGACGGGCTGCGCTTGGCCGTGTAGTTCCGTGGAACGTCCGTCTCGGCGCGGGTTTTGCAGCTCGACGCCGCCTTCCCGAAGTCTCGCCTCTGACCAACAGCAGTGAGTCAGATCGCCAGCTTCTTATTTATATGCTTCTTTGCTCGCGATCCTTTTGCAAGGCTTGCGGAAGCAGCTCGCTCGATGTCCCAAACCCACAGGTCGTGCCAGCCTCGCAATAGCAATGCGATTTTTGTAATTGCCAGACGTTTCGCACCGAAATCGAGCGCCCCGAGCATTGTGCTATCGCGCTGTAACTTCTTGGAGATGATATCTTCCGGTTTCGCGCTTTGCGCGGCAGGAACGGATCGCGGCGCACTTCTCGCGCGAGCGGCGAGGCTCCGCTTAGGGTTCAACATTGCTCTGGGCGGAGCGCCGCGGCGAGAGGGGCTTCTGGGAGCGACCCGCCCGAGGTCCGCCGATGCCAATTCTCAACTTGATGTGTGCGAGGGCGGGGTTGGACGAGGGCCGCAGTGCCCCTGTGTCAAGTCATCCTCCGCGCCTCTTGCTCCCCCCCTGCCACGAGGCCCCGTTTCCTCGCCGCGTTTTGCTGTTTGGTTGTGTTGCGTCCACCCTCCTTCCCGCAGTCATTTGCCCCCCCCCCCCCCCCATCGTTCGTGTCTGGAGTTGCTTGGTGAACTCAGGCGAGAACGTCGCGGCGACGTTCGCCCTCCTTGGTCTAAGTGTCGCGCGTCTATATTATTATTCGCCATAGGCGTCTACGCGCGCTGCTGATGCTCTTGGCCGCTTGGGCCTCCGCGGCGTTCACTCCGCGTCGCTGCCAATTTCCCCCGAGCCACGGCCGCAGGCATGGGCTCGCCTAGTTATCCCAGGTCTGCTCGCGCATTGCCCCCAGCTCGTTCGGTGCGTTTTTTTTTTTTCGGTTTTGTTATAGCGTTTCTTTGGTGCTTCAATAAAAACGAATGAGGGATGAGTGAGCAACACGTGGGTGGAGGTGGGAATGGAGGACGCGTGGAAATCCAAACGGGGCGAGGGATGAAGGAGGGAGGGGTGGGAGGGCGGGGCAGGGAGGGGGGCGGCGGGGGGGTCGGTGGCGGGACGATACGTCCCGTGAGCGCAGGATGCGAACGTTATTTAGCGTTATCGGTTTGTTCGGGCATTTCACTGTGGCCTGGGACGTCCGAGCGGTCCAGGAAGAAAATGTGGTCCTGGGGTCAGCGGGGAAATCGTTGGGTTTCACGATGCCCCTCGACGTCAGTTTTTTTCTCTCGTTTCGGAAGCGGTGGCCTTGCGGGGCGGCATGTGATGATGCTTGTAGGGATGCCCGCGCAGGAGGTTTTCGTCGAGGAGACGATCGGGGAGTTGTTGGCGTCCGGGGCCCGCGTCGTCGCCGCGTTTGGGCGCAGCTTGAACAACTGATGGCTGTGGGCGCAGCTTGAAAACTGATGCTTGGAACAAACGAGCGCAACGACAATTGGGCGCCCGTGGTGTGGATTCCCTTGGGAGGGCGCCCCATGCTTTGGCTGGCAATGTGTACCGAAGGTCCGGGGACCAGGATGAGCAATCGCAAGCTTCCCGCACAAACGCGTCGGCACCCGACGCACCCTGGATGGCCCCAGTGAGCTACATCCCTGTTTTGGCATGCGCCCCGTCTCTGCATTTGCGCCAATCTCTGCACCATCTATTTGCCACCTGGCTGTAGGCCATGCCGTCATTCGGAACCGAATCGAAGGGGTCCGACGCGCGCTGCCCCAGTGACCGACGATGCTCGCGCCTGGGAGCGGAAGGATAGTTGCTTACATTCATGTTGAGGCACGCCTGCAGTCACCCCCGACGGCGACGGTCGTGGGTGATTGCAGGGGTGACTGTTTGCATCGTTTTGCTTGGTTTGCGTTGCTTGGCGATGCTTCGTTTTGTGTGGCATAGCTTTGCATTTCGTTTCATTGCTGGGCGTTGCTTTACGTTGTTTTGCACTGCGTAACGAAAAATACACCGCGTGCGTTGCGCTTGGGGTCTACTGCGAATGTCCCTCGCGAGAGTTTGATAATTCCCCACGCACGTTTTGCAGCGTTCTGGAAGCGCGTCTCCGACAGACGTCCCGTCCGCTTTGGACTGCGTTGCTACTGGGGTCTCAGAAAAAAAACACCAGGAGGCTTCAGGAGCTTTGATGGAGCCACTGGACGCACCGGGAGGCCCAAGGAGGCCCCAAGAAACCCGAGGGGGCCTCTGGAGGCCCCAGGGAATTTCACGGGGTTTCAGAAGCCCCAGGAAACCTCAGGGCACTGCAGTAGGCGGCCTACCGTTGGGCAGCTGTCAGTGAGTCTGGCGGCGTCCTCTGCGTTTGCGCGGTCGCCACAAAAGGGGCCACCGGGGATCCGTGGGAGGCTGCCGGAGGAGGCGCGCGCGGGCCCATGCCCGCGGACCACCTGGGAACATCGCCTGAAGAAAGGAAACCCAAAAACTCATCAAATTTTTCCTGCGCGAAAACATATAGTAAAGCAATATTGATCAGCTGTTGAATTGGAAAATGCGCGCAGTTGTTGGAATAAATCTTTGATAAGTTTATGGCTTCTTTTTGGGCGGACGTCGCTGCGGTTTCCAGGGGCGAGTTTTTGGATGAATCCCGCCCTCCGCAAGGGGGGGCTTTTGGATGAAATGCGGGTGCCTTTGGCGGCAGATTTTGGACAAAACCCGGGGGGTCCCGTGGTGCAGTTTATGGATGCCCCTCGTTGCGCGCGAGGAGGCCTGTGGGCCACCGCGCGACGCCGTGGGCCATTTGCGCTCGCGCTTTAGCCTCCGCGCGCGGCGTCGCGCGCCTCGTCATCCTCCTCACTCGTCCTTCCTTGTTACGCAGTCCTGTTATTCGTCTCCTCTTCGTCCGCCCCTCGTCGTCCTTGTCCCTCGGAGTCGCCTATACAATACTTTACAACCTCGTTCATGTGATTTGTGCACAGAACTTTAGGTCGCTCGCCAGTGGTGCGTGTGAAATTTCGCCGGTTTCGCAGGCTCTGCAGCCTGGCTTGTGGAATAGCAGCTATGGTACACACGTAGTTTCTCACGGATACCCAGACAGAGTTTCTCAGCGAGAGACGACACGATCATGATATACACATATAGAAGCTCCACGCAGGGAATGATGCGAGGCTGCTTGGGGGGGCCCCGAACCCCTGGGACCCCGCGCGGGTCTGTTGAGTAGTGGGGAGGGGTAGAGAAATTGGGGCGGCGCGGGGGGTGCGAGGAACGGCGGCAGCTGCCTTCGACAGACGACGGGCGGACGCCGGACCACGCCGACGACGACGACGACGACGGAAATGACGACGTCGCCGACGGCGACGACGACCGCGACGGCGGCGGCGACAATGGCGACGACCGCGACGACGGCCACGACGACCGCGGCGACCGCGGCCGCCGCGATCCCGAGGACCAACGTACAGCAACATCAATTTTTTACATGCGGCGCAAATTTTGTCAGTCGGCCTGGGGGGCTCCGGGGCTCCTGGGGCCCCGCGCGAATTGTGCTAATCAGCGGGAGGCGGGCGGGAGGAAGAGAGAGGGGAAGGGCAAGAAAGGACGACGACTGACGACGACATGGCGGTGGGCGACGGACGACGACGACGACGACGACGACGACGACGACGACGACGACGACGAAAACGACGACGAAAACGACGACGACGAAGACGACGACGACGACGACGACGACGACGACGACGACGACGACGGCGGCGACGACGACGACGACGACAACGACGACGACGTCCACGACGACGACAATCACGGCCACGACGACCACGACGACGACCACCACGACGACGAAAACGGAGACGACGGTGGCGGTGGCGGCCACGACGACGGCGACGGCGATCACGACGACGACGACGACGACACCGACGACGGAAATTTGCTGGACGACGCAGCATGGGGAGCCGCGTGACGCCCAATGAAGAATTGTCCTGAACGGAAGAACGGGGGCGGCGCGATCACGGCGTGTCTCGGCGCGCCCGCCGCTGGCCCGAACGGGTGGCTTGGCGGGCCCCCCCCCCGCCGTCGCTTCGCGAAGTCCGCCAGGCCCAGGCGCGAGTTTGCGGCTCTTCTGGGAGCCCCAGGCGCGACGCGTGGCCTCGCCGCGTTTTGCTGTTTGCGGTTCGGACAGTTCCCACTTGGCGCCGCGCCCTGCCCCGCGCGCGTCGTTCTCGCAATCCCGCCGCTCGCTTTGGCTCGCAGTCGCCGCGTGCCCGCTGCTGGCCCGAGGGGGCGGGGGCCCCCCCGCCCTCGCCTCGCGCACCCCGCCGCCCCAGGGCCCGCGGGCGCCGGCCAGCCCCGTGCGTCGCGCGCACGTCGACTCGTTCTGCGGTTTTCGGCTAAGAAATTTGCCTCGCTGGCGCGGCGGCTCTCCCGCCCGCCTCGCGCGCAATTCTGCCCCGCGCGTTCGCGCGCTGTGTCCAGCCGCCCGCCGCTGACGTGGGCGGGTAGTCTGGCGGGGCTTCCTCCTCTGCGATCGCCATGCGATTCCGCGGCGTGCGCGAAGTCTCTGGATTCGCGCCGCCTCCAGGCGCCGCGCGAGCGTCGCCGCCCATTGCCGTTTTCGGTTTGGCCAGAAGGGGCGGGAAGGGGGATTGCAAAGAAGGCCTTTTCGACTTGCGCCTCTCGCTGGTGGCCAAAATCGGCGGCGGCGCGCGCTGGCAACGAACCCCTGGATTCGATCCAGCGCGCCGCCGACGTCGATTCGACCCCGCCGCGCCTTGCCGGGCAGGCGGAGGGCGACGCGGGGGGCCCGATTGCGAAGCCGGATGGGGAGGAATTCTGGGCGGGGAGGGGGGAAGGAGGGGGGCCGCAAGGGGCGGCAGAGGCGGGGGGCGAGCTCGCGGGAACGCGCCGCGGACGATGCGCAGCCTTTCAGGCGAAGCATTCCCGGTGCAATGGGAAACGGTCCAGGGGCCGCCAGGATCTTAATTTAAGAACGTGATGTTTGCTCTTATTTTGTTTTAGTATATCATGCTGGTTTAGGAGGGTTTTGTCATATTCGATCGTTTCCATGTTTTGTAACTATCGAAATACTGCGCGCGACGACGTTCGACGCTCTTTGCGAGGATCTCGAGAATTCTCCAGGGGCCAGCGGGCGACCCGCGATTTCTCGGGCTGGCGGCCAAGGAGATAACTGCCCGACACGCGCAGCAATCTACAGAGCAAGCCTTCCTGGCCGCTAGTTTGAGCAAGTTGGGGCCACCTGTTGGCCCCTGAAGAATATTCTAGAACAAATCCTCGCATGGAGCGTGGAACGGCCTCGCGTCCACTTGATAGCAATAGAATTATGAGCTCGAGCATCGATCGGATCGGCGGCGCTTCGCCGAATCTCGAGCCGACGAGATCGACTGGTAGGAGTGCTGGAGGAAGGGGGGGGACAGCGGGGCAGCGATGCGATTGCGAGAAGAAGACGCGTTGCACGCGAGGTGGATGAGGATTTCACATGCACTGGCATTCGCGCGAATGCGGATATATGTGTTCTCCGAAGGGCTTCCACAAAGGCTGGGGAAACACATGGCCCAATAGCGCGGCACATCCTAAAGGCAGGGGGCGGCGGTGATTCGCCGTGGGCGCATTCGATCATCACAGTACGATTACCACGGACCTCGCACTCATCATCTTAGCTAAATTCCTCCATCCCACCATCCCGTCCACGCTGCGCTCATAATTCCAGGCGGCTGTGGCAGCGATGGCTGGCTGGGTTTGCTCGGGCGCGGGCAACGTCGGCTGGCTGGCTAGTCATAACACGCGTGTCATTATGAAATACATCGTGTGCGTGCGTGTAACGCGCGTTGGCGCGCTGTCAGTTGCAGTTATATGGTGTATATGTATACACATGTATACATATATATATATATATACACAGCGCCGCGCGCACGGTGTGTCCAGCGCGTCTGCGCTATGAACTCTGCGACAGCTTCGCAAAACGCCGAGGGGTATTCTTTGGACGAGGCCTGATCTTTGGTCTTATTGACCCAAGCTCTGGTCTTCCATCCCGTGGCAGCCTTTCCATTTGCACCGGCCCGATCACGGTTTGAAACACGCGGGCCTAACGTCGTTAGGGGGGCGTGGGAGCCCGAAGCCGAAAGAGAACGCGATGCGCCCCTCTCGGAAGCGCCTATGTGCATGCGAGCAGCAGACAGAGAGTGAGTGGTAAAAATAGCAAGCGGCTTTAAACTTGTCCTGCCGAAGAATGCGAGGTACGTTGTCAGTTTGCCAGCGTTAATCAGGTTCAGGCCGGCCTGCCAGGAGCGGCTGCGAACGGGCGGCATCGACGGGGGTGGGCAAGATCGGAGATCGGGCCGAGGCGGGGCGCAGAAGGAAGGGGCAGGGGGAGAGATGAGAGAGCAATCGGGAGAGAGAAAGAGCGAGGGAGAACGAGAGAGATGGGGAACCGACATTGCCAGGAGGGCAGAGTACGACATCACGGGGGCACCAGGGGCGGGCGGGGCGCCGATGCTTGAAAGGGGGCGACGCGAAACATTGCAGCATCTCCCAGCCATGATACCGATGGGGGACACGTGTACATGCGCCCCCCATCGGTATCGCGCTGAACGTCGGGCCACTTGGGGCAGTCACGGCACCCGCGGCAAGCTCTCGGCCAGGCGCGGCTGAAGGTGAAATCTCACCAGCCCTCTGGGCGTAGGTGGTTTAGGGTGCTTCCTCTCCCACCCCTCCTTCTTCCCCTTCGGGGGGAGGTTTACCCCCCCCCCCTCCCTCCTGCCCCCGCGCCCTTATACCTGGGCGCTTTGGCTCCTGGGGTGGTGGCCGCATTTTGGCTCCATTTGGGCATCCTGTTTGACCTCATGGGTTTTGGCCCCAGGTTTGATCGATCTCTTCCAAAATGGCCAAGCAGGGGCCAGGAGGCCCCCGGGCAGAGATCCCGAGATGGCCCCAAGCCAACCCCGAGAGACCTCCAGGAGGCCCCCGCAAGGATCCCAGGCGGCACCAAAAGGCCCACCCAATGCACCCAAGACGCCGAGAAGCCCCCCACCCCACCACCACCACCACCACCACCACCACCACCACCACCACCACCACCACCACCACCACCACCACCCACCCACGACCACCCAGAGACCCCCAAAACGTCCTAAGACGCTCAAGAGATGCAGCAAGCGGCTCCGAGGAGCATCCAGGATACCTCTGGCCCTTTTGCTTGCTCTCCTCTTCATTCCTCCTCCTGTCCACTCTCGCCCTCATCCTCCCCCTCCGCCTCCTCCTCATCATCATCTCACGTGTCCCCCCTTCTCCCTACTCCCTCATCCATCCATCCAACTTTCTCATTCGCCCCCTCCCCTCTCTCCTTCACGCGGCTCGGCAGCCCCCCCCCCCCCCTCTTTGCTCCTGCGCTTCCCTGGTCGCCCCTCATCTCGCATTGGCGTCGATTCTGGATGGGCTGGCGGGGATGCGCGAGGCGTCTAGAACTCGACAAGGGGGGGGGGTGGGCGGGGGCGAGGAGTTGAACGAGTAGATGACTCGCAGGCAAGACAGGGGGCATTGTCGAGCAGCAGAGAAACGTGAATTCGGCAGTGCTCAGGGAAAGGTCGCCACCCAGTGCCCCGCCCCATTCGCGAGAATGCGGCGGGCCCGAGCCGGCGCTGCAACGATTGGACTATCCTGCACCACCCGCGCACACCCTCAACAGGTAGCACGCGTCGTCCGCCCCTTCCGATCGATCCTCCTCTCCGCTGGAGCAAAACTTGGCGACGTGCGCCCAGCAGCCGCGATGGCACGCTGGGACTTGCGATCTAACGCCGATAGCAAAATTTGGCGACGTGCGCCCAGCAGCCGCGACGGCACTCTGGGGCTTGCGATCTAACGCCAAGACCATGGCCACATGTGTTTTTTGAGGCCAGGCAGGCCGACTGATCTCTTAACTCTGCGCGCGCGCGGCCAAGATGGCCGAAAGGACCAGGCTGGTCCGAGGAGTGCACTCGCTCTGCTGCCACTCTGATGCTGGCGCCTTCGCGCGAGCTCAGCTGGCGCTCGCGTGGAGCCACGAGGTGCTCGAGTTGCCAGACTCGCGCGAGCACTCGTTCAGCTGCTGGTCCTGGGCAATCTTGATGGCCGACCTGAAACCCGCCTTGCACGCCTTCTCCACTGCATCCTCGATCATCTTCGATGAAATCGTCTTGAACGCCTTCTTGGTCACAACGAGCCGTAACCCTGGGTCAAGCCCTCCTGCGCTCGTCTTCCCCGCAGTCTCAAGGTCGTCCAAGCGCTCCTTGTACTCGCTGTCGTACTGCTTCTTGTAGTCGTCGTATTCCTTCTTGTAGCCGTACTGATCGTCGTACCAGTCGTTGGCGGAGCCGCTGCCCTTCTGCTTGTTGCCGTCGGTGGCGGAGTCGTTGCCCTGCTTGTCGCCGTCGCCGTCGCCGCCCTTCTGATCGCGCGCGAGCGGGCCTGTCGGCCAATCCACGACGACGGCGATCGCCGTCTTCTTGTTGACGACCCAGCCGTTATCAGGGAACTCATCGCCGATGTCTGGGTCTTCGTTGTAGAGCCACTGCCGCTCACCGCGCTCGGTCGCGAACGGCTTGATGGCTGTCTGAGCCTCGTCGTCGGTGAAGGCGCTGCGCAGGTGGGAGAACGACTCGACCAACTCTTGCTTGATCTGCTTTGGGAGCGGGTTCAACGGGCACTTGCCCCCCCCCCCGCCACTGGGAACCAGACTGGCACGAAGCAGCGCCAATCCGCCATCCAACACCACCTCATCACCTTGTTCGCACCGTCGAGGGTGACCACTGGCTCTGCCATCGATCGCCTCGGCGCCAGCGGCGGCTGCGAGGCGCGGGCGCGGGCGGAGATCGCTGGAGCCGAACAGCTTACGGCGAGAAGTCGGTGAGAACGGCGGCATAATGTTAGCCTGGGTCTACCTGGTTTCGTGTCTGTAGTCGGTGGCGGGGGGCGAGTAGGCTGGTGAATAGATTTCGACGTCGATGGGCGATGAGGGCGGGTGATGAGGATGATGCGATAAGCCGCCAGCTGTCAGTGTTCCCTCAATGCGTTGCATTTCCTGTTCGTCGCCCCCCCTGCCCCTCCGCCGCCCCCCCAAGAAAAAGTCTCAGCGCTCCAGGTGGCGGTGGAACGGGGCCAACCGCGGAGGGGCGGGGGCGGGGGGGCGATTCTGTAAAGGCAACAGGGGGGCGCACACTCGCGTTCTCTTGGGAATGCAGGGGAACGAGATATGGAGAGAGACGGCGAGCGACTGAGAAAACGAGCGAACAAAGGCGGGGCACGGACACCGAGACAAAGCGGGCGACCGGACGAGGGAGAGAGAGAGAGAGAGAGAGAGAGAGAGAGAGAGAGAGAGAGAGAGAGAGAGAGAGAGAGAGAAAGAGAAAGAGAAAGAGAAATAAAGATAATGAGAAAGAGAAAGAGAAAGAGAGAGCGAGAGAGAGAGAGAGAGAGAGAGAGAAATAAAGAAATACAGAAAGAGAAAGAGAAATAGAAAGAGAGCGAGAAAGAGAAAGAGAAAGAGAGAGCGAGAGAGACAAACAGAGAGAGAGAGATCTATATATATATATATATAGAGAGAGAGAAAACAAAAAAGCGGCAGTGCGGGCGATTGGCCTTAATGGAGCTAACGTGCCACAAGATGGAACACGAAGGGTTCTCCAATATAACCTTCACGCCGCGAGCGTCAGCCAAAATCATCAACCACGACCTGGGTAGCAATCGGAGGGCGGGTTGGCGCGGGGCGGGCGATCGTCGATGACAGCGCCGCCGGTGCGGGGCGGGAGACGTGGACAGGTGGCGTTTGGAGCGAACGGGTGAAAGGGAGCGGCGGCGAAGGGGAGACGCACGCTGGCGGTGGAGGCAGGGGGGGTGATATTGCAGGGGCGGGGCTGACATTGCAGCATGGCGTTGCGGGGGGGGGAGCGAGAGTCTACCATTCGCCGCGATCGACGCGTTGCCGAGGCGACCGATCGAGCAATAGCTGCCCTGCGTGGTCAAACCACTGCGTGAGGTCGCACTGCCTGACATAACTAAGTCCGTCAACAATCGCTCGCCCGATCATCCACCCGACCCCTGCAGCCAGGATTGTCGGTCGTGTGTTAAGGCTGTGGCATTATCACTGCCACGAAATTCGCTTCGAGAACGTCCCTCCTGCTCTCGTCGCCGAGAATATTTGCGCCCCTGCCCCTCATCGCGCGGCCCGTCGCAACGCCCGCCCACGCGCTGCACTCGGGCTCGGTCATGAGCGCGCCACCAGGCTTGATCTGCAGCACGCGCATCGCACATGTGAGGAGCCCCTGCAGCGTACGCACGTCCTCAGATACATGCGATGTACGCCTGCACTAGACCATCACATTTACAACGTCACTTGCGCCATACCTAATTGGACGCGACTTGGACGCGTCCAAGTCGCATCCAAACCGACTTGGTCGCGATTTGGGCGCCATTTGGACGCGACACGGGCGCAATTTGGACGCACATTAGACGTTGTTTGGCGTGTTTTGGACGCAATGTGGACGCGTCCACATTGCGTCCAAATCGCACCAGCCCTGTGGGTGCCATGCGGTCTGACAGTGTAGTCGCGTCCTCTTCCGCAACAGCAAACCTTCACTTTCGAGTGGATGTACTCCATCGCCCCTCCCCTGGACCTGGACGGGGGTGGGCGCGAGCGGCCAGCTCGTTCAAGATGGCCCGAGATGGCTCCAAGAGGGCATCAGAGAGCCCAAGATGGCACCCCAAATCGCTCAAGTCCCAAAATAGCTAGCAAAAGAGACCCAGAGAAAGCAGCGATACGGATGAAGCTGCTTCCAGTGACCTCTCAGGCCCCCCCCCCGAGAAGCCAGCGTCTTTCAACGCAAACACATGGGTTGGCATTGTCGCAGTTTCGCTTCCGATGCACTGTTTGAGGTCTCAAGATGGCCCCGCGAGGGCCCCAGAGAGCCCCGAGAAGGGCACGAGGCGCCGCCCGAAACAACCCCAAGAGCGCCCAAGATCGCCCCGAGATGGCCCCAATATTTCGATGGCCCAGGAGGGGCGACGAAACTCTAACCCCCCCCCTCCTTTGATCGATGGTCCCCAAGATGGCCTCAGGAGGCGGAGGCGCTTAAAACGCCCCCAAAGAGCTCCAAGAGGACCCCACGACGCTGCCTAGCTCCAATAAGGCATCTGATGCTCAAAGATAGCCCTCAAAATGACCCAGCGCCTTCCTCCCCCTCCTCTCTTTGACTGGTATGTCTTACCATCAGCGTTATGCGTTCCATTTTCCGTCAGCTCTCGTGGGCAGGGCTTCTGCGTGGGTTGGCGCGGATTTCAGACGCGTAAACATGTGGCGCCCAAGTCACGACCATGCCACTCTGTATGATTCGAGATACGGTGCGGTGACGTTGCAAAAACGAACCGGCTTCGGGGGTGTGCGAACTGATGAATGTGGTGCATTTTGAACCCTTCGCGGCCTGTCGAAACCACGAGCTTTCAATCCTTTGGTGATCAACTTGTTGGTGACCCCACCAGCGCCGCAGAATTATTCGAAACAATCTAGGTAGCGAACCAAGGTAACTGGCAGATCCCCCGCGATCCATCGAGCAACCTCACCCGATGCTGCTTCCATCAGGATATCAGAATTATCGCATGCAAGAACGTGACCGGTTGCGTCCGGCCATCCCTGTCTCACTCTAGCTGCTAGCCAGTCTGGCACGCCGCGGCCCAAACCCAGAACCTCGGCCATGCTTCTTGATGGGGGGCGCGTAAATATATTTAGAATGGCCAAGACTGCCTAGAACTCTGATGTGGTGGCGCAGCGTCCGAGAGAAAGTCAACCTGTGGCACCGCTGAGCCAGATTGCGGACGGTGAGGTTCAGAGACTCATCAGTAAAGGTAGAATGCAAACGCGGCGGGCCGAACTCGCTGATCCTTAGGAGAGCGATCGACGTTCCGATGATCAGCTGCTCGCGCGAGTGCCCCGATCTACTGCGCCCGCCCGCTACCCCGCCCGCGCGCAACCCCCAAAATCCCCCAGGTAGTCCAGGCGGGCGTTTGGCTAGACGAGTGGATCGGGGGGTGGCGCGGGCAACCGATCGTCGCTATCCTTTTTGTCCCTTCGAACGCAGTTATTTTGTTATTTGCGAAATTGTTTCTCTCACTCTCTGAGTATATACATTATACAGCTCTATAGATATTGTTTTTTTTTTTTTTTTTTCTCTCTCTCTCTCTCTCTCACACGCTGGATATATATATACACACATATATATATACAAGTACATGTATCGCTATCACACTCACTCCGAGACGGGGGGGCACACCCAAGACAGACGCCCAGAGACGAGGTGGAGGGTTAGGAGGGGCCCATAAATAATTCAGATGTTTGGGCGCTTTGAAAATTGGCGCTTGTGACGACGACTCCTCCGCCCCCGAAAACACAAGATGGATTGGTCCTGTGGGTCAAGTGACAGAATAAGTGCCACTTGGGGGTCAGTCTCACAAGCGCAACCTGCGCGTGGTACATTACCCGCGATGCGGCCTCCAATGCAGATGCGTAGTCGGCATGGCTAGGCTGCGCACCCATATCTTTCGTCACGCGGGTCCATTCCAGCAAAGCGCCAACAGACATCATGAGGGGCCCCCCGTGCGGCACACGATCGAGATATCTCTCCAGCAGGTCTCTGCAAAAAAAAAAAAAAACGATCAACGTCGACATCTCTGCTCCTTTAATTTTCATCGGGCATCCTGGGAAGGGGGCCCCTCTTGCCCGCTTGACTTTGCACCTCGCGCCGATCATGCCTGGCGTGAGCCTCCCCAGCCTCTGCTCATGTGGGATGTGATGTTCCTGGAACCATGCATGCATATCTGCTTCGACGCACTTTACTCTCTGCTGTGCTGATCGCTTGAAATACACGCTTGCGAGTATGATCCTCCGCAGTATTGCTGATCCCAGTCGCTGCGTCACGCCTAAATGAACTGCGTGGAGCACGTCTAGCGCCAGCGTAGATGCAGGGCTCGACTTCAAATCGTCAGAGAATACTGGGCTGCGGCGGGTCACTGGGTCAATCGAAACACCCGCGCCGTCCCGCCTCACCCGCCAAAACACGCAGTCAAGCGGTACTGGCTTGGTCCAGACTTCCCTGATGTCTAGAAGCGACGGCGAGGGAAGTAACGCATCTCCCATCTGAAGTGGCACCCCGTCGATTTCATGTGTCACAACAAGCCCCCGTCTTTTTTGCGGTTGGTTCCACGAAAGTTAGCATGCTTAATATCTGATTTCGTCTGATATCTGAATCCATGCTGATAATACGTTCACACGCATCACATGCATCGTGGTAAGATTGCGGGGTGCGATGTGGGAAAACCATCCCGTCGGGGCAAACAAATCCAGGATAGCAAACATTGATGGGATCCAAGGGCGACGCGCAGCACGGACAAGGGTTATACAGGCTCGATCAAGATGACAGACCGAACGAATGCGATAAATCCGCGCAGTCCCCTTCGACGTACATTAACACCGCCCTACACCCAAGATCTTCCCCGCAGCACCAGCGACGGCCCACGGAGTCCCATCGCATTGCACATCTGGAGCACACCCTCTGACCAGCGCTTTGAGCTGCCACCAGACAACATGCATGAATGCATATAGTGCACAGTGCCCTGCACACCCGCAGTCGCATTTGCCAAGTGTTCGCAGAAAGCCAATGTAATGTCGACGCTTCGCTAGCAAGTTAACCACGCTCACATTCAAGACGCTGTCCGTGCGCCCAGCATGAAGTGGTGAGTACCGCACTGAATCGGCGTACAATGCAATGGGGAGGGGCCAATCCCCTGTCTGGTGTAGACATTCGTGCACATGTTCATGGTTCTGGTATGCGCGAGCCATCATGACTGAGTCTGCATCGTATGTACCATGTTGTAGTATAGTTTTGCACTCGATATCGGTTCGCACCTCTTCGGACAACGATTCATACACAAGCTGGATGTCCGTGTGTGCTGTAGTTAAGTGGGCGCGCCCACGGACAGCCATCGGGATGCGCACTTTCATCATCGGCCCTATCGGTGGCAGTCTGCGATCCTCATGGCCTTTGTTCTTCTAGGCGTGATGCTGAGATGCGCGCCGCAGGGGCTGCGCTGTTCGACCACCTGTTAGGGATCTATGTGTCTGGGAGGCATATGACGGCTAAAGACTTTGCCATCGGGTGCCACTACTGCGACATTGCAGGGGTCGGCGGTGCACATTGGAAGTGGTGGGGGATGTCTCCTGGGAGGCCGTCTGGTAGATAGAACGCCATGATCGCTTGAACTGGTCTTTGGGCGGCATGCGTCGGCAGGTTCCGAAAAACGGTGATATGTGATATCCGTTGTGCCAGGGCTGCGGGTTGCACATCGACGCCCCGTGCCCCTCCCCAGATGCATTGCACAGCTCACTCCCACTGCGTGGCGGGGAAAAAGCTAGCGACGCGGCGATGCAATGCACAGCTTCTTCAAACCAGCGCACGTTCTGCCATGCCGTGACGCTGCTGATGCGGCCTGCTCCGTAACATTCGTGCACAGTGCGTGCGACCCCCTTGGCTCTTGAACGTTGCGCGTGCAGTCGTGCGCGCCGTCGATGATGCGCGCGCGTGCGCTCGGTGTTCGACGCTACCAATGATGCGAGCACATGCGCGCGATGGGCTACGTGGTGATACGTGCGCGCACAAGCCCTCGCACGCCGTCAAACTATGCACGCGTGATTTGCACGCCCCCCTTCGCCCGAACATCACAGCGTCACGGAGGCATCGCAACCGAAAGAAAAAATCTGCTGGCTGACAGCACGCGCGCACGTTGCGCCCGGCGGCCTCGGTGCGAGACAACGCCTGGCGATTAGCCGTGCGCCTTGCGCGCCCACTCGCCAGCTGAGAACGCTAAGGCCATGCCAGCATAACCCCAGAGCCTGGGACTAGACACGCAGCGCGCTCATGAATCTGCGCATGATGGCGCGGCAACCCCCAACTACCAGATTCTCGGAGATCCCCCCCTCTACCGCTGGCATCCGCCCTGCACCCGCGCATTCCAGATGCCAAATCCGCAGAAAACTAGCCGAAACCATGGATTCGCACCCCCCCTGCCCACACGGGCAATGGTTTTTACACGGCGACGGGGCTAAACTTACGGTTCGGCCACCAGCGAGGGCCCGAACGCGCCACAATTGGGTTCGGACGGGGGGGTGAGCGTTTTTGGACGGTACTTGGACGGTACTTGGACGGTACTTGGTCGGTGCGGTGGTGGCATGACCATGGGTTTTACATGTGTTTTTACAGGGTTTTCGCCTTTTTGGACGGTACTTGGACGGTAGCCGTTTTGGACGGTACTTGGACGGTACTTGGTCGGCGTTCTGGCGTTATTTGTACTAGATTTTACGTTTCGGGGAGGGTTTTCTGGCAGTTTCATGGATTTTGCGGTTCGGTGAGGGTCGGTTGGGGCGTTGCCTGCGCCAGCAGCAAAAACTGCTTACTACAACCTAGGCTCAAGCTGCAGGGGCCTTCCTCTTCTTCGTCTCCTTCGGGGCACGGGCAGCCTTCTGGCGGTAGATCGACGCGACTTCTGCCATGGCCCTCTCCACCGTCGGGGTGACGTCCTCGCGCGCCCCCCATCGCTCCCAATCATCCAAACCATGCGTACACTGCGGTGTAGGTAGCTCTGAGAGGCGATTCTGCGCGCGAATCCCACCAACCCTCTGCGCGTATGTGATTTAGGCAGTCTCATCTTCCACCCCTCATGTTCACCCTTCGGTGAGGGGCGTGCCCCCCCACCCCACCCCCGCCCCAGGACCTGGGCGGGGGGGTCCGCGAGTCGCTGGAGTGCCCAAAACGGCTTCGGCGAGGAAGCCAACATCATGTGTTTTATTGTTGGCCCCATGTTTGGCATCGGGGGGGGGGGGCGCTATTTAATGCACCCGCTTATTGATCGATCTCATCCGAGATGGCCCACAGAAGCGCACAGGAGGCACCGAGAGGTCCCAAGATTGCCCCACGAGGCCCCC
This sequence comes from Prorocentrum cordatum, assembly GCA_963575745.1. Lineage (NCBI taxonomy): Eukaryota > Dinophyceae > Prorocentrales > Prorocentraceae > Prorocentrum > Prorocentrum cordatum. The sequence goes on along the minus strand of CAUYUJ010022276.1, from coordinate 87,112 downwards.
AGGAGGCCCTCAGGAGGCCCCCAAGAGGACCCCAAGCGCCCCCACCCCCACCTCCCCCCCGATGCACCCAGAACGCCGAAGAGCCCACAACGACCGCCAAGAGACCCCCAATACGCCCCAAGGCGCCCCAAAGATACCTCACGAGGCTCCGAGAAGCATCCAAGAGACATCTAGCCATTTTGCTTGCTCTCATCCTCCTCCTCCTCCTCATCCTCCTTCCTCCTCCCATCCCTTACCATCCTCCTCGCCCCCCACTTCCTCCTCCTCATCACATTCATCATCCTTCCCCATGCTCCCTCATCCATCCATCCGGCCATCTAATAGTATCATTCGCCCCCTCTCTCCGCCGCGCGGTCCAGCCGTCCCCTTCTTTGCTCCAGCACGTTTCTGATCGCCTCTCAACTCGCATGGGCATCGTTTCTGGGTGGGCTGGCGGGGATGCGCGAAGCGTCTAGGATTTCCTGGGGGGGGGGGGGGTCGGGGCGCGGCACTGGCCCGCCACGAGAAAATGTTGGGCGACCATGGTGCGCGGGTTCTTGAGAGGGTCGGATGGAGTTCGGGGAACCGAGAGCGGCGGGCCACGTGATAATGGTGAGCCGCACGAGCGAATGGTCGGGGGGGAGGGCTGATAGTGGACGAGGCGACCTGGGGAGGCAAGCAAGAGGCGCCCCCGATCCTGGTTCAGCTTTTTGATGAGCACCTCGAACTCGGCGTCGGTCATCCGCTTCTTGACCTCATTGAGGTTCTTCGTGGTCATGCACTCCCTGCTGATGGCGACTTTGAGCTCCAACTCCACCTCCCCTCTATGCGATGCCCAAACCCGTTCTGCCTGACCCCGTCACACACCCTCTGTCCACAGCCATGGGTGCGCGCGACCGCAGATATCCCGCCAGCCTCATGCGCGACAGGCGGCCCAACGAACCAGCATCCCCCCTTCCAAGGAAACCCCTCACCCCCTTCGGGGGGGACGTTTGCACCCCCGCCCCCGTTGCCCGCCCAAAGACCTGGGCGGGGAGGGTCGCGAGCGGCCAGGGCGTGCGAGATGGCCCAAGACGGTTCCACGAGGGCCTGGAAGAGCCCAATTTGGTTTCCAAGATCGCTCAAAAAGCTAACATGGCGCCAAGAGGCACCATGAAGGCCACGCGACGGATCCAACCGTTTTTGGAGACCCCGCAGGATTTCCCCGAGTAGCCAGCATCATTCGAAAACCATAGGGGGGAACAACGATGTTGGCGTCGCCTCCTTCCCGCCTCCGATGCGATTTTGAAGCTTCAAGGCAGCCCCAAGATGGCTCAAGAGAGCTCGAAGAGGGGCCCGTGAACCCCCGCGACGGCCCCACGGGCGCACGAGATCCCCACGAGAGGCTATTCAGATGACCCCAGCAGGGCGGCGAACATGTGGCACCCCCTCCGTGGATCGACGGCATCCAAGATGGCCCCAGGAGACGCCCCAGAGCTTCGAAGAGAACGCCGAGAGAGCACCGCGGGAACCCCACGACGGGCGAGGGCCCGCATGCGCACACAAAAAGCCCCATGCGAATTCGCGCGCCACCCAACGAGCCTCAAAGGGGCACTCGTCCACAGAGCCCCGAGAGGATTCCGCGACGCCCCCGAAAGGTCCAACCGCTCCAATAAGACCTTCGATGCTCAACGATAAGCCCCCCGGCGTGACTCAACGCATTCCCCTTCCTCTCGTTGACTGCGCTGGTTCACTATATGCGTATATGCGTTTCATTTCCCGTCAGGTCTCGTGGGCGGGGCTTCTGGATGGGTTGGTTGGGATTCGCGCGAACAACCATTGGCCTGACCAGTGGGGCCCCGACGAGGAGGGTGACCACGGGGGGCAGGGGGTCGCAGTCCGATCAGCGTGATCTCGAGAACGGCGGAATGGCGATATAAGGGGATGGCGGGGGCAATGCAGGGACGAGCGGGTGTAAGGGGGAATGGTAGATGAACAAGGGAAGGGGGGTGCGCCGTGTCGCAACCGCATGACTCGCCTTTCCTTTTTCCTCGTCGCTACTCGTCATGCTCCCGCCCGCCTCTCCACCAATTGTCCTCGCCCCTCGCATGTTGCCGTCTCGCCGCGTTCTTCCTCCGCCTCGTCAGACGGCCCTCAGGGTGTCTCCGAAAAATGAAGACAACTGGCGTTGGTGCAAGTGTGAATGGGCCATGGAGTGGAGGAGGGAACTATGACCTAACCTCGGAGTTCAGGATGGGAACACGCGAATGTCGCCGATGGGGCGGTGAGCCCCAGAGACGACGCGACTGGAAGGGGGGCGGGGTGGAAGAGGGAAGGTGGAGCGACATGTGGATTCCAACAATGGGCAAACGTGACCGACTGTCACGACTTCTTGGTCAAGATGCGCCCCAGCTTGCACCGGAGTGTCGCACTGCACTGCGCAGTGGCTAGTTTGACTGAGCGGCCCGTCCCTTGCGGCGCCCGCGCACTAGTGCCTGAAGCTCGACATGGCGCCGAAGAGCCCACCACCAGACCCGAAGATCTCCATCTCAACATCGCCTGGGTCGGCGTCGGCGGCGCCGCGGGGCAGGTCGCCCGCGGCGGCCCTGGTGCCCGGCGCGGCCAGGGGTGAGTCCAAGGTCTTGCCAGCAGGCGGCGGGGGCGGTGGCGGCGGCGTCGGTGCGTCGGCCGATGGCGCAGCCTTGGGCGACTCAGCGCTGCCGTGCACGTCAGGTGATTTGGCGCTGATCCGCCGCCTACGCGACGGGCGCGGGCTACCGAAATCTGCGCGTGCCTCATGGGACGCCGCCTCCTCTCCAGCAGTGTCCCTGGGCGGAGCTGGCGCGCGCTTCGGCGCCGTCTTTGTGCAGCGGGGGCCTGATGCTGCAGGTCGCTTCAGCATGCCAGCCTTGACATCGGCGATGGTGGTCGAGTCTAATTTGTGACGCTTGCCACCCCTGCTGCCCGTGCCGGCCTCGTCGCCCTTGCCGCCCCTGCCGTCCGCGCGGTCGCTCTTCTCATCGTTGGACATCCCCGCCGACTCGTCAGCCTGCTCGGATGCATCTTCTTGGTCGTCGTCCTGTGAGCCCTCCGCATCGGCAAGTTCGTCGGCATCTTCGTCGCCGTCGAAATCATCAAGGCCCTGATCAACGACCTGCTTGGGCATCTTGGCGGCGCTGCTCTTCTTCTTTGCCGTGGCCGCTGCTGGTCGTCTCATGGGGCAGACGTTCGCCGTATCGGTCTCCTTCTGCTCATCCTTGAATTTCTTGATGAATACGCGCTTGATCGCCTCGATCTCCTCCTTGGTGGTCTTTCCAGCCGCCGGCAGTCTTGCCTGCTTCTCCAGCATCTCCTCGTGCCCAACCATGCCCGCGTGGGGCACGAAGTTGACGATCATGCCTTTCTTGCCCTGCTTCGGAAACTCCCGGATCCCCATCTCGGGGCTGTCATTCCTCGTCCACTTGCTCAGCTGGAACTTGGACGTGCCACTGACCAGCTCGACGATAATGTTGCTACCTTTCTGGCACTTGCCACCATTGTCCAACTGCTTCCACTCCCTGATGGTCTTGTACACAAGGCCCGCGATGACCGCGCTGGCGCCGCCCCTGAACTTGGCGATCACCTCGTCGTGGTCGGCGGCCGGGCGGTCGTGCTGGAGCGGCATGGCGTACTCTGGCGCTGGGTTGGCAATGCTCTGGTCCAGGCGGTACGCTCTCTTGGTGACCATGTCAACAGAGTACGTGTACGTCGGCTCCTCTGGCGAGCGCAGCTGCATGGGCGATGATGCGCGGACTGTGCGATGACCATGGCCGCGGGTTTCTTCCGTCTCCACGCCTTCTGGCCATATCCCGCCACCGTGGGCATTGCGCCCGTCCGCGCCCTATCGCCCACGCAAATGGGCGGCTGGCGCGTCCTTCGCCGCGTCGAGCTTCTTCGTCTGCTCAACGAAGGGCTGCGCCCACGCGCAGGAGTCGGAATAGCGCCCCTCGCGCTTCATGTTCTTCAGCACCGCTTGTTGGACGTGCCTCAACATGGCGCGAAGCATCTTCGCCATGGACGTCGTCCAGTCCTTCTCCTCGTCACCGAGGGCCCACCCAGCACCGTTCTCCTCGAGGACCTTCTCGAAGAGTTGGATGGCCTTCGACTGCGATATGGCCATGTGAGGGTACATGGCTCTGCGGACGTCCAAGATCATGTCCCCCCACTCGCTCAACACGTCAGGGTCGCAGTCGTCTGCGAGCCCATGCGGGTAGTCCAGCTCATCCGCCTCCTTGAAGTGATTGATCAGCGCGGCCTCCAGCTCCTCGGACCCCTTGCACCGCGAGCGCTTCTGCGCCATGCTCCGCGGGAGTGGCGAGCCGCAAACAGCCAAAATGGCTACGCACGTGAGACGGGTGGAGCAGGGCAGGGGGGGGGGGGCGAGGGCCTCGGGGTTGGTAGTCGTCATGGTGCCACATAGTGCGCCGATGGCGTTAACAATGCTGTTTCGACGGGGTCAGTCCATGCGCGGCGGCGGCGGTGGGCGGGGAGGGGGGGGGGGGGCAGATTTCGCAGATAATTCGTGATCGCGTTGCAACCCCGCCATTTTGAACGGCAGCACCGTCTTGGATTTGGACGGGGCTTGGACGCGTCCATGGTCGCGTCCATGGACGCGACCATGGACGCGACCATGGGCGCGACCAAGCCCCGTCCAGCGTGCGCGTTCGGCGCGGCGCGCATCCAGCGCCGAGTCGAACGCGCGCCCATGCTCGATGGGCGTGGGGGCTTCCTGGCGGGCATCATATCTTCTTTGTGCGTCTTGGGGGCCTCTTGGGGGGCTCTTGGGGACCTCTCGGAAACAGTGTAGGCTGACTGTAGGCCCTCTCGGGGCGCCGTTTGATGCCTGGATGGAAATGAACGGGAATGGTGAGGACATAGTTGGGGTTAGCCGTTATTGCTCCGGGAATGGATGGGAGGCCGGATGGCAGGGGGCGAGGAGAGGCGGGGCACGTGCGCAATCCCCCCAGGGCACGTGCTTGATAGCATTGTCCAGCTCGCCCCTGGTCTCCTTCCCTGCTGCGAACTTCCACTCGTTCGTGCCCTCAGCTGCGTCCGCTTTGATCAGCGCCTCCAACGTGGACACCTCCCCATCCACACGACATGTCCGCTGTTATCACATATCACTCTCCGTCTCGCCATCGCACGCCTATCGCTCCCGACTCCAAGCTCGACCACCACGTCCCATGAATATATGCCCCATCCCACCCTCTCAGCCCGCTTCCCGTCTCCCCGCCCTCGCCCATGCACTTCCTCATCATCGTATTCACGCCTCCTCGTCCCTCTCGTTCTGTATTATCGTTCATACCTCTCTCTCTCTCTCTCTCTTTCGTTTTCTCTCTCTCTCTCTCTCTTGTTCGCCCTCTCTCTCTCTCGCTCTCTGTCTCTCTCTCTCTCTCGCTCTCTCTCTCTCTCTCTCTCTCTCTCCCTCTCTCTCTCTTATAACTCCAGTCACGTTGCCATCCCGTCCTGCTCCTGCGTCTCACCCCGCCCGCTCCGACATGCCGTATCGCCCACCTCTCATTGCTCCCCCCACCCCGCATTTCGCGTTGTTCTCATTCGCATCCTGATCCTCATCCTCCTCCTCCACCTTTCCCTCATCCGCCTCATCGCTCCTCTCGGCCCAACTCCCCGTTGTCGTCGCTATCCTCATCGCATCGGCTGCGTCGGTTATCATCGCGCCGCTGGCGTCGTCGAACTCACCGTCGCCACTCGGCCCCGGCTCTCCCCCATCAAAGCGGTGCCCCCCCGTGGGCCTGGGATGTGTACTGCGCGAACATTGTGCGCAGCTTGCGGAAGTCCTTCACTCGGGCGCCTTCACGGCGAGCTTCTTCTTGTTGCCGTTGCCCTCGCCGTCGCCTCCTTTGCCGCTGGTGGTCTCGTTCCCAGGGCCGCCCGTCGCTGCTGCGGCTGCCTGCTCCTCCTCGCTGGACGCCTCGGCACCAGGGCGCGGCAGCGGAGTGCATGGCGCGCTGGCCACGCCATCGGCGCCAGGAGGTAGCTGGCCGCCGACGCAGCCCGACTCCATCCAGACCTCGCGGCTGGTCCAGCTCTGCTGCCACGTGTCCTCCAACGAGTGCTCCACGTAGAGGTAGAATAGGCAGTCCGTCATGTTGCACCACTTCGTGAAGATGCCCCCCATCAGCACTGCCTTCCCAGCATATGTGCACGCCAGCTTGGCACCAGTGGACCCCCCGCCAAACTTCCACGCCAGCCTGGCCAGCGGCATGTAGACGCCCTTCATCGTCTGCTTCTTGCTGTTCGTCTGCGTCTTGCTGAACTCCCGCTTCTTCTGCCACCTGTGGAACGACCACTTCGCCCACTCCTCGCGGACCGCCTTCTTGGCTGGGTAGCCCTCCGCCGCCAGGTACTTCTCAGACCATTCGTTCGATGTCTCCATCACTCTGGCCCATCTGCCCGCGATCGCGTTGCCCTTCTTCTTCTCCGTGCTGAACTTGAACGCCTTCTCCTCCAAGGACTCCCACATGAGGCGCTCCTCCCTGTCAAGAGCCGACTCCTTCGGGTCGGCGCCGAAGTCGTCATCCAGAGGCTTCTCCGCGGTCTCAGGGCGCATCGCGCGCAGCTGCACGATCAAGGGAGCCCTTGTAGAAGTCCTGGAAAGTCTTGCCCATCTCGTCCAAGTCCGCACCCGTGTCGGATGCGACCAGCTCGTCGAACTTCTGCTTGAGCTTCTCCACCAGCTGCTCCTTGCTGATGCCGCAGTTGCCATCGAGAGGTGCCCGCGCCATCTGGTCGATGCTCGGCGCTGTCATCGCCTGCTGCTTGTTGATGTGGCTGCTCTCGATTGGCTGCTGCAGGCGCTGGCCCACCAGCTGCGGCGGCGCCGTGAGCGGCCGCTGCGAGCGCGGATGCGCTGGCACGCGCTCCTCCGCGCGTGGCGGGCTCACGAGGCGATTACTCTGCCACCTCTTGGACTTCTTGGTCTCCACTTGCACATCGTCTGTCAGCGACCGCTTGAAGGATGGCAGCACTGGCGTCTCCTGCTCGTCCGAAGTCTGCTGCGAGAGCCCGAGCGGCAGCTGCGAGCCCGAGTCCGCTGGATTGTACGATGGCGTGTCCGCCAGCTGCGGCGTCTCTGGCGCTGGTACCCAGCTCGCTGACCTCGGGCGCGACCTCGGCGAAGTAATGGCAATAGCTTGCAGCGGCTCCTGAGGAGACCAAGCGAACGCAACAATCACTGTGGTCATGGGCTCCTCGGGTGAGGAGCCCACCACCCGACCAGGTCATGTTGCTGTCCGTTTGGCCCTCCTGTCCTCGTCCGAATCGATCTGCTCCACCGAGGGCGTGGGCGGAGGCGGGCCAGGGGGCGTCCCAGGACTCGGGGCGGCCGGGGGCGGCAAGCTGCTCCTCGGCTCCTCGGCTGGCTGCATCTTCGCTGCGCGCCGCTCCTCGGCTGGCTGCATCTTCGCTGCGCGCTGCTCCTCGGCTGGCTGCATCTTCGCTGCGCGCCGCTCCTCGGCTGGCTGCATCTCTGCGCGCTGCTCCTCGGCTGGCTGCATCTCTGCGCGCTGCTCCTCGGCTGGCTGCTTCTCTGCGCGCTGCTCCTCGGCGGGCTGCTTCTCTGCGCGCTGCTCCCCGGCGGGTGACGCCTTGGCGCGCAGGTGGTGCACCGCAGCAGCCGCGCCCTCCTGGTATGGCAGCGTCTGGTCCAAATCCATGGCGTCGAACGCGACCTGGATCGCCTGCTCCGTCATGGAGCGCGCGCGTGCCTCCTGCATGGCGTCTTGCACCATGGTGTCGACGCCCTTGGACTCGACCTCGGCGTCGACGCCCTTGGACTCGACCTCGGTGTCTGAGCCCTCGACAGCGCCGACTGCCGCCTTTGGGGGGGGGCAGTGCTGGAGGGAGGTGCGGTGCAACCGTCATGCTCATCCTCATCATCCTCATCATCATCCTCATCATTAGGATCGCCATCCACCTCATCATCATCAGCGTCATCATCATCGTTCTCATCATCCACATCCCCCCACCCCTGGATCCGACTTGGGCTCGATTTGGGCCCGATTTGGACGCGTCCAAATCGGGTCCAAATCGGCCCAACACTGCACCCATGCGTGCTCCACTCGGCACACCCAGTACAGCGCGCAAGGCGCCCACCACGTGCGCCCGCGGGCGCCCACCAGGCGAAACCTCTGCGGACCCGCCCCGCACTCGGAGCCCCCGCGAAGCGCCCGCGCACGTCCACAAGGCGACACCTCGGCGGGCCCCAGTCGGGCACGTCCCCCTGCAGGCGGATTTCGGAATGAAAATGGCAAATCTACGCTGCGTATCCAACACACACACATATATATATATGTATATACATACATACATACATACATACACATGTGTAACGACTTCACAACACCAGATAACATCTATACACATGTATAACGGTACGCCATGGACCAATACATGACGACATATACAAGCACATGAGTACAAACTTATGCATATATATATATATATATATATATATATATATGCATGCACATGTGTACATGCATAAACAAACATCTATTTGATGAAAATATACATACACCAAATCAATAACTACATACGTACATACATATCAAACTCCCGCTGGCCTGCTCCATCTCCCTCGCGAGCGTGTCGAGGCCCGTCAGCTCGGCCCCCTTGGAGGTGGAGGTGGGGGAGGAGGAGCAGGAAGATGAGGAGGATGCCAGCGTACCACGCCGACGACGACGACGACGAAACATGCGACGACGACGACGACTGCGACGTAGGAGGAGGAGGAGGAGGAAGAGGAGGAGGAGGGGGAAGAGGAAGAGGAGGAGTAGGGAGAGGAGGAGGAGGAAGAGGAGGAGGAGGAGTAGGCGGAGGAGGAGGAGGAGGAGGAGTAAAGGGAGAAAGGGCAGGGATAGGCAATTTTGCCCCCCCCAGCGCCAGCGGCATGCGGACCATCCACGCGCGGATGTCCTTGTACCGCGGCGAGGGCGACCCCCCGCTGCGGTGCGGGGTCATGCAATCCCTCGCCACAACGGGCTGAAGACGGGGACGGAGAGGCGAAGAGGCTATCGCGACGAGGAGGTGAAGACGAAGACTAACAAGACAAGACGCACTTAGAGACGAGAAATGGACGAATCCTGGGGCAGCATCAGCATGCGGGGGCATCTAGCAACATCAGCAACATCAACATGGGGGGGCATCTGGGGCAACATCATCATGGGGGGTGGCATCGGCATGGGGGCAGCACTAGCAAGACGGGCACTATATATAGACGCTGATCTGTATTATCCTTAATTGTGGTGATATTCCGGTACAATTCCCTCATCTGTCTCCTGCCTCCCAGGGGTGGCTCTAACGGTTAGGAGGAGTAGAAAGGGATGATGAATGGGTTATGAGGGGATAGAAAAGGTGCCTTCCAGGACGTTGCGATGGGGCCGCGGTGAGTTTGAATGCTGAAGAAACACAGCAAAATATGTAATGTGCATGATATTACGTGAGGGTCTTATTCTCTTAAATCAGACATGTTAGGAAATAAGAAGCTACTTGCCCGATCTTAAATTAAGATCCTGCCGGCCTCTGGGGGTTTGTTGGCAGCGGTCCGCGCAAGCCCGCGAAAGAAACAGTTGCCGGGTGAAACAGTTTTGCGCGCGGGTCACAGATGGCGAAGCCTGGCGCCGGCCCCCTGCATGCAGGGCCGCTCCACCTGCGTAGCGCGGGGGCCGCGGGATGCAGGTTTCCGGCAGGGGCTGGCCGAGGCGAGCGCCGCGTGGATTGGCTGCGCCTCTTCTCGGCTCAGGGCTCGTGGAGCCGCGGGCGCGCCCGAGCGTGCCCTCGCCGCCGGGCGGCGCGGGCGGTCCCCTGGCGGCTGCGGGCCCCGCCCCAGGACGGCTGGCTGGCGTTGGGCTGGCCGAGCTGCAGCGGCCGCCGAGGCGGCGGCTGCTCGGCCCCCCGCGGGCCGCGCCCCTCGGCGGCGCCGCCGCGGGCGGTCTCGCAGCTTGAGCGAGGTGCGGGCCGACGGCGGGTCGCCTTCTCGCGCGGCCCCCTCCCGCGGCAGCGACGTCGCGCGGGGCTACTGGACGGCGATCGTCGCCGGCCACCACCCGATCGGCCCGATTGGAGACCGGTCCGCGCGGGAGCTCCAGACGCGTTCAACAGACAGCGACCCCTTGGAGGAGGGGCGCCCGGCGTCGGCGGCGGACGCGCTCACGCAGAGGCCCGAGGCGATCGAGCTGAGCCTGAACGACGGCGCCGGGCCGAACCTCCCCACCGAGCGCGAGGTCGCGGAAGGCGCCAGGCCGGACCTCGCCTCGCGGGCCGAGCAGGGCGCCGCGCGGAGGGTTGCGCTGCTGAGGCGGCGCCTGGAGGAGGTCAGCGGCTCTCGCTGACCCGAGGAGGAAGCCCGCTCCCCCGCTGGGGGCCAGGCGGCTTCGCGGTCGCCGACCCGAGCGAAGGGCCGCGGGCGCGGTCGGCGAGGCCGCGGCTACTTCGAGCCGCGGGCGCGGTGCCGAGCCCCGAGCCCAGCCCGCGGGTCGAGCCAGGGCGCGCCCCTGGAGCCGCGGCGGGCGCCGCGCTTGCAGCCCCGGGGCAGGGCGCCCCAGCGCGCTCCGAGCGGCCCGCGCGCGCGGGGGGCCCGCCTCCCGCGCGGGCGGCGAGGGGCGACGGCCCGCGCCCGAGCCCGGGGCGTGTCCAGCTGTTGGGCCCGAGTTTGGGGGCGGCTCAGCAGGGGGCTGGCGCCCCGCGCGGACCGCAAGGGCGAGGGCGGCGAGAAGGGGGGCCCGCCCGCGCGCGGTCGCCGCGGCCGCCGCGGCGCGAGGCAAAAGTCGCGCGGCAGGGGCGGCGAGGGCGAGGGCGAGCTCCCCCCCTGGGCGGCCAGGGGCTGCCGCGCCGTGGCGTTTGCGAATGCCCAGGGCGCGAGACGAACGAGGTGCGCGCGGGCGCGGGCTCGCAGAGCGGCGCGGCCTCGGGCGCTGACGGCCCCCGCGTGCTCTCCGGCGCCCGCGCAGCGCAGGTGACAGCGGGGCGCCCGCACGAGGGCTGCGGCCGCAGCAGTCGGCCGCCCGCTCGGAGCAGGAGTGCGAGACATTCGAGCGGCGTCGGCTGCCCGCGTGCGTCGAGGACTGGCAGAGCGTGCCCTAGCCGATGAACATGGTGCAGGGACGTTCGCGAGGCCCCCTCGGGCGCCGGGAGGCGCCCCGCGCCCGGCCCCCGGGGTAAGGCGCCTTGGCGCGGCGCCCGCGCTGCTGGGTCGGCGCGCGGTGGCGGGCGCCGACCCGCTGGCGGCCTGGCGCGAGCCGGCCGCGGCTGCGAGCCAGCGCCTTCGCGAGCCGCTGGGCACGGGGCCCGTCCCGGAGCAGCTGATGTGGGTTTCCCCTGAGTCATTGGGGCCGTGCGCGGAGAAGTTCACGCTCGGCGAGCGGTGGCCAGCTAGGGAAGGGCGGCCGCAGCGCGACCTGATGCCGCTTCCCTTAGCTGGTGGTAAGGATCTGGGCCCCGACGACCTGGGCGCCCTGCAGCTGCGGTTGCGCGTGGCGGTGCTGGCTCTGAATTGGGAGGCGGGTTGCAGGCGTCGGCGGTCCGCGCAGATTTGCGAGGTGGCGCCTATAGCGCCGCGCAGTGGGCGGCGTTGCGGGGGCTCGCGAAGAGGCCGTGCGCCGCCCTCGCCCCCGAGCCCGCGATCGAGCGCGAGATCGACTGGGCCCGGCGGATCTCCTGCGACGGGCCCGAGGTGTCCACGCCGCGCAGGCTGGCCATGGAGCAGGTGCTGGAGGCGCCCCCGCCTGTCGGAGTGGCCGCCTCCATCGAGGCCGCCGGCGTCGCCGCGGATTTTGCCAGCGCGGCTCTGCTCGGCCCGAGCCTCGCCATGTTGCCGCCGCACCAGCGGCGGCGTGCAGCGACTGTGGCCCGAGCGTGGGCTCATGGCCCGGTGTGGGGCCGGATCCAGGGCGCTTGCTTCGCGCGGGGCATGGTCGGGCCGGTCTCGGAGGGCGAGGTCGCCGCGCGCGACGGCGAGCCGTTGATCGAGGGGACTGTCGGCGCGCCCAAGCCGCGCGACCCGCGGGTCGTCTGCGGCGACGGGGAGAGGCGACCTGCCCCGATGCCGATCACCAGCCCGGCGCCGTCGAGCGCGCGCCAGGGGCGCGTCGCGGGCGACGCGCTGGCGATGCCGACGACGGGGCAGCCGAACGGCCTGGTGCGAGGAGCTGCTCTGGGGCGGGGCCGACAGGGAAGCTTTCTTCTACGCGTTCAGGGCGCCTGCCGCCCGGTGGCAGCTGCCCCCGCGCCCCTGGTCGGAGGCGCTGACCAGTCGCCGACTCGGATCGCCCTGAGGGCCATCGGAATGTCCCGGATCAGCGCCGCGAGCGTGAGGACCCACCTGCATCGCAACATGCTGCGGCGATCGCAGGAGGTGCCGCGTGGTCTGGAGCCTGGCGCGGAGATTACGCGCGCGCGGCGCCCCCCCTTCGGGGTGGAGGCGCCCTGTCCTGCGGCCTGGTTCGTCTGCGTCGACAATCTCGAGATCGCTGAGGTGCCCCCGAAGGAGGAGGCGGCAGCGTTGAGAGCGACTGTGCTGCCGCTCCTCAGCCAAGCCAGCGAATGCTCCGCCGTGGCTGGCTCGCCCAGCCCCCCTGGCAAGGGCGTCTACCAGTCGGCCGAGGTCACGGCGCTTGGGGGGCTCGTCGACGGCGTCGCGGGCACTCGGCGACCGCCGCCCGGCTGCGTCGCCGAGCTGGCCAGCCTCTCCCTACGGGTGCTCGGCAAGCGGCGAGTCAGCCGCCGTCTCATGCAGGTGCTCTTCGGCCCCCTGGCCGCCGCGTTCATCCATGCCTGGCGCTGGCATCCCATGCCGCATGCCGGGGGCAGGATCTCCATCCGGGCGGTTGAGGATCCGCTGATCGCGATGGCCCTCGTGGCGTTGTCCGTCGCCGACGTGCGGTTCGAGATCGACCCGCTGGTCACCGCGTCCGACGCGTCGGAGGCCGCCGGGGCCGCGGTGCACTCCGCTGGCCTGAGGCCTCGAGGCGAACTCCTGGCCGCGCGAGGCGCCCGCCCCTCAACTCGGCGCGCGAGGGGGGCGCCGGTCTGAATCTCAGTCTTCTCGGGCATCCACGGGGCCCGACGGGCCTTCGAGAGCCTCGGGCTGGCGCCCGCGTGCCACTTGTTTTTCGAGGCTCGCCAGGCGGGCCCGCCCCGCGATCGCGCGCTGCCGCGACGCATATCTCGCCGACCCGGCGGACCTCGCCCAGCGGCTGCGAGAACATAGGGGAATCGCGAGCGCGCCGGTGGTCGGCGGCATCTCCCGCCAGGGGCATATTCTCCTTGACGTCGACCGCAAGGGGGGCGCCGCCCCGTGGTCGCAGCTGGTCGGGCACGCGATGTGGATCATTGACGTCTGGAGGGGCCTGATGCCAGAGGTGCGGGTTGACTTCCCCGTCGATGGCCGAGGCCGAAGCGCTGGAGCTGATGCGCATGGGTGCGTGCCTTTCGCGATCGACGCGGCCGCCCTGGCCTGGGTTCGGAGGCAGCGGCTACACTGGGCGTCGCGGGGCACCCTCCCGACCTTCGAGGCGGAGATGAGCTAGAGGCCTTCATCGCGTGGGTCTGCGCGACGCCTTTGTCAGGCCGAGCTCGTGACGACGCTGCCGCCCGTCTCCGAGCGGCTGCCGAGGAGCGCCCCAGGGCCCGGGGCCGCCGCTGACGGCTGGCTGCCCAACTGCGGGCGCCGGACGCTCCGCAGCTCGCCGAGGCCGAGGCCGCCTGGGCCCAAGGACTGCTCGGCCCGCGAGCTGCAGCGCTGGGCCGACGCCCGCCGCGCAGCTCCGCCCTACCAGTTGAGGGGCATGGGCTGCCTCCACTGGGCGGACGGGCGCGCCCACCCGACGTCTGCCGAAGTCCGGTTTCCCGCGGGGGCATGCCATTCCCTGCGCGGCCGCGGCTTGCGACGGGGGGCTGCTCAGGCCCACTTCTATGGGAGCTTCTACAGGGCAGGCGCCCCGAGCAGTTAGTTGAGTAGATGTTGATGTCGCATGGCTACAACCGCCCGGCGTTGCGAGGTCGTCTGCGCGGGGCCCGGCAAACTGGTCCGACTGCGTTCGTTTGCGCCGCGCGCCACTTGCCAAGAGCACGCTCGCGCCCTCGCCCCCCCTCCTCGACCCCCCCATCCCCCCCAGCTTCTAGTCTATTTCAATTTCCCCGCGGACTTGTCATCGATATCCTCGTTCACATTCTCTGCCCTTCCATTTCCCCCGCTGCCCGCGTCTGCCCCTATTGCTCGTCGCCCCCTTTGACGTTCGCCCCGCCCCTGTCCTGCGTCGCGCCCCCGCAAAGCAAGCGTCGTCGTTTTCGTTACCCCCTTCAGCCGCCTCTTATTTGCGCTCTCTTCTCGCGCCCCCCCCCTTCTTCCGCCTTCCCCGGGCGCCCTGTCTAGGAATCGTGGCGTGTTCGTCGCATTTCTCAAGTGCTGCATGTTCCCCCAGTTCTCCCCGCGGCAACCATTTGGGCCCCCACCGTTGTCCCTTGCGTTGTCCTTGCGTTTTTTTTTTTTTTTTTTTTGTTTTTGTTTTCTGCCCCCGTTATTTGTTTTGCGCTTCCGTTGGGGACCTGGTTCTCTTCGGGGCATCCCGGCGCCTTCGTGGATTTTGTCGAGGAGGTCTCGTGATGCCGTTTTGCCCCCCAAAGGTTGGCAGGCATCTAAAACCCGGCGGGCCCCGGCGACGCCTCGCCCCCCGCCCCCCGCCAGACCCGCGCGGGGGAGTGGCGGGGGCCCTCCCTGGAGCAGGTGCGCCCGTGGCCTTGTTTGCCGCTCCTGGCGCCCCCGGTGCAGATGGTGGCTTGCTGGTTCCAGTTTCCTTATATCGGGGGGGCGCAAGACCCGGGTTTGCCGGGACTCGGGTTCGCCATCGTTTTTTGACGACCGCGCCTCGGATTTTAACGAGGACGAGTTTCGCGGGACGTCTGCAGCGGGAGGCCTCGTCAAAATGCAGGTTCGGCCTCGTCATTTTTTGACGTCCTCGTCGGGGAGCTCCGAGTCCCATGTACCCAGGTCTTACGCCCCCCTGATTATAGTGAGGTTCTACGCGGGTGTTTTCCGTTTCCAGTGTCATTTGTGAAGAGATATATTGCGGTTTGGCCTTTTCAGTTTACCTTGCGTTTCTCTGCGCAAGCGCGCGAGCGACTCGGATTCGGGCGCGGCGCGTGCCCAAAATCCACGCCCGAGAGCGGAGAGGGGGCTGCGCCCGCGCCGATCTGGACTTCCGAGGGCGGAGGGGTGGCGGGGGAGGGAGGGGGGGGGGGGGGTGAGGGGCGCAGCGGGGAGGCCAAGGAGAACGCATTGGGGGGGGGGGCAGCGGCGGGAGTTCTCGTTCGCGATGTGGCCCGAGGCGCGCAGGCGACTGAGCGAGGGGGCGGGGGGGGGCGCGGGGGGGCGGGGGCGAGGGCGACGAGGCGCGCGATGAGGAGGGCCTGGGAGTAGAGGAAGGGGGGGGGGATGGGGGGGGGCTTGCGCGCGGCACGCGGCGCAGTCGCGAGCGCTCCAAGGTTGGCCTGGGCGCCCGGGGGCGCCCGAGGGGGCCGGGGGGTCCACGCGCGCCCCGCCCTGGGCCAAATGGCTTTTAGACCGGCGCGAAAATGACGGGCAGGGGGGGGGCGACGAAGAGGGGGGGTTGGACAATGACGGACATGTGGCATGGGGGACATGGAGGCGGATGCGGAGGCAGATTACGGGTTGGGCAAGGGAGAAAAGGAAGCGAAGGTCGAGGGGCGGAGGTCGAGATGGAGGCGTGGCGGGGGGGGGGATGAGGAGGAGAAGGAGCGGCAAGCGAGACGTTGCGGACGGAGGTGCGCGGGCGGAGGTGGAGGCGTGGATCGGCGAAAGTGCGCGGGCGGCGATTGGCATTCGAACCTCATTGGGGCTTCAGGGCGGCCTCGGGGGAGCCCCGTGAAGGCTCCAAGACGGCTTCGCGAAGTGAAATGCAGCCACGCGCGCAACCGCGCGCGCCCAGGCCCAAGCGCGGCCGAAGAATGAACCTCAGCGCCGGGCGCTGTGGCTCTGGAACCCCGCGGGCGCGCCCCTAGAAGCAGCCCCCCGCGGCGACCCGGGCGCAGCCAGCGCCCGGGCCGATGGCGCGCCCGAGATGTTCGAGGCGTTGCGGCGGTCGCTCCTCGGGAACTCGTTCCAGCGCGAGGTCGCGACATGCCTGCTGGCCCTCTGGGCAGCGCAGGTGGAGCTGCTGGTCGCGGTGCCGCCGCTCGCCGCGCTGCACGTAAGCTCGCGCGGCTGGGCTGGCAGGGAGCGGCTCCGGGTTGGCGACGTCGCTGCGCTGCGCAGCGGCCGCGAGGCGTCGGTGGCCGAGACGGCCGAGCGACCGCGGGCGGCCTAGGCTTCCTGGTGGCGAGCCGCCAAGCAGGAGCGACTGCCCCCTCGCGGCGGAAAGCGCCCCGCAGGAAGGCGAGGAGAAGCTTGTCCACGTTGGCGAGGGTCGCGCCTCTGGGAGCCGGGCCCGTCGATGCGAGGGAACCAGTGCCCTGCGGTGGCAGGTCGGCCCGCCGCAGACGGCGCCGCCCTGTGCGCTGGATGGCTGGCCAGGCAGCCGGCGCTCATCGAGGCGCTGGAGGAGCTGCGCGGAGCCCGACTGCCGCGCCGCCGCGGGCCGACGGATCCGCCCCGCACCGACGCGCTGCTGGCCGCGCTGGCCGAGCGGGGGACTGGGGGCTGGGAGTTGGCGCCCCATCGCAGAACAGCAGCGCGTGGTCGCCAGGCTCGTGGCGGCCTGCCATCGCAATGGAGCTGATCTCCGAGTGGGCACGAATTCTGAGACTCGAGAAGATATTCCCCGGGCAGGAGGGTGACGCCGGCATCTGGTTGCGGGGCGGCGAGGCAGCTGGCGCGGCAGGACTGAGACCCGCATCAACTTGCTCGAGTGCGAGGCGGCAATATGATGTCGCTGCGCTGGTGCGCATGAGCTTCTGGCAGGCAGAGGCGAGTCTCCCTCCATCTCTTGGATAGCATGGTCAACGTCGGTGCCTTGAGCAGGCGTAGGTCCAGCAGCAATCAGCTCAACAAGGTAGCGCGGGCTTTCTCAGTCCTGGAGTTGGCGACGGACGCCCGGGGTGATTTTGGTTTCGCGCCCCCATGAATGAACCCGGCAGATGCGCCCTCGCGCCTGGGCGATGGCGAGGCGAACCGCGCCAGCCAGCCGCCCGGGCTGCGCCGAGGCGGCTGGCCGACGCGCGCGTTGATTCGAGGGCGCGCGCCAGGTGCAAGCGCGCAGGCCGGCAGTCTGTTGACTTTCTCCCTACCATTCATCTTGGAAGGACAGTTGGAAGGACAGGGGCCTGCGCCTCCAAGGCTGTCTCGAGCGCCCGCGGTGCGCAGGCGCCGCGAAAGGTCGTGCGAACGATGCGCTCTGTGGCGTTCAGCACTTGCTTCGCGTGCCCAGCGCATGCATGCTGCTCTCAGTTCGGAGCCGCCTCGAGGTGCCTTCGCTCGTGCCGCCCATGCCTAGCCGTGCGGCGGCTGCCCTGGCAGGCTGGAGTCCGGCGCGCGGCGTGGTCGCCTTCGCATCGCGCGCGCTGGCGGGCTTCCACTTGTGCCTGCGGACTGGCGAGATTCTTGGCTTGGCGCGTGCTCTCGCGCACGTCGGCGGCGACGGCCGCGGCGCGGCCCCCTTTCCTTAGGCCAAGACAGCTGCGCAAAAAGGCCCCCGCTAACATGTGACTACCATGGCCCATGCGTCGGCGCCTGGATGCGGCGGCAGTTGCCCCTCCTTGAGGGCAGCAACCCGGGCCAAGAGCACAAAAGCGTTCCGCGCAGCCTTCAGAGAAGGCACGGCCGCCATCGGCCGAGTTCGCCTCCGCCTCGCGTTCTATAGCGTCAGGCGCGGAGGCGCCGCGCACGAGTTCATGTTGCAGACTTGTCTCGCGCGACGCTGCGTGGAATGCGGGGCTTAGCCGGGGCAACTTCTACACATGCATATATATATATATATACACATTTACATTCCATATTTATGATTATACATATACGTATGTATATCGAAGATGGTACCGCTGTATTTGCATCGTTGCATGTTTCCCCATCTCCGTCGGATTTACTCCAGCACGGGGCCCAAACATTCGTAGAGCTAGCACGAGCTAAGTTGTGCTAGAGCCAGATAGGGGCTGGGCGGGGAGACGTCTCAGCGGTGTGTTTGAGCGCCGTGCGTCTGCCGCGCTGCCCCCCCTCGCGCCTGTGCCGGTGGGGCTCCTCTTGCCAAGGGTGAGCGCCGAACGACGTCGAATTGCCGCGCGCCTCCTTCTGATTCGCCCGGTCGCAATGCGACGGCCATGAAAGCAGCTCATGTAGCTGCTGTCTCAGATTGCCGCCATGCCCAGTCATACAAACGCTTGCGGCGGATGAATGGGCGGGGCATAAAAGACGAGACATGGCCGCAAACAATGCACGGCAGTCGCCGTTGCCCCTCCCACTACCACCCTTGGCTCGCCTCCATGATCATACTTTGCTCGCCAGAGACGTCTCGGCGGTGTGTTTGAGCGCCGTGCGTCTGCCGTGCTGACCCCTCCTTCGCGCGTGTCGCGATGGGGTTCCCCTTGCCGAGGGTGAGCGCCGAGCGACGTCGGGCTGCCGCACCGCCCCTCGGAGTTGTCCGGTCGCAGTGCGGCGGCCATGAAACCAGCTCATCTAGCTGCTGTCGCAGACTGCCGCCATGCCCAGGCATATGTATACATGCTGGTTGCCCCGGCAACCTTCCCGTTGCTTTATCGTCCTGGCGTATGTCTTGATAGCGAAGTGGACGTTGTAGTTGTAAATGGGAAGTGCGTCAATCCCACACATACATGAGCCCACATATATATATATATATATATATATATATGTATATGTGTGTGTGTGTGTTCTTACATCTAAACACATTATAGATTTATGTATATATCTTCAAATTGCACTTGATGCCCCGATGTGGGTCCACCGCCCGCCGAGGTATTTGAATATCGACGACCCCCCTAGGCGGTGTTTATAGACAACCCCCCCGAAGCCCCCCTCGGCTCGTAAATACGATCGAACTGCGCGTGGAAAGAATCGCGACAAGCATCGGCAACAGGTCCTGTCCGCCGCTTGGGCGGGACTCGATGTCTGTTTCGCCGTGACCGCTAACATATGTGCCGCCTGTTCGGTGCTCAGTCCCGCCATCACTGCTTAATTTAACATGCAACTCCTGGGATGTTAAGTTTAACATCAACGCTGGCATATCCGTGGTCGAAATCCGCCTTGACCCGGCCTACTTACTTCGCCTCAAGTTGGATTCGGGATTAATTTGGGGCCGCATCGGCATAGTCTGGCTTCATGGTCCCCGCCCTGTCGGCTTTGTAGGCCGTTAATCGTTCGTACCACGATCTTTTTGGAGTTGCATACTCAATTTTTGGTGCGCTTTCCCGCCCCCCCTGCTTGTCACAGGGCTCCGAAGACCGGCAACAAACTGCCAACGCCCACCGAAGACCGTCGGAAGATCGTGGAATATCGCCGAAGTCCGTCACAACACCGCCGAAGGCCACCCAAGGCCGATGGCTAACTTCGGCCAGGCCCACGCGGGCCCAACAGAAGGCACCCATATGAATGGTGCGTTCACGACGGCCAGAGCGGGCTACAGGCGCCCCGAGACGGCAGCGATGGGCCCATATGGTCGACTGCGTAGCTGCTCGCCGCCCGTAGTTTCCGAGTCTGCCCCCCTTCCCCCATCCCTTCCCACCGCCTCTTGCTTCTCGTCGTTTTTTCTCCTCCTCGTCGTTCCCCCCGCCTCCTCCTCGTCCCGCCTCCTCCCCGTCTTGCCTCCTCCTCCCGCGTCCTCCCCGGTTCTCACATTCGCACCATCGGGGCACGGTGGTCTTCTGGGTGGTGTATCCAGGAAGCTGGGCCTAGCAACATGGCCAATGTGCCCCAAAGCCATACTACCTCAAACCCTCACGCCTCCTCGTCCGCGTCCTCCCCCTCCCCCTCCTCCTCCTCTCGTTTCCTCCTCCCCCCCTCGCGGAACCCAATCTATACACCATGACCACCGCCTCCCTCGCCCCCTGCATCACCCAGGAAGGAGGCGGGGAGGAGGAGGATCGAGGAGGGAGGGAGGGGACGAGGAGGAGGCTGGACGAGGAGGGTGGAGGGAGGGTGGAAGAAGGAGGGAGGGAGGGACGAGGATGGTGGAGGAGGGGAGGGGCAATGGAGGTGGTGGTGGTGTATCGTCTTTGGGCCCGCCTCCCGCCCCCTCTTCCCGCCGAGCCCCCCTTGCGGCGGGGCGCCGCGCAGGCCCTGCCGCGCGTGGCCCTGACCGCCAGCCGCCCCGCCGCCCCTCATGCGCCGGCGGCCGTGGCTTGCCGCGCGCTGGCCGCGAAGGCCGGGCAGAAGCCCAAGGTGGAGGAGCGCGTGGCCCTCGGACGTCGGAGGAGGCTCGAGGTTTTCCCTCCTCCTCCTCCTCCTCCTCCTTCCTCCTCCTCCCTCCTCCTCCCTACTCGTCGTCCTCCTCCTCCTCCTCCTCCTCCTCCTCCTCCTCCTCCTCCTCCTCCTCCTCCTCCTCCTCCTCCTCCTCCTCCTCTCCCTCACCCTCTTCTACCCTCTCCGTAGCCATTCTGGCCCACGCCTGGAGCCTGGCGTGCCGCGGAGAAGCCATTCTCCTGCATCATCGGTGGGAGCCCAGAGGCTCAGGGTTTGAGCCTAATTTTCAAGGGAGGAGACTCCACCCAACGGCCATGGGCAAAACTATCCATCAGCGGGCGAGGAGCGGTATGAAATAAACTTTCCCGCCGTCGGGGACGCCTGCCCCTGGGCGGTTGGAAAGTTTATAGCCCTACGTTGCCACCGTAAGGATATACATTCTTCACGCTTTGCGTATCCCCACAAGCCCTGCTTGGTGTCAGTCTCCGCTGGTGACCGTTTGGGTTCCGTGGGGTCTTGCTACGGTGCCGTCCTCTTCGGTGCAAGGATTTCGGCATGTGCGGCTCTGGGCGCCCGTCGGCTGCTTTCTCCTTCATGGAGTTCGCTTTCGACCTGTGCCACCCGGTGTACATACCAGAGGACCTGCCGCTGGCAGTCCTGTCTGTGACGAGGCTGCCCCCTCTTCACTCCGGCGCCGACACGATGCTGTTGTGTCACCTACGGCACGGATGTCGCCCTGGTGTGCTTGTCGGACCTGCTCGTATTCGTCGGGCCCTATGCCGATTCACAATGGGTGATCGACCTCTGCGTGTTCTTGGTCGCGCCGCCGCGCCATTTTGGCTGCCCGCGCGCTCGTTTCGCTCGCCCCTCTCTTTCTTGCTGCCTAGTCGCGGCCCGGCTAGTGATCGGACGGCTTTCGACTTGCTTCGCGAGCCCGCAGGCCCAAAACATATCCCCACCAGCCGCTTTCTTTCGACTTTATCTGGCGGCGCGCGGCTGACCGCGTCGCTCGCGAGCAAAAAGGATCCCCACCAGCCGATTCAGAAGCCCTGCTCCCGAGAGATCTCTGGCAGCAGCGGGGTGGTTTTGGAAGCCCTCTCCGGGCCATCCCTGGGAACCGCGTGGGGGCGAGGGGAAGAGGAGGAGGAGGAGGAGGAGGAAGAGGAGGAGGATGACGAGGACGAGGAGGGCGAATATGCGGATGAGGACGATGACGAAGAGGACGAGGACTAGGATGAGGACGACGCGGACGGGGACCCGTGGAACCATCTAGAGGTATTATTGCGGTTGCTGCTGCTGGTGTTCTCTGGGAGTTTGGAGGGCCCTCTTGGAACCCTCTTGGGATCATCTTGGAGGCCATCGATTACAATATGGGGGGTACCCAATTCAGCTTCCCCCGTCAGGAGCCCGGTTGGAGCATCTTGGGAACCATCTTGAGCCAGCTTGGGCTGTATGAGCCATCTCGGAGGTCATCATGGGCTCTCTGAGACCGCTCGGGTGCCTCTTGGGGCCCTCTTGGGATCTTCTTGGGGCCTTTTTGGGGCTCTCTTGGGGCTCTTGGGAGCCCTGGAGCGCCTCTTTGGGCCAACTTCGAGGCTATCGATCAAAGGAGGGAAGCTCCCGATGGAGGTCCCCCTTCTCGGGGGCCACGATCCTCGTGATGGGAGTCAACAGTTGGCCCTCCCAGCGGCCGAAAAAAAGGGCCCTCCAACGACCCGCGACCCCCATTCAAAAAAACGTCCAGGGGAGGGGGTAGGGGGAGGGGTCGAGATTCCCTCCCCGCCCGCAGGCCGTCTCGCTCACTCCCACCCGCCCCCCCAACATATACGCAGCACGAGAGCTTGGCCCGAGCCGCGGCATATGCAGCAGTCGTCTTTGGATGGGCAGTTACTGGGGGCGAATCCGCCGCCGCCGCCGCCGCCCGCGTCCGCCGTCCGCCGCCGACGCCGCCGCCCCCGCTGCCCAATCGCCGCCGCCGCAGCTGCCGCCGCCGCAGCCGCTGCCGCCGCAGCCGTTGCCGACACCAGTGCCGCCGCCGCAGCCCCCGCCCCCGCCCCCGCCGCCGCCGCCGTCACCGCCGCCGCAGCCGCCACCACCGCCGCAGCCGATGCCCTCGCCGCAGCCGCCACAGCCGCCGCCGCCGCCAAATGTACTCTGCATTGGTTTTTGGCAGGGATGGTGGGAGGAGGCCGCACTGGGTTCGCGGCGCAGGCTCCGAATTTGGTGGCAAAGTGTGTGTTTGCATTGAATTGTTTTAAAGGATGGTGGGGGGGGGGGGCCCTCATTGACTCGGGTTGGCTCCCAGTTGCCTGGGGGGGGGGGCGTATACTAATAGGGAACAGTGATCAATCCCCTCCCAGAATGGGGAAGCGGGTTTTTTTGAAGTGGAAAGAAAAACATCGTTAGACCACCTACGCCCAGAGGGCTGGTGGGACTTTCCGGCCGCCCTGGGACAGGCGCCCCCGACAGTGAAACAGTTTATTGTTTACCGTCTTTCGCCCTTCATTCAGCCCTGCTTTGTTCGATTCCTTCCCTGGTCGCGTTTACGGCAGGTTCACGCTGTGTCGACTGGCGGCGACCCCGCCGACGGCGTTCAACGTTGAACGCCGCTGGCGACCCAGAATCGGCCGATGTTGAAGGACCGGATGTTTCGGAAACGGCCGATCGTTCAAGTTTGACCGATCCCCGCGGGGTCAGGAACCAGCGCCAGAGTCGATACGACACGAACCTGCCGTACCAAGCTGGGTCGCTCGTCGGGGTGCTGATTGCGGGGTGGGGAGTTTCTGCTCTCCATGTCTCTTTTCGGGTGACGAAGTCTGTGCAGATTCACCGCACCATGGCCAGGCCCATCCTGATCCCGGGAGCTGTGTATACGCCCTCCTGGCCGCGCCAGGAGGGCGTGGCGTATACACCGCAGCTGTGTTCAGGATAGGCCTGGCCAGGGAACAGTTGATATGTGTATATATGTGTATATGTCTACACATTTAAATTCATCGCTTGGGGTCCAGCGATAACACAGATTATCGATTCCGCCCGCCCCGCCCTCCCACAGGAAAGCCTGACCTTGTCGGTTGCCCAGGCCGAGAGGGGGTTCGCAGTATATTGGTGCGCGCGGGCATACGTGAGGTTGCCAGGAGCGAAAAAGGCCAGTTAGGTTGTCGGCCGACCCCCCCCCCAGATAATTTGGGCCATCGCAAACTATAAAATACGATGCATTTGTTCGGGACCTGTGCTGACCCCGCCTCCCGAGCGCGGGGTTCGCGCCAGGGGGCCCAGCGCCGATCCAAGAAGTCCGCGCGGAGCTCCGAAAGTCTGTGTGTTGTTGCAGCCCCTGTCTGCATGGTGGCCCAATTCGCATTAGTTCGTTTCCCAACACTTCATCGCCAGCGCAGTCACTCTGCCTGGCCGCCGACCCCGCCAAAAAGTGCGGGTTCTTGGGCTCCTCCAGTCGGGGCGCCCCCCCCCTTGCGGGCCCCCGCGGGCCTGCGGGTCGGGACGGCCGACACGGGTAGCGGAACGAAGGGGTGCGGAGACCGACGTTTTCGGGCGGGCGGTAGTGGGTTGTGGGGGGTGGCCTACATGGGGGGTGAAGAAGGGTCATGGGCCTCTTCGTGTTCTTTTAGATGGGACCTGCTGGTTCCAAAAGGGGTCGGACTAGGCCCCCTTAGGGCTCTTTCTTCACCCCGCATTGAGGTCACCCCTCATCACCACCCGCCCGGGATACGCAGTTCTAGCCCGTTATGAGCAGGGCTCGTTGTCGATGTCGCCGCGAACTTAGTCCACGTGAGTCAAAGGGTGCGCCTGCCCATCAGCGGCCGCAGTCGGTTTTGGACAGCATCTGTTGTTGGGCATCGTACCCGTTCTTGCCGCACCAGATGGATGGGGCGCCCGAATCTGTAGAGGTCACCAGGGCCTCCAGAGCTCCCCCATCGCGAGGCCCAGAGGGCCTTGGGGTGCGGCGCCGCCTTCGGACGCGGGACATATTCATATCCATAGACGCTGCGTCTTGGACTTTCTGGGGGTGGGGCGCCAAAGGGACAAGGCGCGGTGGATATGGAGAAGAATCTAGCCTCTATAGGGGCTAGAGTTTGATACATATCCACTGCGCCTTGGGTTTCTGGGGAGGAGGACCCGCCACTCTAAGACGCAGTTGATATGGACAAAACTCTTGCCCGCGCCCCAGACCCCCGATGCCGTGTCTTTTCCACGACGACCCCCAGAGGTCTCGACCCGTTCCCGGGGACCAGCTGTTCCTCCCGAGCCGTTCTGTTCACGGCCCCGAGGCCCCGCAAGGGCCCCCATGATTTCAGGTTTCGAGCTAAGTCGGGCATGTCCCTCTCCAGGGAGAATTTTCAAGAGAGGTAAAAAATTGTTCGGGGACGATGTTTCGTGACTTTTCAGTTCAACCAATCAAGGCTGCTGATTCTGTTGGATTATCTTTCATTCGTCTTCCGGAGCAGACTCCGCCTGTAGGAGGACATGCCCGACCCAGACCCGCGGGGCTCCAGAGCACCCCCGGGCGTCTCCAGGCCCGGGGCGGCGCCGCCCTCGGAGAGGCCTCCGCCCTGCGGCGGCCCCTCGGAGGCCCGCGCCCCCGCGGCGGGCGTCTGCCCCCGGAGGCGTCTGCACACAGGCCGGAGAGGCGCCCGCGCGCGGCGGCCGCGCCGGCGAGGGCGCCTCTGCGGGCGGCCCTCTCAGAGGCGACGACAGGGGCGAAAAGCCCGGGGGAGAGCAGTACACGTATTCAGGTGCGCCGATGATCTGTGTCTTTGAAAGGCTCCCAGGCGAATACGTGTAATGCCCGCCCCTGGGCTATTCGCCCCTATCGTCGCGGCCCTCTGATCGCCGAGCGCGTTCCACTACTTGCAAAGTGCCCACTCGCAAAACGTCCTTAAAACCATACGTCGGCCTCTGTGTAATGGATCATGAGTCCCCCGCGGCGGATCCAGTCCAATTGCGAGTTGCTGCTTGGCGAGGAGTGGAACGCGCTTGTCTATCTAATCGGGGTGACCGAAAAGGAGGTCCAGCTGAAAGGGAGTGGTGCAGTAGATTTGGGGCAATCGTATTGCAAATGTATTGCGCCGGAGAAGTGTGTTGCATTGTATTGCAATTGATGCACTGCATGCGGAAGCGCAGCAGTACATCCGCGCCCCGAAATGCTCTACACGCCTCAAATGTACTGCAGCCCCACAAAGCTATGGCTATTGCAGCAGGTCTGCTGCGCCGCCCCCTTGTCGCTGGACCCCCCCTCTGAGGTCAACCCGACCCGAGGAGGCCCTCGCCCGGCCGGGGCCCGCACGCCCTTCGAAGGAGGCCCACCGGGGCGGCCCACGTCGCAGGGGGCCCTCGGAGGAGGCCCAACGGGCCCCCGCGCGGGGTGGCCGCGCTGGCCAGGGCGCCCTGCGGGCGGGCCTCGAGGGATCGGGTACAGCCAGGACCCCGGGTGCACAGCAGGGAGGAGCAGCTCTCCAGGGCCGCCCTCGCATCCTTGCCCCCTCGGCTCGTCCTTGGCACCTTTCGCCGGCCAGCCCCCGCGCGGCAACACGTCAACAGGGCCTTCCAAGGCTCTTGCACCCTCACCGCGCATCCTTCTGCCACGCGCCGGCTGTACCGAGACCGGACCAGATGCGCGTGGCCCTCGGATGTCGGACTGGGCTCGAGGTTTCTGGGCGCTCTCGGGAGCCTCTGTCGCTGCTCGTCGGTTCCCGGCCTCGGGGTGCTTTCCAGCAGCGGCGCCTTGTCGAGAGCTTTTTCCCGGGGGGGGGGCCCATCTTCTCTGTGACGGCGGCCCGAGGCCCGGCTCACGACACGAGGAGCGAGCAGCAGGCGTCGATGCTCAGAAGAAGACGAGACGCCGATGCCGCCACCCTTTGGCTCGTATTCAGGGGAACGACCTCCGGGGATGCCCTCGTCGCCACGGCTGGACTCGCTTCGAGATTCTGGTGCGGGCAAGGCTTGTGTCCATGTCCACTTTAGATTGGAATTTCCGGCTCTTTTTCCCAAAAGCCCGAGGCGCAATGGATATGGACAAAAGTCTGGTCTGTAGGGGCTGATCAACTTCTGTCCATCTCCGCCACGGCCTTGCGGCGCCTCTTCCAATGCAGTCCAAGACGTACTGGATTTGGATACGAATCTTGCCCGCATCTGGTCCGCGCCTTGCCCGCCCGCCGCGCGGCGGCCGCAGCCAGGGGAGGGTCGGCCCCAGGGGGGGGGGAGGAGGAGGAGGAGGAGGAGGAGGAGGAGGAGGAGGAGGAGGAGGAGGAGGAGGAGGAGGAGGAGGAGGAGGAGGAGGAGCAGAGGAGCAGCGGCACAGGCAGCTTTGTTGTCCCCTCGCTTGCGGCGGCTCTCGGCGGCCCTCGCAGGAGGCCCGCGTGACCCCGTGGGGCGAGGCGCCCCGGGGCGGCTCCACGGTCCGCCCAACCGACCGCCCCTGGCGTTGTTCCGTTGTTCTGCGGCGGGGGATTCTCCATAACAGGGGGGGTGTGATTTTCGACCCCCCCGACGACGGACCGGGAAAGGGGGGGGTCCCCGACGACGGATCGCGGCAAGGGTGGGGGGAGGGGTTGGCGCCCAGCGGGGCGGCCTCCATAACAGCCGCCTTGGTAAGCAAGATTCGAGGACCTCGGCAGGCGGTGGATATCGACACTGAGCTCCCCTGGGGCCAACTTGCGTCCAGGTCCACCGCCCGCTGGGCTCCCAGGACGTCAGTCCCCCAGGCGGAGCGTCCGGATAAACCCAAGACAGTGGCTTTGGGAGCTAGGACGCGCCGCTTGCGCGTGCCCCACGGCTCCGAAAGGCTGACAAGGCATCGTTGGGAGGTAAGGTCAAATCCTATTTGGGAGGACGGCGTGCGCGACTCGAGATTGCGCCGCTCGGGGCGGCTTTAGCCACGATCTGTCCCCACGGGGTGGTGGCCCGCGCGCGCGCGTTCAGAATTCGTTTCACACGAGCTGAACTTGTCAGAACATACAGATGTGTTGGGCTCGGTTTTCTGCACTTCGCCATCAGGGGCAATTGTGATACGAACCTTTCTGCTGTGTCAGTCTTGAAAGTATTGATCGCAAGCTGCTGAGTTGGAACTGCCAAGAGCCATGCTGCAAATTGCTGAACCGCTCGCCATTGTTACCCGAAGGAAGGTAGACGGGGGGCAAGATGGGCAGAAGGACTCCCCTACCGCAGCGCTGCAGCAAAGATCCGGCCGCCTGCAGGACGGTACCCTGGAGGGGCGCTACGCGACCGCCCTCTTCATGGCCACCTCTGACCGCTCCGAGAAGGCCTGGGCACAGTGCCCCTTCATCTCTGTCGCCCCCCCCCCCCCCGCCTCCCCTCTCTCCTGCCCCTCCCCCCTCCCTCCTCCCTCCTCATCCTCCCTCCTTCTCCTCGACCTCCTCCTCCTCCGCCTCCTCCTCCTCCTCCTCTTCCTTTAACCCTCGATAGGCTCCAGGCGGGCCTCCGTCAGATACCTGTCCAGACGGGTCGGCAGATCGAGAACCTCGAGCCCAGGGACATCCAAGAGCTGTGGTCCCAGGGCCCGTCTGAGCTTTTAGATAGTTTCAAGCGTATCGAGAGTGACTCGGCATGGCCGTGGCAGCTGCTGCCCGCCATGAAAGGTCTGATCCCGAAGGAGCCAGGAGGCCAACGGGCTCTCCCGCCTATGGAGGCTGCTAAGCAACGACGTTTCTAGGGATTGGCTGGACGAGGCCGTCAGGGGGAGCGGCGCTCTCAGAGCAGCAGTCGCTCGTCATTTCATGGACGAGGCGGCAGATGCCATAGGGGTCGCGCACGGCAGCCTTGTGTTTGATGTGAAAGAATGTTACGACTCCCTTTGCATTGCTTTGTTGTTGGAACGCAGTCTCGGCCTGGGCTACTCACCCACCGTTCTTGTCTTGTCCGGCCAGCTTTACTTAGGGTCCAGAATCCTCCCATACAGGTCTGCGGTCAGTGACCCTATCAGCCCCACCTTGGGAGTCACGGCTGGTTTCCGAAACGCCAAGAACGGGGCCGCCGCGTTTCTTTACCCCATCCTCGAGTCTGTCCATCGCTCCTTTTTCCCCCGAGGGCGTCTCGCCAAAACCTCGGTCGATGATGTTAATGTTCGTGTCGAGGGGCCCCGAAAATATATTGTCGGGTGTCTCACTGAGGCTGCGGCTGTTTTCGCCCGGGCTGTCGCCCAGGATGGTTTAGCAACGCACAATCCCCGATCGAGCACTAGGCCCGGTCCAATACTGGACTCTGTATGGAAACATGTGAATTAGAAGCGGTCCCAAGTTTTGCATGGCCTGCCTCTGGAACGCTTCGGCCTTGCAGGGTGCTTCGAATCAGCCACGTCGCCTGGGCTCCACTTGGCAATCATCTGCACCAGCTCATTCCGGCCAGGGCTCTGCATCTTGAGGTGTAAATTGTGTTGCATCTTGCGCAACTCATCTGCTCATAATATGATGGGTCGGCATTTCATGGTCTGCTCGATCTTGTCTCTCACGCGCCTGTAAACGCCAGACCATTCATCATCGTCATGCTTAACAAATCCAGCCATGTGTCTCATCATGTGCCTCTGCGTTCAAGCGAGCTTCTCGATGTCGCAGAAGTCAAGGGAGCTGTCGCGAGGCCGTATAGCACAGTAGGCGTGGCGATATTGCCAACAAGGCGAAATCTGAGAACCATATCCACGTGCCGATCGGTCAGAGCAGAGCAGAACTTGTGGTATTTCGCCCATGCGCAGTGCTGCCGGTTTGCCAAACTTGATTTCCCCTTGTTCATCAGGTCGCCCGAATATTTGTTGCCGAGATACACGTGGAATTCCCATTCTCTCGCGATCTCAATGAGACCGCCTGCTGCATCCACAAACCATGGGCTACCACTTTGAACGGCATTTCTATCTTTTATTGGCATTCAACTCTAAGCTGCTATGTTGTAGTTCTTCGGCGAGAAGGTTTAACATCAACGTCAATTCGTTCAGGCTCGTGGCGTATATGATGAGGTCATTAGCGAATCTGACGTGAGTCAAGCGGCGACCAGAAACACCAGGCTCGATCTTAATGCCGTGGGTTCCATCTTTTTGCGACAAGCCTTAACGCAGCATTCGAAAGCAGAGGGCTCAACACGTCACCCCGAACACCCCGCCGTCAAGACGTTGGTTCTGTAGCTTGCCCTTGTGTCCGCGGTGGATGTCTGCCGAGAGCGCGAGATATGGCCGAGGCACACCCTGTATTTCAAGTGCTTTGAAGAGCTGCGGCCATTGGATTATGTTGAGCGCATGTTTTAAACCTGAGCTCGCGAAAAACAGCGGCATGCTGAATTCGAACGACCTCGCGAATTGCAGTCTCCAAAATGAGCAGTGCGTCCTCCGTGCCCTTGTCTGGCATGAAGCCTATTTTTTCGTCGGCTTGATGCTCGTGTAGACGTCGTCTCAACTGGCCGTGTACGATTTTCGCAACGAGTTTGCACAAAGAGCTTGCACAGCACACGCAAGATGGCAATAGGGCGCCAGTTCGCTGGATCTGTCAAGTCCCCCGCTTTCGGTAGCAGCGTGAAGAGGGTGACGTGCCACTCGCTTAGTATTCGACCTTCTCGAAGAATGTTGTTGAAGATTCTGGTCAAGTACTGCAGCAACTCTGGCCCTGCGACTGCAATCATCGCCATCGAAATTCCAGCTTTACCCTTTCATATTCCTCTGGCCATCTTTCGCACAGCATCATCTCTCTTGGGCACATGTCGGGTATCATGGCAATGAGATGCGTTGGGGATTCAGGACAATCCGCATCATTGTGAAACAACTCCACCATGAAGGCTGCCATGGCTCCTGGCGGTTTGCTTGCTGGCGCCTGTCGTTCAACCAGGCATTGATGTAGTGGCCCCATCTCCGAGTCACCGCGGAAACTGTCTAAGAGATCTTCCGTTCGCGCCGTTCCGAATTGACGTGTCAACGTTCAAGATTGTCTCTGGAAATTCTTAGAGAGCTGGCTACGTCTCTCCATGTTCCTGCATGATTTCCGCTCGTGCCGGAGAAGGGTCAGCAATGTCGTGTTCCTGATGAGACCTGGGGCCGGAGAGGAAGCAACCTCGCAACGTGCATCAGTTGCCACGTTGAACTTCTCGGTTTCATCCGCGGTCCCCAGGCACTCGTGCGCCAGCGTCTCAGCCTTCAGCGATCGAAATTGCGGCGTTGGTTCAAACGCTTGCTTTTTGGGCTTCCCATCCGGGGTCCGGCCGCGTCTTTCACGGCGTCTGTTTTGGACGAGAGTTCTTCTTACCGCTCTGCGATCGGAACCAAGATCAAAATCATTCGTTGCAGCTGCTTCCAAAACCCGCCACCCAGGACCAACAGGGATACAATCAACTTGTCGTTTGATGTCGATGCTGCTCTCGAATGCGCATGCGTCGCCGTTGCTGCCTTCCTCGTCTTCGTTGGCGAAGTGCAAATTGTAATGGCCCACAAGTTGTAGCAGTGCGTCAGAGCGCGCCCCCCGATGCAGGTGCGCGTTAAAAGCCCCGCCGATGATATATTACAAACAAGCACTGGACAACGATGCCCATCGCGTCGCCTCGCCAAGATGGCGGCGCGTTTCGTCACGCGCTGCTGCGTTGTGCCCAGCATGTGGAAGATCGGCGGAAAGCACAGTGAGTTTGATTTTACGGTGGCGAGGCGGAGCTCGACAATAGCGTTTCCGAGGTTCCGTTGTGAAGTGGCTGCGCCTGCCCAGCGCCCATGAATTAGGATGCCCGCGCCGCCGTGGGATTCGCCGCGACGCGCGAATAATCGATGTCCGACTTGGAGAAGATCATCTGCAGAAGTGGCCCCCGTTTCACTATAACAGGCAACGTCCCAAGACAAACCGCCCAGCTCGGCCCACGCGTCGACCAGTCTTGCGCCCGCGTGGACGCGTCCATTCTTGCAGAAGGCCCTTGCCTCCAGCCGCGGGTGAAACATTGTGTTCGATGGGGTGCTTCTTATTCTGGGCATTGGCCCTTGCGTTGTCCCAATCCCTTCCTCGATGCCTCGCGCGACTTCAACCTCTCCTCAAGGTCGTTGCGGTTTTCCTTGAAATCGTCGTTGTTCTCCAGGTATGCGGGCCATCCATCAGTTTTTTGCGACGAGCTTCGACGCCTCGACGCTCGCCGCGAAAAAGACCTCCGCGCCGAAAAGGAGAGCACCATAAAGCAATATCAGCCCGAAGACCTCTCCGATCACACCCTGCGCGCGCCGGCGATTGCTGGCCGTTGCGCAGGGAAGATTTCAGCGCCTTTGTTTCGGAAGGCAGGTCGAGCTTTGCGAAAATTTCGGCGCCCTTGCAGTTCATCTCTGCGCCCTTCATCTTGCTGATGACGGCCCGCGCTTCCCCTTGAGTTGCGCGCGCCGCAAAGCGCCCGCCTTGAAACTGCTTTTCCTGTGCGCGCGTCTCCAGAGGTGCCGGAATGCATGACGTCCTACGCCGGTCAGTATTCCAGCGGTCTGCGTCATCTTTGCCGCGGAAGCCGGCGGGGCCCCCGGCGAAGACCGCCGGGCTATCTGCCCCATAGCCAGAAGGACTTCCGAGGCGGAACAGTCACGCCCGAAGAAGGAGACATTTCTCGGTCAACGTGACTCTTGCAAGCGCTCATCCCCATCATCATGTGTTGCTCGGTGCTCTTCGCATAAGACTCCAACGATGAAGTTTGCGCTTGCTGCGCCTCCGATGTCTCGCGCAGCGCCTTCACCTCGCGCACCAAAACCTGCGCTGAGTCCGCGATGGGGCTGGGCTCAGCCTTCAGCTCAGCGCCCGGAAGGTTGGCGAGCTTTTCGATCAAGATGTCGTGGCGATATGAAACGCTGGGCGATGCAATGGAATGCACCTCTGGAAGTGGCGGCGAACAGCCGTCGAGACCGTCCATTTCCCGTTGAGGATTATCAAGGCGCCGACGTGGGTTGCGCCCCCCTGCGGACGGCGCCTCGGCCTGTCGTGTACTCTGACGATCGGGGCAGTGGGGCAACTGGCTGAAGCGGCCTTCGGCTCAGTCGCCGCTAAAGCCATCGCGCTGAGAGACAAGAAGGTCGCGATATCTAAGGCGAGAGCAATGGGGGCAATCGTGGAACAGGAGTGTCTGGGAGAAGGCCCCCGCAGGCCCCCCGCGCTTGAGCGACCGCTTGAGCATCGGAGGCCACCCGTTTACATTGGGAAGACACAGGGAAGATTAGCATGGCCCCTGCGCATGCATGACGCGCGCAAATTGAGGGGTGTATACTGGATGGTTTTGCGCTGTGTGATTAGTCGGCCGTTATCGCTACTAGTCGCACGCCGGCAGCAGAAATCATTGCTTTCCTCCGCGCTGCGGGCCTCCACGTGCGAAACCAGGAGGCCACGGCGGACCCGGGCATCGAGGGGGGGCCCAGAAAACTCCAGAGGCCCGCTGGGCACCGCGCCAGAAGGACGCCTGGTAGGTGGCAGGCGACAAGCTTCGGAGGCTTGCCATGGGTACTTCTGGACCGCGGGCTGCCAGGCGGGTCGCCGCCGCGGGCGTCGCGCCTCGCATCGCCTACAGGACCAAGGTTATCCCACTCCCTCCGAACCAAATTGAATGACCCCAGACGTCCCTTGGGCATGCTTGCCCCTTCTAGGGCGAGGGGGGGACGCCCCGCTACGGCGCTGCAAATCGTCCATGGAGACCAGGGCCCTGCCATTGCGCTGCCGGCGAGCACCGCCGCATTTGGTTTGAGCTCATGTCCTCTTCCAGCCCCCCCAGGCGTCGGACGCAATGGGCGCGGCCCCTTGTCCTGCAGTCGGTTTCGCCCGCTGACCTGCCGCAGCGCTGGAGGAAGGTTAATGTTTCGATGGCGGGTGCGATCGTTGCGTTTCTCGCCGCGGGGCGGGGCCCCCAGGGGCCTTGGGGGTGGCTCCAACCTTGCGGGGGTCGCCGCGCCGTCGCGGACTCGGTCTTCGACGATGAAGTCCACCTCGATTCGGGGCCCTTCCTCGAGATGTTTCGCGAGGCCCTGAGGCCGTCGGCTCGGAAGGCCGCTTCTTACCGTTTTAACGGCCGAGGGTTAGAGGGCGGAGTTGAGACTTCCGATTTTCTCAAGGCCCTGCGGGCCATGGCCGAGAAGGGGGCTGAGAAGTGCATGGCAGGACAGGTCACGGCTGCAGCGCGGGCTTTTGACACAGGGACAGTTTGGCCCATGCAGGAATGAGGGCCGAGTCGAATCTATCTCCGGGGCGTGGCCGCGAGCCTGAGACCGACCTTCGCCGCTGTTGGACATGCCCTGGGAATGCCAGGATTGCTCGTTGCCGAGCCACGCGGTGGCATCTCGACCAGGCCGCGGCAGGAGCTCAGAAACACCCTTGCTATTGGTTGAGAGGCATCATTCCCAAGACGTGGATATCTAGCCCTGAGCCCCCCGACGACCTCGTTGCGAGGCTGGGCCCATCGTTCCTTGTTCCCCCCGCTTGCATCTCGGCGCCCCCCTCGCCCGCTCCTCCGCGGCTTGCGCGGGGGAGGGCGGATGTAGTCGGCGGTGGGCGGCTCGGGGGGGGCCCCTGCTCAGGACACATTTTGCTCGGCAGGATTTCTTGCGCCGTGGTTTTCGCCCCTTGGGGGGCCGACCCAACGGGCCTGAATGGGCTTC
Organism: Prorocentrum cordatum; assembly: GCA_963575745.1. NCBI lineage: Eukaryota > Dinophyceae > Prorocentrales > Prorocentraceae > Prorocentrum > Prorocentrum cordatum. The sequence goes on along the minus strand of CAUYUJ010022276.1, from coordinate 53,135 downwards.
AAAAGTTCGGAGTGTCGGGGGGTGCCGCCCCATGCCCCAAGCAAAGCAGCGTTCGTTCCGAGCTGTTCGCGCTTTTTGAAGCTATCCGCGCTACCCAGAGCGGGGGCCTTACATATCTCGCGGACGGTGCATGCGTCCAGGAGGGTCTTTTCAGGCTCAGGGCCAAAGCGCGCTGGCAGCCGAAGTGCAATCGAAGCCTCTGGGATACGGTGAAAGGGGCCAGCCCTGGACAGGGACATCGAAGTTGTACAAACCGAGAGCCACGCACATGAATCAGATTCTGCGCGAGGTGAGGTCCCTTTGTGCCTTCAACACCCTATGCGACAGTCTTGCTGATAAGATGTCTCCTGAGGCCCAAGTCGCAGCAGGAGCCGCTGCTACCCTGCGTGAGCTCGAGGTGGAGTCAAAGGACATCCGCCGTCGCGTAGTCGCCATTTGGACACAGATGCTTGCTTCCCGGCCAGTTTCTGAATTACGTTCGGCCCTGGGGCCCTCCCGGCCCAAACTGGACATGAAACGGGCTAGAGCTGACGCGCTCCAGCCCCTTGGTCTTGTCGACGACGATCGCCACCGGTGGCATTGCCAATCCCGTGGGTCTGAACCACAGAAAAGGTCTAAGTGTGCCATTGTGAGGTGGTTTCGAGAGCCCTGCAGCGCCCCAGTGGTTGCAAACCCGTCCTGTCGGGCCCCCAACTCCGTGGCCACAACCCGCCATGGCGTGATTGCGCACGCGTCTCACGCGATGCAGTGGTGGGGGTTTGGGGTGGGCTCTCGAAAGGAATTGGTTTTCGCCTGTTCGACCTGCTGTGGGTTCGGCACGGACCACTACAGGCGAGGCGGGAAGTTGGTGCAGGAGTGCCAGCCCCCCACGCGCACGTGCCTGGCATATTTGAGGGCCCTCGAGAAGGGCCTCGCCCCTGTTCGCACGAAGTTGGCCACGGATATAGAATCCCAGGCGTGACTGTGGAGCCGCGCGCAGCGCATCGTCTAATCCAATACAATCCAATCCTCCTCCTCCTCCTCCTCCTCCCCCACCTCCTCCTTTTTCTCCTCGTCCCCTTCCTCCCCTTCCTCTTGAGTTTTCCTTACCATGTATGATTCCGAAGCTTACAAAATCACAACAGGTTCACAGATTGAGGGCGGGCCGTTTTCAAAATGTGGCTCTCGCTTTCGCTCCGTGCACTTTCGTTTCAAACGTTTCCAAGAGTCTCACGGATTGAGGTGGGTGGTTTTCAACATGTGGTTCTCGCCTCAGCGCCGCGCACATTCGCTTTAAACTGTTGTAAGAGTTTCACGGAATCCCATGAGCAGCATACCAGCAATTGTGTGTTGGACGGACTCAGGACTATGTGGGCGCAACTGGTATGTTGATTCGGTGTGTTGAAGTCCCCCCAAAACGGCGTTTTGGCACGATTTTGGATCGTTAAGACGCAGCAGTCAGGTTGATACGTGGCGTTAAAATCCCGAAAAAATGTTTTGGCACGCTTCCGGATCTTCAAAATGTTGTCTTCCAGCGAGGCAGTTCCCCCAATGGACATAAAACGTTGTCGGGGCTAATGAGGAGTGAGCTTAGAGGGAGGGTTAATTCCAACATCGTTGATGACTTTGGGATTTCCGCTTGCCTTTTTCCTCCTCCTCGTCCTCCTCCGTCTCCTCCTCCTCCTCCCTCCAGGGGGCGCTTCGGCAAGGCAAAACAAGGAAGCGCAGACCGCTGGCGGAGAAGGGACACCATGGCACAATAGACAGCATAGGCGTCTGCTCCCAAGCTTGTGATCGTTTTCAGATTCATTGTTTTGCCGATCGGCGCGGGCCCTCGCACCCCCCGTCCCCCCCCATGAAATGTATCCTGGCTGTTTGTGGTGCCTGCTTTGAGCACGTGGAGTCCCTCCCACAGGACGCACCGTTGCAAGCAGTCGCATTAAGCAGAGGTCCAGAGCTAGACCCCCCGCTCCCCCTCCGCCCCCCCTTCCGCCCAATGTCGAAACGTCGAACCAGAAGACTTTCCCCTTGTGCCTCTCGTCCGCCTGCCCCCCCCCCCTTCCCTTCATCCATCTGTCCGTCTGTCCCCGCCGTCCCTCCTCTCCCCTGCTCGCTGGAGCTATCGCTCCTCTTCCTCCTTGTTTTCCTCCTCCTCTTCCTCCTCCGCCTCACTTGGCCGTCAGCTTCTTCCGCATGCACCTTCTTGCCTTCGCCTCCCTCCGCCTCCGTGCGCTGCACTCGGATGCTGCTGCCCACCACGGGGCCCCTCCGCGCCCTCGAGCCCGAGGCTCCGGCCAGGCAGGGACTGCCCTCCCCGGCTCGCCCCTTTCAGTGCAGCAGTTGGTCAGGGGCGGTCTCCGCGCCGGCAGGTGAGGGGGGAGGTGTTGCGGCGTGGGTTAGAGGAGGGGTACGACTTCGGTAGCAAATCACCAGAGCCTGGTCTAGCATTACAATTCCGTTTTCAGCGTCGGTTAGCGTCGATGAGCGTTTGGGAGTCGACGAGATAGCGCCGAAATGGCGTCGGCTAGCATCGATTCTATAGGCTTACGCCACATCCGCCGACCCCTTGATCGGCTTGGGGATGTCAGGTTGCTATCCCGGGGCGTACTTGTGTTGTCTTGTTTCTTTGGGTGGGCGGGCTCGAGGCTCTTCGGGGCCATCCCCGAACGAGTCCGGGGGCATGTGGGGCCGTCCACGGGGCGAATCTTACACGTCTGGAGGCCCCGAATGGGGTTGGCGGATGCGGGTTGCATCACATGTGTCCAGACACGCGACAAGGCAGTGATCCGTGGCGGTGGTGATGGTGATCCGTGGTGGTGGTATGATGATGGCGGTGGTCATGGTGCGAGTGATGGCGATGATGATGCTGGTGGTGATGTTGTTGATGGTGAGACGCGGAGATGGTGACATGGTACCAAACAGGAGAAAGTGGAAGAGGAAGAGGGGGAGGATGGGGGAGAGGCGGAGGAGGGTCCTCGGAGGAGGAGGAGACGGAGGAGTGACGATTTCGGGAAAATGCCTGTCAACACCCGCGCCCATGGACGACATGCGGCGACCCAAAATCTGGACGAGTCGTTGTCGAATGGGACGCGGCGCATCCCGCCACCTTGCGCGGGATACAGGTAGGCGGCCACACGGATGGTGAAGAAGATCTCGTGCGATGCCTGACGGGGTCGTCTTGCAGGTACTTTTGGGGCCTCTTGGGGACTTCCTCGTGGCTTCTTGGAGGCTTCGGAGGTTTTCTGGGAGGTCCCACAGGCCCTTTTGGGGTGTTCTTGGAGCAGGCTGGAAGCATCTTGGAGCCGAAGGCTCGAAAAAGGTGCCCTGCGGACTCCGTGTTGGGGCCGTCTGGGGGCCCTCCTAGGCTGTCTTGGAGGCTTTGTGGGTTGTTGTTGGACCCTCAGCGACCCTGCTTCGGGGCCCCTTTGGTCGTCTGGGAGCGATGTTGAAGGTGTCTGTGCTTGTCGTGGACGCTGTGATTGCCGAGTAGGCGAGCGTGCGGAATAATGCGTGGCTTCCGAAGGAAATGTTAGATTTCTGTTTCTTGCGACCCTCTCGGGGCGCATTTTGGGGGCCGTTTTGGGGCGTCTCGGTAGCTTCCGAGACCGCCTGGGGGCCATCGTGGGCGCCCGGGGGCGCTATGTCGGCGAGTCGTGGTCTCGGGGGCCGTCCGGGGGACGTTTTGGTACCTTTTTGGCGAGTTGAGTGTTTTTTTGTGAGTTTTGGAGCCCTGTGGCGCGTTCGGTCCGGGGCCACCTGGGGCCGGGGGAGGGGGTCCAAATCCCGGTTTGGGGGCCCTGGGGGGGGGTATGGCGGGGGGAACAATTTCACACGCCTGGAAACCCTTAAAGGGGCGGCGGATTAGTGTCGACGAGCGTCGATTTAGCGTCGACGAGCGTCGATTCAGCGTCGTCTAGCGTCGATTCGCAAGAGCCGACAAGATGGCATGGGCGGCTCCCATGAGTTGCCACCGAAGGTGAGACGAGGAGTAAGACGGCCCACGCAGGGAACAGGGGCTGCTCTGGAACAGGTGCTCCTCTAAACCACTTGTGCCCCAGGGGCCGGCTGGATTCGCTTGGTCATCGTACCACCACTTGCGGGAATTTCGGACGTCTCTTGAGCATCCACATGGTCGAGGAGCAGGCGTCAATTCAGTCTGTCCGCGCCGAGGACTGCTATTTTCATCTGTCCGATCAAACACGGCCAGAGTCAACGCAGACTTTCGGATGTCCGCGCGGATCTCTTGGATCGGCGCTGGACTCCCCTCTTCTGGCGCGCGAAGTTCGCCATGGGCGGCGCTGGAGGTGCCGCTGGGGGGATCCATCGCCGATCCGAAAAGTCCGCGCGAGCTTCAGACAGTTCCCGCTTCGGCAACCAAGTCATGTCAGCTGTCTGCGGCGAGCCCCGCCACCACCGTGCCAACGCAGCATTGCGGCAGCGCAGCAGGAAAAAAGGGCTGCAGGGCCTGCAAGCAAGGAGTCGCCAACGGAAACCTGGGAAGATCTGGCGAAGCCTCCGGGCGCTCTCTGATACCAAGGAGGCCTTGGAAACCCTAGGATTCTTCCGGGTCTCAGGCACAAAACAGAGACTGCGCCTGAGCACGCAGCATAGCATAGGGCAGCCTGGAGTAGCGAACCATTGCGCACCAGCATAAGGCGTGAGTGCCTGAATACGTGTTGGCCTACAGGTTCGTGGATCCATCGGATTTGTCGTATCGCATTTCCCTTGCCTTTCTTGTCCTCCTCGTCATCCTCCCGCTTTGCCTCCCTTTCGGTCCCCTCTCCTTTCGGCGGCTCTGCCCCAGAAGTCTACCCATGCTGTGCATATCTGGAGCCTGCAGGTGTACCAAGACCTTGTCGGAATCAGGGACATGATGAAGGAGTCCCCGCAGTTTAAGCTCCTGATCGAGACGCCTGGCATCGAGGGCGACGCCAAGGTGAAGGCGATACTGTTTGTCCTGCGTGCCCTAGCCGATTGGCCGGGGGCAGGGTGTGAGGGCGCAGGGCGTGGGGATTCACGGCGAGCGCGTGCTCGCTCTCTTGGTCGCCGACGGCCACTGAGCTTGCCAAGGTCGGGCGTTGCGCAATGGGGGGGCGATGGATGAAGGAGCGGAGAATGGTGCACGTTTTCTGTCCTGGATGGGCCCCCTGGGGGCCCAAAAGGGAAACGACAGGTGCAATGTTCCCCCCTACCCATTAACCGCCCCCATTAAGCAACGCCCGGCAAGGGCATTCGCAGTTCGGCTGCGTCGCAGTCGGTGTTCGCTCGGTCGGTTCGGTTCAGTCGGTTGCCGTGCCCTTGCCGCGTTGCTTCGCTTCTCTCGGTTGCTTGCGGCCTGCCGTTTTCGTTTTCGTCTTCGGTTTCGCTGTCGATTATGGTTTCGCCGTGCACGGCCTTGCTTGCGCTCTCCGAGCCTGGCTCGCTCGAAGTGCTTGGCTCTGTGCGGAGGGGTGGTCCCTTGATAAGGGCGAGCGGTTGCCCCTCTTCAATCTGCTACTTCCAGCGCTCCCCCCCGTCAGCTGCGCCTCTCGGTACCTCTTCGTCATCTTTCTCGCCGTTTTCGTCGTCTGCTCCCCCAGACTTTGGTTGGCCTTGTCCTCGTCCCAACCCACGCGGTTTAGTTCTCGACCGCGTCCTCACCCCCATCCCGTGTCTT
>CAUYUJ010022276.1:17500-42500 GCA_963575745.1 Prorocentrum cordatum | reverse complement strand
CCGTCCTCCCTCCTCCCTCCTCCGGCTCTCAAAGGGATTCCTTTTGAAAGGAGGCCAGAAAAAGTTTTGAGGGGACCCCAAAAAAACAAAAATCGCCCGAGGGCCGATTTTTTTTTGGGGGGGGGGGGGCGGTGGGGCGGGGCCCGGAACAAAAAAAAAACAAATCTGCCCTCTGGGGAATTTTCTGTTTTTTTGGGGGGCCCCCTCAAAACTTTATCTGAGGCGTCCGTCGGGTGCCTCCGACCTCTGGAGCGCTGCATTTTACAATGTTTTGCTTACTTCCGAAATGAAAAACATGGCAAAAGACAGCATTTTCAGCAGTCGCACAACCAAAAACCAATGTTTTTCAATGTTTTTCTACATGCAACAATAAAAACAACATTGTAAAACAAAGTGTTTTCAGCAGTCCGACATCCCAAGCACTGTGTTTTACAATGTTTTCTAACGCTCGATACAAAAAGACATTGTGAAACACAGCGTTTCAACAGCCCTCCGTCCAAAAACAATGTGTTGTACAATGTTTTCTGTCACCCGAACCAACAAACAATTGTAAAACACAATGTTTTCACAAATCCCAGCTTCAAAACACTACGTCTTACAATGTTGCTAACCCCCGAAACAACAAAACATTGTAAAACACAACGTTTCAACAGTCACCCGTCCAAGAGGATTGTGTTTCACAATGTTTTCTGACACCCGAATCAAAAAAACATTGCAAAACACAATGTTTTCAGCAATCCGAGCTTCAAAACATTGTGTTTTACAATGCTTGCTAACCCCCGAAACAAACAAACATTGGAAAGCACAGCGTTTCAACAGTCACCCATGCTGTTTTCAAGAATCAGAGCTTCAAAACGCTGTTTTTTACAATGCTTTCTGACCTCCGAAACAAAACAACACTGTAAAACACAGCGATTTCACCAGTCCACCCTTCAGAAACGATGCATTCTACAATGTTTTCTGACGTCCGAACCTCCACATGTTGATTCTGTCTGTGAGGGACCCCCACATATTGATTCTTTATGTGCAAGGATCTCCATCTTGATTTCTTGTGTGGAGGGGCCTCCCACTTGTAGATTCTTTATGTGGAAGGGGCCTTCACATATTAATTCCTTATGTGAAGAGGCCTGCACATATTGATTCCTTATGTGGATGGGCCTTCATATATCGACTCCTTATGTGGAGGGGCCTCCACATTTTGATTCCGTCTGTGGAGGGACCTTCACATATCGATTCGTTCTGTGGCGGGCGATCTCCTTTTCCTCCTCCTCCTTCTCATCCTTCCCCTCCTTCTCCCACTCCGGCGCAGGGGTTGAGGAGAAGAAGGAGCAGAAGGAGTAGGAGGAGAAAAATGAGGAGGAGAAAGATGATATTGTTTCCTTATGTGGGGGATCCTCCACATATTGATTCCTTATGTGGAAGGGACCTCCACATGTTGATTCCGTTTGTTGAGGGACCTCCACATATTGATTCCCTATGTGCAAGGGGTCTCCATATTGATTTCTTGTGTGGAGGGGCCTCCCACTTGCAGATTCTTCATGTGGAAGGGGCCTTCACAGATTATCTCTTTATGTGAAGGGGCGTGCACATATTGACTCCTTATGTGGAAGGGCCTTCAATCATCGACTCCTTATGTGTAGGGGCCTCCACATATTGATTCCATTTGTGGAGGGACCTCCACATAATGATTCCATATGTGCAAGGGGCTTCCATAATGACATCTTGTGTGGAGGGGCCTCCCACTCGTTGAATCCTTATGTGGTAAGGGCCTGATTCCTCTTGTCGGGGATCCTCCACATATTGTTTCCTTATGTTGAAGGGATCTCCACATGTTGATTCCGTCTGTGGAGGGACCTCCACATGTTGATTCCTTATGTGCAAGGATCTCCATATTGATTTCTTATGTGGATGGGGCCTCAAACTTGTTCAGTCCTTATGTGGAAAGGGGTCTTCACCTAATGATTCCTTATGTGAAAGGGCCTGCACATCTGGATTCCTTATGTGAATGGGTTTTTTAATATCGATTCCTTATGTGGAGGGGCCTCCACACCTTCATTCCGTCTGTGGAGGGACCTTCACATATCGATTCGTTCTGTGGCGGGCGATATACTTTTCCTCCTCCTCCTTCTGCTCATCCTCCCCGTGCTTCTCTCACTCCGGCGCAGGGGCTGAGGAGAAGAAGGATCAGAAGGAGCAGGAGGAGAAAGATGAGGAGGAGAAAGATGATATTGTTTCCTTTTGTTGGGGATCCTTCACATATTGATTCCTTATGTGGAAGTGACCTCCACATGTTGATTCCGTCTGTGGAGGGACCTCCACATAATGATTCCCTATGTGCAAGGGGTCTCCATATTGATTTTTGTTGTGGAGGGTCCTCCAACTTGTTGATTCCTTATGTTGGAAGGGGTTTGCACATATTGATTCCTTATGTGGATGGGCATACAAATCATCGATTCCTTAAGTTGAGGGGCCTCCACATGTTGATTCCGTCTGTGGAGGGACCTCCACCATTTGAGTTCTTTTGCGGCGGGCGATTTCCTGTTCATCCTCCTCCTCCTGCTCCCCCCCCTCCTCCTCCCGCTTTGGCGCAGGGGTTGAGGATAAGAAGGGGCAGAAGGAGTAGGAGGAGAAAGATGAGGAGGAGAAAGATGATGTTGTTTCCTTTTTGTGGAGGGGCCTCCTCCATATTGTTTCCTTATGTGCAAGGGGCCTCGCGCAGATTGATTCCTCTTGTGGGGGGGGAGTCTTCCACATTGATTCTTATGTGGAAGGGACCTCCACATGTTGATTTCGTCTGTGGAAGGACTTTCACATATTCATTTCTTAGGTCAAAGGGGTCTCCACATGGATTCCTTATGTGGATGGGCCTTCGAATATAGATTCAATATGTGGAGGGGCCTCCGCATATTGAGTTTGTCTGTGGAGGGACCGCCGCATATTGATTCCTTATCTGCAAGGGGTCTCCATATTGATATCTTGTGTGGAGGGGCCTTCAACATGTTGAATCCGTATGTAGGAGGGGCTTTCATAGATGAGTTCCTTCTGTGAAGGAGCCTGCACACATTGATTTCTCATGTGGAAAAGCCCTTCATATATCGACCCTTTTATGTGGAGGGGCCTCAACATGGATTCCTCGTGTGGAGCAGGAGGAGAACGATGACGAGGAGGAATAAGAGAAGGAGGTGGAGCTGGACACGGGGGAAGCGGATTTACATATATATATATATATGTTTATATATGTATTATTTTTGTGGCGGGGCGGGGTAAATAGAATGGGAGGAGAGGAGAGGAGGAGGAGAGAGAGAGAGAGAGACAAGAGAGGGAGGAGAGAGACAGAGGGAGGAGGAGAGAGAGAGGAAGGGAGAAGAGAGGAGGAGAGAGAGAGAGAGAGTCAAGAGAGGGAGGAGGGGAGAGGGAGGAGGAGAGAGAGAGAGAGAGATATTCAAGAGAGAGAGAGAGAGAGAGGGGGAGGAGAAGAGAGGAGAGATAACAAGAGAAAGAGGAACGGAATTCGGCAGAAAACGGGCGGGAACGTTGAGTCAAGGAGTCGGCCTCTTGGGCCCTCATGGAGACCTGGGGGCCTCCTTGGAGGCGTTTAAGTGTTTCAAAGATGCTTCTTGTCCTTTGGAGGCTGTCTTGGAGGCCGCTCTGGGCGTGTCGTTGGGCCCTCTTTGGGTAATTCTGGGCCCGTCTTGGAGGTCTATGGGGCCGTCTCTGTGGCCTTTCTGGGGCCGTCTTGGGGACCTCTTGGGCCGTCTTGGCGCGCTCTTGGCCCGTCTCAGGGCCCACATGTGGTCTTGGAAGCCTCTTGGGGCCGTCTCCCGATGTCGAAAGCCCGAAAGCGCGAGAACCCGACAATCAATAAACAACCAGTGGGAAATTAATGATGTTGGTCTCCTCGAGCTCCTCTGAGAGCCCCCCTCATGGGGCGTCTTGGAGCAGCCTTGGGCCGAGTTGGTGCCATCTTGGCCGACTTGGAGACCATCTTGGGCCATCTTGACCGTCTTGGCGGCTATCTTGCGGATCATCTTGGGCAATTTGAGATGCCCCCGTATTTTGGTGGGCAGGCGGAATCGGCCGAGATCCACTGGGAACCTTTTGTCGTCCTCTGCATCCCTTCCCTCCTTGCCCCCTCCTCCGCACCCTCATCGGCCGCCTCCTCCTCTCGACCGGACGCGAATGCAGGTAATGGTCGAGTCCGATTTCGATCAGTTGAAGACAGCCATGCAAGAACAACAGCGATGCCACAACCAGAAAGGCAAAAGACAGGGACAATCGAAGCGCGTATTCGAGCATCCGGGGATGTGAGACACCCTCGTCGCCCGCCTCCTCTTCCAGCCGTTGCCGTGCAGAAGTGGTGCGGTTGGGACTCAATTGTTCCCGCCATCTTCTGCCTCCCGTGACCCTTCCAGGGCTCTGGATTGGTCAGAAGTCGACTCTGGATGAACAGGCTGATTCTGAAGGGCTCCCGGTGGGGCCCAAGACCCCCTCTCCGTGGGCGGCCAAGAGGGGGATGATCGTCGGGGGGTCCGAGTATCATGGCGGGGGCCATGAGGTCTCCCAGGTCTCGTGGCCCCCTCTTCCCGGGCTGGACGAACGAGCAGGGCAGGGAGAGGAGGAGGAGGAGGAGGAGGAGGAGGAGGAGGAGGAGGAGGAGGGAGCAGGGAGGAGGGAGGAGGGAGGAGGGAGCAGGGAGGAGGGAGGAGGGAAGAAGGAGGAGGAGGAGGAGGAAGAAGGAGGGAGGAGGGGGGAGGGGAGGGAGGAGGGAGGAGCGAGGAAAGGGACGGTACGAAATCTGCTGCGTGCACTGCATGCAGCCAGTTTCGGCCCCGCCGCTGGGCACACTCCTCGATGCATGGGGGCCTCCTGGCGCCAAGAGGCGGCCATACCCATACCAAGCGCTACGTGAGCAAACATCCTCGACGAGAAGAATAATAAGAAGAAGGATAATGACAACAATGATAACAAAACGGTATAAGCATTATGCTAACGGAGTTCCCCACATAAAGATATTAACGGTTTCGTGGGACCCACGGGGTACGACAACATCAACACGACGAAGAAGCTCATCGAACGAGTAAGTACGCACGAAAGGGCAGACGAAAGAAAGGAGGAGGGAGGACAGGCGCCCAGGAAACGAAGCCTTGTAAATAGTACGGTTTCTTGATAACCTCCTCGCTCTGGCGGGGCCCCGCTGGAAGGGGGAAGGGCTACGAAACCTAGTAAAGAGTAATGCTTTCCGCGACCCTCCTCGTCGCTTCCGACACCCTCCTCGCTCAGACGGAGCCCCCTCTGGAGGGAAAGGAGGGGCACGAAACCATGTAAGTAGTACGGGTTTCCGATACCCTCCTCGCTCAGGCGGGGCCTCCCTGGAGGGGTGAGAGGAGCACGAAAACATGTAAACAGTATTGGTTTCCGATACCCTCCTCGCTCAGGCGGGGCCTCCTTGGAGGGGAGGGAGGGGCACGAAACTATGTAAATAGTATGGGTTTCCGATACCCTCCTCGCTCAGACGGGGCCTCCCTGGAGGGGTGGGAGGGGCACGAAACCATGTAAATAGTATGGGTTTCTGATACCCTCCTCACTCAGGCGGGGCCTCCCTGGAGGAATGGGAGGGGCACGAAACCATGTAAGTAGTACGGGTTTCCGAGTCCCTCCTGGCTCAGGCGGGGCCTCCCTGGAGGGGAGGGAGGGGCACGAACCCATGTAAATAGTATGGGTTTCCAATACTCTCCTCGCTAAGGCGGGGCCTCCCTGGAGGGGTGGGAGGGGCACGAAACCATGCAAGTAGTATGGGTTTCCGATACCCTCCTCGCTCAGGCGGGGCCTCCCTGGAGGAGAGGGAGGGGCACGAAACCATGTAAATGTTTAGTTTTCCGATACCCTCCTCGCTCAGGCGGGGCCTCCCTGGAGGGGTGGGAGGGACACGAAACCATGTAAATAGTATGGGTTTCCGATTCCCTCCTCGCTCAGGTGGGGCCTCCCTGGAGTGGTGGGAGAGGTGGAAGGCGGGAGGCGGGAGGGAGAAGGAGAGGATGTTCTGGGAAAACAATAACCCCCTTCAGGATGTGGGGAATAAACTTCCGACGCCCCGCGCGGATTTCTTGGGTCGGCGCCTGGGCCCCTCTGGCAGCGCCTCCGGCAACGCCCCTGGCGCGCTCCGCGCGCCGGGGAGGGGGGTCCGGCGCGGATCCTCCAAAAGTTTATGTTTATGTAGTTTTGTGTTCCTCTATCCACCCAACCCCATTGCTATCCTACCCCTTCATCTCACTTGACTTTCTTCAATGCGTCTCCTGGCCCCCCCCTGCGCCGCGCACTTGCTTCGGCCCATGAGATTTGCGACCCCCCCCCTTGGACGCCCACTACGTTGAAGGATCGTCTTGGGTGGCCCACGGGGCATTGGGATCCCATCTTCCATCGCTCCGCCCGTTATCTCCCTCGCCCTGGTCTCCTCCCCGGTCGATGCTTGTCTTGTCAGCACGCGTAGTCTTCGAAGTAAGAGGACACGTTGTTCCCAGTGAGTTGCAGCATGGGGCCTTGGCATTGCCGTTGGCTCGCTTCCGTTTCTTTTTGGTCCCCCCTCTCCTCTCGTCTTGCTTTTCCCGTCTCCTATATTTGTTAGGCCGGGGGAAGCAGGCACCGAAGCGGAAGCGAAAGCAACCCGATCGATGCTTGATGTGCAGGGAGAGGCGAGCGGTGCTGGAAGCCCGCGCGCCGTAAGTTACAGTCGGCAGGGAGGACGCGCGACGCGCGGTGGTCTCGGCAAGTGCCCTGGCCGCGAGTCTTCGCTCCGTCTTTTTCATCCGTGCTCGGTCAGCTTTGTCGCGGGATGTGGTTTGAGTACCGTGCTGTCTCCCATGGCTGGACCTAAACGCTGTGTTGCTGGACTTCGGCTGTATGTTGTTTTCGTTTTGGCAGGGAGGTACAGGAAAACAGGTGGAGCAAAACGAAACACAGAACGAACAACAACGTTTAGGTCCAGCCCTTCTATCTTCCATCGCGCGCCTGCCATCGATTGCGCAAGGCAAAGCTGCGGCACACAGGTCGGAGCCGTCCTGCGGGAGTGTCGCAAGGCGCATGACCGCGCGGCCCCCGGCGAGGATGATCGATCTCTACGAGACCTTCTACCGCGCGGAGAAGGGTATTGCGGAAGGGCCAAACCCCGCGCGGCTCTCGTCCTGGCCCGGCCCAGCCCGGTGTCGTGTGGAGGGCAGGGGAAGGCAATTTATCGGGCACGCCTAGGGTGAAGATGAATTACCCCAGAGCGTTGCGGAACGCTCTCGGAGCGCTCTGAAACGGCCGCGGCGCCCGATACATCCTCCAGACCCACCAGCCTTCAGACATTCCCGATGTACACTCATCCAGATGTATCTTCATCCTGCCGTCGTCTTACGGTAACTGAGTTGAGACCTTTGGCTACAATACCTTCGACGACCGCTGAGCGGTTAGCGTCTGATCCTCCTTGTCCTCGTTCTTGTCCTTGTCCGCATCGTTTTTGCTGCCTCATCTTCTTCGTCCTCGTTCGCCGCCTCTTCCTCCTCGTTGTCCTCTTGCTCGTCGTCGTCCTCCTTCTCCCTGGCCTTTTCCTCCCCCTCTGATTATTCGTCCTTTTCGTCGTGGGTCTCCTCGTCCTCCTTGCAGTATTCCTGTTGAGTTTGGCAGTTTCCCAGGCTTGGTGCTCTGCAAGGTCACCTCCGCGGAGGCTCTCACAAGCAAGCAGCAGGCTGCCGTGAAGGCTCCGCGGCTTGTCCGGGAGAGGGTAAGGAGGAGCCAGTCGAAGAAGTTGGTGAAGGATGATGATGATGAGGAGGAGGAGATTTGGAGGGAAAGGTGGATGATATGGAAGTGGATGATGAGCGGCGAAGACGATTAAGGAGAAGCAAAGTAGGATTATGATGGGCCATGGATGATGAGCGACGGGAACCACTGATGAGGAGCAGCTGAGGCAGAGGACTACGACGGGGCTGGTAAAATCCGCTAGAACTCGCATTAAGAGGGGACTGCTTAGCACTGGAATTCAAACATCTTGACGCTTCGCATATCCTCACCAGCCCATCCAGCAACGATGCCTAGGCGAGCTGCATTGATGAGGAACGTCCTGGAGCACGCAGTTGAGCAAAGGCGGGGCAAACCGAAGCTCGGTATCTGTCGAAGCAGGTATAGGAGGAACGATGAATGCCGTCGCCGCAGATCTTTCGACATGGGAGCCTCTTGGCACCTTTTTGAGCCATCTTGGGGCCATGCTGGAGCCATTTGGGGGGGCCTCCCTGCTGCGGCCCTCTTGGGGCCTTCTCGGCGCCGTCTTCGGGCCCCGGAGGGCCTCCTGGGGACATCTTGGAGGACATCGATCAAAGAAGGGGGGGAGTCTGATTTGAGCGGCCTGAGGTCAGTGCCGCCGATCCGGAGCGGATCCGGGTGAGGAGTCCCGGGGATCGGGAGGGGGGGCTCCCTCCCTTGGTTCTGGGTGGGTCCTGGGGATCCTCCTCACACATCCGGTGGCCTGCGGCAAGTCCCGCCCACCGTGCCAACACAGCATGCCTTCAAGGGATCTCCAGAGGCCGCACTTGCTAGGGGTGCACATGATGAGAAATATCACGACAATGCTAATGATCTAATGATGATGATGACGATGATGATAGTGGCAAGGATGATGATGATGATGATGATGATGATGATGATGATGATGATGATGATGATCATCATGATCATGATGATGATGATGATGATGATGATGATGCTGGCGGTGGTGATGCTGATGCTGATGATGAGGCTGGCGACGATGGTGATGATGATGATGCTGATGATGATGATGGTGCTGTGATGATAATTGTGATGATGGTGATGCTGGTTGTGGTGTTGATACTGGTGATGGTGATGGTCATGACGATGATGATGATGATGATGATGATGATGATGATGATGGTGATGATGGTGATGGTGATGGTGATGGTGATGGTGATGGTGATGTGGTGGTGATGATGCGGATGACGAGTCTGATGATGATGATGATGGTAGTTATGACGAGTGTGATGGTGATGGTGATGGTGATGATTGTGATTATTATATTGATGATGATGGTGATGATGGTGATGTTAAGGACACTTTTACCATGGTGCTGATGATGCTGCTGATGATCCGGATGCTGACGGTGATGTTGGTGTTGTCGGTCGGGGTGATGTTGTTGTTGGTGATGATGATAAGGATGCTGATGCTTATGATGATGCCGTTGCTGATGTTGATGATGCTGCTGATGATGATGACGATGACGATGACGATGGCGACGATGATGATGCTGATGATGATGATGATGATGATGATGATGATGATGAAAGTGATGGTGGTGGTGATGCTGATGATGATGCTGATGATGATGCTGATGATGATGCATTGTGATGATGGTGATGATGATTGTGATGATCGTCGCGATATCGTGGGATCCTTATCGGGGCTTGCTGGAGGCAACTTCGAAACCTTTTCGGGGCCGCCTGGCGGCCTCTTGGAGGCCTCTTTGGGGCCTCTTGGGGCTCCTTGGAGGCCTCTTGGGGTCTCCTGGGGGCCTCTGCGGGCGGCAGGCTGGAATTGTCGGTTCGTGTTCCCCCTCTTGGGCCCCCCTCTGTTGGGGCACTCTTGGGCTGTCTAAGGACCCTCTTAGGGGGCTTGTTCGGCCGTCTTTTGGCTGTCTTTGGGGCCCTTGGGGCCGTCTTGGAGCGTCGGAAGATTGAAAAGGGGATCACGCGGAAAACACCGAATTTACTTTTGCTTCTCGGAGCCCTCATGGGGGTCCTCTTGTTGGAGCGCTCTCGGGGCTTCTTTGTGGCCTCCTCTTCGGCTGTCTTGGAGACAGTTTGGGGCATCTTGGCGGCCGTGGTGGCCTCCAAGGTCCGTTTTGGAAGCTGCCTTTGGGCGTCTTGGACGCCGACGCCAGGGACGTGTCGAGAAGAGGGAGGGGGAACCTCCCCCACATATCCGACATGGGCAAACCAATCACAAAATGGGTCCTCCGGGGGGGCTGGGAAAGTTATAGTACACGCACCGCCATCCCTCCCTTCCTCGGCATAGCCACCCCAGCACCCCACCCCACCCAGCGTAAATCACACGCCGTATCGGTGGATTTACGCGTGCCCCTCTTGAGCCTCAAGAGTCGTCTCTTGGGCTCCTGTCTTCGGGTTTTGTTGGCGCTCTCTTGGGCGCTCTTGGAGCCGTGCTGGGCCCTCTAGGGTTTCTCTTCCGGCCCTCCTGGGCCACATTGGAGCCATCCTGATGCCTCCGAAGCCGATCGGAAGCGAACTGGCGACAAGACAACCATCTTTCATTTTCCATTGGTTTTGGACTGCTGTTTGCCTCTTGGGGACCTTCTTGGGGAGCTCCTTGGCTACTCGGGGCCGTTTTGGACGTATCTGGGGCTGCTCTGTGTTCTATGTAGGGCCTCTCGGAGGTACATTGATGGTCAACTTGAGCCAGCTTGGGGTATGTGTTGTGCCATCTCGAGGGCCATATGCGGTTTTCTGAAGCTATGTTGGAGCCGTGTTGGCCAACATGCCTCCCAAGGAAGCCCCCGACATACAGAACGTTTTGAACCAGCATGCGATGTTTCGATGATTTTGGCTTTGAGCGAGGGGGTGTGTCCTAGTTTTCGCCTGCCCCTCTTGTGCCCCAGCGTCGCCTCTTGGGGCCCTTTCGGAGCGCTCTTGAGGGGCTCTGTGGCGCTCTCGGGGCTTGTTTGGGGCTCTCTTGGGTGCCTTCTTGGGACTTCTTGGGCAATCCTGGAGCCACCTTGAGGCCTCCAGAGTCGGTCGAAGCGAAAAGGCGAGACAACACATATCATTGATCTTGCTTTCGTTCTGGGGTGATGTTTGCGTCTTGAGGGGGGTCCTTGAGAGGCTCTATGGCCACTTGGAACCGTTTTGGTGGGGTCTTGGGACCTGTTGGACGCCTGTGAGATGTTATCTAGAGCCATCTTGGGCTACCTTGTGCAATCTTGGGGGCCATCCTGAGCTACCTGGGGCCCTGTTGGGGCCATCTTGGGCAATCTTGGACACTTTGACCGCTTGCGAAGCCTCCCGGGGGCTTTCCCCATTTTGGGCGGGCGAGCCCCTCCTGTCCCCGCTCGAGCACGGGGCCCAGGGCGTGCGGAGGATGCTCGCGCTCCAAGACTGTCCCAGGAGGCCTCCCAGGGGCCTGGGAGGGTCCAGCGCGGATCTAAGAAATCCGCGCGAAGCGCCAAAAGCGTATGGTTATGTCGTTTTTTTATTCTCCTATTCAAGACGCCCCAAGGCCGCTCCGATGTGCCGCATGGACCGCGCATGCTCGCCTTTGTGGTCTCGGTAGTGTCCCAAAGGCCCTCGAGGGTCTCAGGAGCGGTCCCGGAGCTGCCCAAGACGGCCCCTGAGGCCCCGAAGGCGCACCCAAGACTGGCCCAAGAAGGCGCCGATGAGGCTCCATATGCCTACATGCTCCGAAAAGGCCAGCAGTGGACACAATACGCACTTCGCTTTTGTGTTCATCTGGGCACAAGAGCATCCCAAGAGGCCCCCGAGAGGCCCCCAAGAGCCCCCCCTTCAGGAGACCTCCGAGACGCCTCCCAGAGGCGCCCAAGAGGCCCACTGGTCTGCCGTGCTGGTCTGGTATGTCGTGTTGTGCCGTTCTGGCGTGCTGGTAATGGTACGCCTTGCTTGCTCGGTCTGCATTGCTGGTCTGGCCTGCCGTGCCGGTCTGGTCGGGCGTGCTGGTCTCGCGTCGTGGTCGGGTCTCCCGTACCTGTCGTGCTGGTCGACAAAAACACACTGGACAAAACCACATTGCGTTTTTGTTCCACAGTGTGTGTGTGTTTTGTGTGTGTTTGTGTGTGCGTGTGTGCGTGTGTGTGTGTGTGTGTGTCTGTTTGTATGTGTATATGTTTTTGCGTTGGTGTGTGCTTTTTCCACAGTGGTCTGGTCGGCTGTGCTGGTCGGGTGTGTTGTGAAGGTCAGGGTCGTGCTGCATGAGACCAGCACACCACAGACGAGCCGCACGGGAGACCAGGCAGGTACGGCGGACCAGCATGGGAGACAAACGCGGCAGCCCAGACCAGGACGGCGTACCAGAAATTACAAAATGACCACGGCAGACAAGCATGGTCTCTTCGCACGTGCCTTGTGCATGCCCTCTCACCCCTCTGTCTTCCTGGCTCGCGCAGTGTCTAATATCATGGTTTAGGCGAGGAGGGAGGAGTCTTGCGATGTAGGATATGTGCAGGGGTAAGCTGGGGAAGCGGGGGGTCGGAAGAGGAAGCCCACTACATATCCTACGCCCGAATGTGTTTGTGGTATTCTGGCCCCAATGCCTCCTTGCCCAAACCGGCCTAATCAAGGATGTCTGCGATGGTGGGAACAGATGCAGATTAGGTATGTTCTTTACTTCTCAGTTTCTCAGTCGGTATTGAGGCGCATGCACAGTCAACGCGCACAGTAAGGACGCGCGCCTTTTCTTCAGTGCCCTTGCGTCCTTGCCACTGCGGCCCGTCATTTGCCGTTCTAACTGGTCGCCCGTCGCCCAAAAAGCCCATCTTAGGCCTCCAAGGGTCTTGCGTCCTTACCACCCATCCTCAAGATGCTTGTTCAAATATCTCCCGTGCCTGTCTCACTCCGTCGGAACTTCGGCACGCAGGTTCACGCTCAGCGTGCTTGATGTTTGATCCTTTGAGCGGGGGGGAGCGCCTTCTGTCCAGCTTCGCTTCCTCCCCGTCCTTTGCCACCTCCTCCCCCTCCTCCTCCTCCTCCTCCTCCTCCTCCTCTTCCTCTTTCCCCCCGTCCCTTCTACCTTAGTGCGGCCAGTGCTTGTTTGATTTTGACATGGGCCAAAATTGTAAGCAGCCGATCTGCGAAACTGCCGTTTTTGCCATCCAAGGTGCCCTTCCCCGTCCTCGTCCTCCTCTTCAGCTTGTCCTCGTTCTACTTCCAAACATTGCGCGGAAGAGGAAGATGCGGTATGTTCTTGCGAGCGTTCTCGAGGGTGAACAAAACAAGTTTACGAGAAATGTTGGGCTCGTCTTGGGGCCGTGTTGGAGCCCTCTCGGGGCGGTCGTGGGCTGTTTTTGGAGAGCTTCCCGGGCCAACTTCCGGGGCCAGCAGGCCCTCCAAACGGCTTGTGACTGCTCCTTTTGATCTCGGAGGCTCACATTTGAAGCAACGGGCTGTGAATCTGATTTTGTGGCGATGGCTCAGGGGAGGACAAAGTAATTACCCATACCTGGACCCTTCCCTCGTTTCCCCCGTTTTGGGCTTCCTGGGAGGCCCTCTTCGCCACCGCTGCATTCGCCTCGAAATTCTAGTCAGAACGCACTCTGGGAGAGGTCCAGGGAGCAGCGGTATCGGTACCCTTCGGTTTCCCCAGCAAAGTGCCGGTATAATGCTTCATGGCGATGGTTGGCGCTATTGGGGCAGGCAGCATGGGGGTGGGAGGGGCCGGTGACGTCACGATTTGCGGTGGTGTTGTCCGGGAAAGTCTTAGCTAAGGACAGTTCTGATTAGCAGGCAGCAAGGCAGCAGGCCCCACCAGCTCATCCAGACACGACGCCCAGACGAGCTGCCCCGATACGGAAAGTGGAGGAGCACGCAGGGGAATAAAGGGCTGGATAAGACGTACCCCAAAAGTGGGAGGATGGCACAGGAATCGGAGGAGCAGAAGGAGGAGGAGGAGGATCACAACGTCTTAATCGCATGACATCCCCAAACGTGAAACAAACGCTCCCAACGATTTCTTGTTTGCGACATCGCGCGGGCGCCGATTAAGCGCGAAGGCGAGAAGGGCCGCATTTTGCAATCGAGCAGCTCTTCATTATATCGTGAGGGCCTGATTGCAGGCGCGCGGGCAGCGCGTCGTGACCTCGCGCCAGGGCGACCTTGAGGGGCACCTGAGCGTTCACTCGCCTGGCCGCGACATTTCAGCGCGATCGCAACATGTGCAATCGGGGCCTCGTTTTCCGTAAAGCGTCGGCCGCGCTGGGACCGAAATGGGAACGCGGGCAGATCGCGGGGGGCCAGTGCGAAAAGGGGCAATTTGGCGACGCGGGAGGAAGGGCAACGCATGAAGATATGAAAAGGCAGGGCGGGACGTCCCCCTCCTCTGCCTTGTCCCCCCGCGCCCCCTGCCAAAAAAGAGGGCCTTCTCCTTCGATTTGCGTGATGCACTGGGAGCAAGCTGGGTCCGGCGCCGCGGCATCGCAGAGAAGGTCACCGCGGCCCTCTGCGTCGAATATAGCTCAGAGTTGAGCCATTTGCTCTGCGCTGAATTCTTGCAGCCCGTGCCAGGGAAGGGCGACCATACTTCTCACCCGTAAGTCGTTTCCACGATTGCGGATTCCGCTGGTATCCAAGGGCCAAGCCGTCACGTTTCAGCGTCCCGACGGGCGAAACAGCAGGACGCCGCCGCGCGCGCGCGACGGCGCGCGCGCGCTGGTTTTGCGCCGTGGTGGAGCTCCTTATGGGGCCACCATCCTCGCGCGAGGGGCGGGGCAGTGAGCCCGCGTGCGAAACTTGACATTAGGGCCCCTGGTCGAGCTCCCAATGGGGCCGCGATCTTGGCGAGGGGTGCGCCGAAAATGGGTGCAGAGCCCGCGTGCGGACCCTGCCGCTGGGGCCTTCGGTGGGGCTCTTTTATGGGTCCGCGATCCTCGTGGGGGGCGTGCCGGAATGGGCGCGGAGGCCGCGTTCGGGCCCCGCGCCTTGGATTTTCGGTGGAGCTCCCCATTGGGCCACGATCCTCGTGAAGGGATGTGCCGAAAATGGGTGCAGAGCCCGCGTGCGGACCCCGCCGCTGGGGCCTTCGGTGGAGCTTCCTATGGGGCCGCAATCATCGCGAGGGGTTCGCCGAAATGGATGCGGCGCCATCGTGTGGACCCCGTGCCTTGGGCTTCCGGTGGAGCTCCCTGGGGCCACGATCCTCGTGAGGGGCGTGCCGAAATTGATGCAGAACCCACGTGCGGACCCTGCCGCGGGGGCCTTCGGTGGGGCCTGCGGAACTGGGATCCTTGCGAGGGCCGTGCCGACATGGATGCGGAACCCGTGCGCGGACTCCGCCACTGGGGCCTTCGGTGGAGCTCCCTATGGGGCCACGATCCTGGTGAATGGTGCGCCGGAACCGATGTGTAGCCCACGTGCGGACCCTGGCGCTGGGTCTTTCGGTGGAGTTTTCTGTGGGGCCACGATCCTCGTGAGGGGTGTGCCGGAATGGATGCGGGGCCCGCGTGCGGACCATGCCACTGGGGCCGTCAGTGGAGCTCCCATGGGGCCGCGATCCTCGTGAGGGGCGCGCCGGAATGGGTGCGGAGTCCGCGTGCGGACCCTGCCATTGGGGCTTCCGGTGGAGCTCCCTAATGGGGCCACGATCTTCTCGAGAGGCGTGACGAACTGGATATGGGGGAGGGGCGGAGGAGAGGTGGAGGAGGGGGAGGAGGAGACGCGGGGCGCTGTTTTTTCAAAACGGGGACCCAACATCACAGGATAGTCGTGGAATGCCTTACAAGCCTGTCGTCCTCCTCCTCCCGTATCTCCGCGGACAGCTTTTGGGCGCTCGCAAAAAGGCGCCAGGCATTCCTAGGAACGGCACCTGGGCCGAATTCGGCGCCGAGGCGGCGGCCCATTTCAGAACGGCCCAACCTGAAATTCAGACGGGCCCAATCTGAATTTCAGAAAAGGCCAATCTCACTTTCAGAAAAAAATGCCATTCGGCCATTGTGAATGATTTCAGCGTGGAGGCACCAAGCAGAACGCCTCGGGGCAGCCCCCCAGGGGAGCAATTTGAAATTCAGACAGGCGCAATCTAAATTTCAGATAGGGCCAATCTGAAATTCAGATGTGGGGACCGCCGAATTACCGCAAATCAGCCATCGCCGTCGCCCCAGGCCCTTCGGCGCCATCCGGCAAGCCCGAACATCACGCAAACTAACAGCGCCCAGGGACGTCGCTCTGCCGAGTATCTTGCTCCTGACGAGCGCGAAGCCGAAACGTTGCGCGCTTTGGCGACTGCCGTCCCGAGTGCGCGATATTCCAGGTGACGGCGCTTTTTGGTGGCGTCCGATTCATCCCCAAGGCGAGGCCTGCCCCCCAAACGATTCAAATGCTTCATGTAAGTATCACTTGCAAGGCCAGAAATTCCGACGTGTAAGCCCTGCCGTAGCACAACGTATGTTGTTGGTGTCTGTTGTTGCCCAGAGGGTCCCCAGAGACCAAGGCGTTCCGCGCTACCCCGTCGATGTTTTTTCCGAACGAGCTCCCCAAATTGCCAAACATAACCCCGACGCGTTTCTAATTAACCCGCGAGGCCGCCACAGAGGCCACCAACGACTCGAGGAGGCGTTCCAAAAACACCCAGGATGCCTGATGACGACCCATAGTTTGCCCGAGGCGCTTCCGAGAGACGGTCCCGTGAAGGCTTGAATGGTTCCCAGGATGCTGCCAACGCGACCCAACAAGCTCCCCAAACAGCTCAGAACTTTCAGTGCTTGTCTCTAAAGCCAGAGGCGCGACTGTTCAGCCACAGTCGTATTACTGAGCAGGTTTGGCCATTTACAGCTTCTGAGGCTGCTCTCGAAAGGCCGAGGAATTCTGGCACCGCTTTCTTCGCGCTTCCATCGGGTTCTCGAGACGGCTCAGAACGCCACCCGATTAGTTTCCAATAAGTAAGTAGGACAACCCCCGCGGCCGCCAAGACAACCCGAAACATGCCCGACGGACGTCCAAAAGGGCCCGCTTCAGGCTTCGGGTAGCCCAGAACCCCTGAGAGGTCCCTGAATTGGCCTGGGCACCTTCTAGAAACATCCTGGACGGCAAAATTGAAGGATCCCGCGGCAGACGCAGAAGACCCAATCAATTTTTAGAGACCCAAGACAAAAACGTCAGGGTGCGTCCGAAAAGCGCCCAAAGTGGTTTACGAAGCCCCGAGAAGGCCCAGCGCGATTCTGACAAAGGCAGCGGCGACGGCGACTTTCCCGAACGAGCGGGCGAGATGCATCGCCCAAGCCGCATCATTCCACGTCCTGCCCCCCCTCACTCTACCTCTTTCCTCCGTCTCCCTCCTCCGTCCTTCCTCGTCGTCGTCGTTCTCCTCATCCTCCTCCTCCATCATTCGTCAATTGTGTCGTGCTCCTCCCCCTCTCCTCCTTGCCCAACCCCGTCTCCCCCCTCCCCCTCGGAGCATCGACGGAACCAGTAATGAGTGACCGGAACAGATGGCACTAGTCCCGGCCATGTCAAGCTTGGTTACGCGATCTTTGCATATGTCACAACGCGTCGCGCGGGATGATCGAGCGTCGGCCCAACGCAAGGCAACCGTGGCGCGGGTAGCCGGATGGGCTCGCGGGGACAAGCGGCGCGTTCATTGGGTGGCGGCGCAAGCGCTGCCAAAGTTTGACAACGCACAGCCGCCACAGTTCGGGGCAGGAGCGCGAACAAGATTGGGGAACAGCACCTACACGTACGCATCATAAGGACAAACGAGACCACATACCCACGCCTTGTGTAGATGTGCTCCAACAACGTCAACAACGTTTTGGGACGAAAGAGTCAATCGGCGCGCGTCCATGCAAGCGGCGCCCGCCGTGATCTCGCTGCGCATCGCGCTGCAATGTGATCAACGGGGACATTGCGTAACAACATCACTTGAAAAGTGGAGCGCGGCCGTCGCCCCGTTATACCTCGCATGCGCGCGTTGGTGCATAAAATGCCAGAGGGTGTGCACAGTTCGCAGATGAGCCAGACACCAGAATTGATCTGAATACTTCTACGTTGGGGGTGTCCTGCGGTTACAGGGCGGTCAGAGGAGGACGAGGAGGAGGAGGAGGAGGAGGGGGAGGAGGAAGAGGAGGAGGAGGAGGAGGAGGAGGAGGAGGAGGGAAAGGGGGAGGGGGCGGATATAGGAGGAATGAGATGTAATAGGCGGATGAGCAAGCTGAGGAGGAGAATTGGGAGGGCGAGCAGAAAAGGCCAGAAGCCTCTTGGATGCCTCTCGGAGTCTCTTCGGATTTCGTCCGTGAGCTTCTTGGAGTCCTTTGGGGGGTCTTGGTTGTCTCTTGGCCGTCCTTCGGGCCTGTTGGGGCGTATTGGTTGCATCTGGGGAGCCTCTTGGGACCTTTTGGGGGTCTCTTGGCAGCCTCTGGGGGGGCATCTTGGGGGCGTCTTCGGGGCCTCTTAGGGCCTCCTGGGCACCCATCGGGGCCGCCTTGGGCCACCTTTGGGAGCCTCGGAGGCCATCTAGGAGGAGATCGATCAAAGGAGGGGCCGTAGTACCTTTGGGTCCCCCCCACAGGAGGCCAGCATGTGGCCAACACCGTAATACAACCAATGATGGTGGCCTCCTCGCCAAGGCGGTTCTGGACGCTCTGACGACCCGGGCCCCCCCCCGTCCAGGTCCAGGGGTAAGGGGATTGCGGGAGGGGTCAAGACATCCTCCCCGCCCGCAAGCCGTCTCGGTGACTCCCACCCACCCTCCCAACACAGAAGTAGCACCCGAGCCACATCGTGTTTGGCAGTAGTCGATGGGTAGACAGCTAAACTGGGAACCAAAACGGACCCCATGTGCGCAACGTTTGGGCGAGGTGCGCCTGGCGCGCCACGCGCGCCAGGTGCGCCAGGCACCCCTGTGGGACAATATTGCCGGGCACGCCTGGTGCGCCGGGTGCGCAACGTATCCACGTGCGCCATACCCCAGCCACGCCAGGTGCGCCATGTTCCTGGCACGCGCATGGTGTGCCAGTAGCGCCTGCGCACGTGGCAGTACACTCGGGAAACGTGCCGGCCCCCACCACCCTTGTCGAAAACCAGTGCGCAATCGCGGCGGGGTGGCCATCATAGCGTCTGGGTGGCCTGTACATACCAGACAACATGCCAGCACCCCCGCCGTCCCAGTCAACAACCAATGCACCGTGATCGCGGGGTGCCCGCGCATGGTTCAGATTGTACCTCGAAAGCATGTGTTTCAAACGCTCCGTTGGTTGGGTTCTCGTTTTGAATACAGCAATGGGGTCGCCAACTCCCTTCTCCTTCTCCTCCTCGCTCCCCCCCCGCTCTAATATCGGCTCTCTCCTCTCGCGTCCCTCTTGGGGGTTGCGAAGTATGAAATTGACGCCATTTTCAGGGCCGCTGGGGGGCCAGCGCAGTGGGGTCCCCTGCAGATCCAAATAGGACCTCGTCGTCCCTGGGGGTGCTGCGAAGTATGATCGCGTCGCCATTTTCGAGGGTTGCTGGGGGAGCCCACGCATATCCAAACGGGACCTCGCTATCCCTGTGGGGGCTGATGTGCGAATTTGCCTCCACGTTATAAGGCTGCCGGGGGGGGGCAGCACAGTGGGGTCCCACGCAGATCCAAATGGGACCTCGCCATCTTTGGGAGGCTGCGAAGTGTCAGATTTTCGCTACTTTCGAGGGCTGCTGGGGGGCAGCACAGTAGGGTCCCACGCAGATCCGAACGGGACATCGCCATCCCTTGGGGCTGCAACGTGTCTCTCAAAGGTCGCTGGGGGAGCCAGCACAGTGGGTCCCCACGCAGATCCAAACGGGACCTCGCCATCTCTGTGGGGTTGCGAATTATGAAACTGTCGCCACTTTCGAGGGCTGCTGGGGAGGCCAGCGCAGTCGGGTCCCACGCAGATCCAAACGGGACGTCGCCATCCCTGGGGGGGTTGCGCAGTGTGAGCTTGTCGCCAGTTTCGAGGGTTGTTGGGGGCGCCGCTAGCACAGTGGGGTCCCGCGCAAATCCAAACGGGACCTCGCCATCCCTGGGAGGGGGCTGGTCGCGCAGGTGCTGAACGTTCTGGCATGGAAAAACGCATCACTTCATCGTCTGATTGCGTCTCCCCCCATGCTCCGTGCTCCATCATCCCGTTGCTTCTGCCGAGGTGATTGTTTTTCCACCCCGATGTCTTCCCTTTACTTCTCCTTCACATACCTCTGCTTTGCGAGTTGGCCATGCACATGTCGCACGATATAAGTATCCGCCGTGCACCGTCTCCTGCAGCGTTGCTGTCACACTACTGTCAGCACGCCTTACATCATCCCTTGGTGCCGATGGGTCCGGTACGTCGCAATGTAATTCGATGTTGGTCTGACAGGCGTGCGCGCCCTGAACGCAGCAGGCCACATGCGGGCGCCCCCACCGCCCTTACCAGCACATCGTGCAACGTGCCCGCGCCCCCCCCCGATCGTGACCCAAGATTCTGCCCCAGCATGAACTGCACAGTCTTTTCCCAGCCGTCACCTGGTTGGGTTTTGGTTTTAAGTACAGCAGCGGGGTCGCCAACTCCCTCCCCTTTCCCCTCCCGCCCTCTCTCCCCTTCTCGCCTGCCTGTGCCTGCATGCGCCTGCCTGCAGGGGGGGAGCCCGCGCGGCGGGGCCCCACGCAGATCCGAACGGGACCTCGCCGTCCCTGTGCGTCTGCGACGTGTGCTTGTGGTCGCCACTTTCGAATTTAGCGGCTACCACACCCTCACTCCATCAGCCTATCTCTCCCTCGGCGGGTTGGCAACGCGCACCCGCAAGCAGTGTGAGAATTCGGGTTGCAATTGTAAGCGGTCCGTAGCCAGTTCGGCTCAAACTATCCTGGCTCGAGTGGAGGTCAAACGCGAGCACTACAGTTTTGCCGGGATCAAGTGTTGAGCGCTGGCAAGAATGCGGGCAGTGTTGTTGACCTCGTTCTTATCGTTCGCACGGACGCAGGATGACATGCCAGATATGAGTTCCATGATGGGCGGCTTGGGTGGAAACGGCATGGGTGGAATGGGTGACATGGCGTCTATGATGGGCAGTATGGGTGGAGGAGGTGGTGGCATGGGTGGCATGGGTGACCTTGCATCTATGATGGGAGGCATGGGTGGAGGAGGCGGCATGGGTGGTATGCCTGGGATGGGCGGCGGTGGCGGTGGTGGTGAACCGCCTCCAGAGCCTTTCCCAGCCGTCAAGTCCGATGTTAAGTTCATTGTTTGTTCAACTTGCAAAGCATTAGCTAGGAAACTGCATGCGGAGTCGTCCAAATGGGGCTCAGCGATCACAGGAAGTGAGGAGGCCATCGCTGGCAAAGTGGCTGAGATGTGCGAAACAGCCTCCGAGGCGGGCTCCTGGATCACTGAGTATGATATGGTGGAGAGTAGTGATGGTAAGGCAATCAACCTTAAGCGGCACTCGCAGAAAGGCGAGTGCGAGGTTGAATGCAACACGATCAAGCAGGCTTGCAAAGACGTGCTGCAGGAAGCTGACATTGAGGTCGCATCAGCTCTCTACAAGGCTTTCAAGAAGAAACAACCCTTGGACGCAAAAGCCTTGACCGCAAAGATGTGCACATCGGATGATGCTGCGGCTGCAAATATGGTCGGTGGATGTGCTACCAAGAGACCGAAGATCCCGAAGAACAGAAAGGCGGGCCCGGCCTTCAGAGTGAAAGAGTTGCCCCCCGACATTTCTAAAATGGACGTATCCTTGGTGCCAACTCCGGCCCCAGAAGACAACGGTAAGCCAGATGCTTCCGCATCGGGGGAAGCCAAGGAAGAGTTGTGATCAATATGTTTGACAGTGCGGGTGTGTGTCTGTGTTTTTGGTTTCGCGCCGTTCGTTTGCAAGTTTGCAGCGATAGGGGCAGCATGTTACAATGTAGTGTAGGATCACCAGTGGAGGTGAGCTTTTTGAATCATATGATCACTGACTCGTACCGAAGACTGGCACCAGGCAGTAAAAGTAACACAACTCGTTGCCAGTTTTCATGACTTGAGGTGACCATTCGGTGTGTGAATTCCCACGCCCTCTGGTGCCACTCCTTGCGGGGATCGTCGGTGTGGATGGGAAAGCGGCGGCCGGTTTGTCCCACAGAGAGCTCGGCGCAGGCCGCCATGGAGAAGCGCGCCGAGAAGGGCTCCACACTCCTCATGGAGTGCCCGCCTCTTTAGGAGGGCCTCGTCAATGGCAGAGGGTGGACGCTCATCTGCTTCCCCCATTTGTGTTCTTCTACCTCCTTTCCTCCCCGCACCTCCTCTCCGCCCTCGCTCTAATTCCGTTCCGCTCTCATGCCCGCCCTCGTTCTAATTCCATTCCATTCCGCTTTCGTTGTAATTCCTGTCTTTCTCCTGACCCGTGCTGTTCCATCCCCCCCTCCTTCTCCCAGCCACTTCGCTCCACTCGACTCCTGTGAGGAACATCCGGGAGGCCTCGCGCGGAGAGCAATGTTTGTACTGTCTAGTCCACACGTCTGCCCCGTCAGACATGGGACGACGTTCCCGCGGCGGTGTTCCGACGGAGATCCGACCTGAATCTTCACAGTGCACAGCCGGCGTGGATCCGACGTACCTCGGGTTTCAGGTTGCCGCGTGAGGCCTCCGGGACGCGCTATCGTCGTCGCCGTCGTCGTCCTCGTCGTCGTCGTCCCGTTGTCGTCGTCGCTGTCGTCGTCGCTGTCGTCGTCGAGGATCAACGAAGAACAGGCAGAGCGAGCGAGGAGTGCCGTCTCCTTCCGTTCCCTCCTCATCCGCCTCTGCCCGCGCCCCCAGCATTCCGCCAAAAGTCCCTCCTTGTACGCTTCCCAGTTCCCAATGCCTTCAGATGGTCGATCGCATCGCGATCTCTATCGTGAGTGCAATCTGGCGGGCACATTACACTCGAGGTTCCCATTCCCGCTCCCCCGACCCGGCTGCCTCTCTCCAGCTGTCACTCATGACCTCAGCAAGCACGAACGTGGCAATTTCAGGGGGCGGTCGGGGCAGGCGCAGGGATGCGTCAATCAAAGGTGGCCCATCAGCTTCTTGTTCGGCGGCATGTGCGGCTCACGCCGCCCATGAATTGTGTGTGTGTGTGTTGGCAGTCCACTGGCGCATCGCACGCACGCAAGACGCCGCACCTAGATGGCGCATTGGCAGGACACCCACATGATACGACGGCCAAGGAACAATGTCAAGATTGCATCGCGAATGCAAGCGCGCCGGAACACAGGCACTGAGCGTCAGCCAGTGGCGCATCGGCGATGCCAATTCATCGCGCTCCGTCCTGAGGTGGACTCCTCAGAATCGAGCTCGACAGGCTGAGGGCCACCTCGGTCGTGCCGCAGCCTCATCGGTGTTAGGTCGATGGTTCTTGGGCCTCTTGACCGTTGGCCTGACATCTGGTGTTGCGAAGCAGGGTTCGACCTGAACGGTGTCTTGGCGATTTCGTGGGCCGATTTCGTTTCGATTCAGTTTTGCAGCAAAAGTGGATTGAAGACAACAAGGGAAAACGAGCACAAGACGAAAACGAAAACGACCGGTTAGGTCGATCCCTGTCGCGAAGTAATCGTGGTGCTGATGCTACATCAGCCCGCAACTGTACCCATCCTCTTTCCGGGGGGCTGGTGGCCCTCGCGGGCCAGCCCCCCCTCTGCGGTTTACCAGCTGGACCCGCAGCGCCAAGGATTACAAGTTTCGGAGAATTTGCCCCAATAATCTCTTGGGGACGCCACCCAGGAGATGCGAAAACCCAGAAGCAGGTTTCTCGCACCCCAGAGAGGCCAGCGAGTCCAGGACGACCTCAGTGAGGCCCCTCGTTTGTCCACGAGAACCTAACCAACTTCGGCTGCTCCGTGAAATCCAAGCCTGACTGGACGTGGTGCCGCACAGCTGCAGGGATAGACAGGACAACGGAGACAGGATTTGATGGACACGAGGCAAACAAGACAAACATAACATACAGATCGCGAAGCAGCAGTCCTGCAGCATTTTGTTACGGCCTTGCGTCCTCACAGGGTCCAGCGGATGTGTGTGTATGTGTGTATGTGTGTGCGTGTGTGTGTGCGTGTGTGTGTGTGTGTGTGTGTGTGTGTGTTTGACTCCCGACCAGCTCCTCGTCCTTGCCCGCGGGTGCGCATATTGACAGGGGTGCTATGTGCTGGTCGATGGAAAGGTGGGTAGGTGAATCGGTGGATAACTGTGCAGTGCCCAAACTGCATTCGTCGCATCGGCCCTTCATCGGCATCACCCAAGCAATACTTCATGAGGTGTACGCCAGCCCCCCCCTCCAGGGGCGATTAGCGCGCTCGGAGATCTCACAGCGATGCCCGGTGGCGGGCGCGTTTTGTCTATGCCGTTCGCGGCCCCGGCGGCGAGGACGACGACGACGAGGACGACGACGAGGACGACGAGGACGGCGACGAGGAGGACGTCGACGACGATGAGGAAGTGGACGACGACGGGCTAGAAGGCTATATGAGGTTTGTAGTGCAGTGCTGTATGTTCGGGTCGAGTGTGCATCTGCATGGGGGGCGCACCGTACTACGTAGTATGTCCTGCTGCTTCCCAGCACACCCGCAGCGATAGCGACCCCTTCAGATCGGTTTCGTGTCCCGGCCAATTTTGCTCTCCTTGCCCCCCTGCTCGTAGACACGCTCACGGCGATGCAGATAACGATGATGTAGGTTTCGGTATTGTTGGTGGGGTTGGTTCGTGGCCAAGTTGATTGTAGGAAAGCACGGCTCGTGTCCTCCCACAGCTCACCGTGCCGTTACTACTCGATGCATTCGCGCACAGACTGCTTCTCTCTTGAGTACATCCTTGGTGCTTCCATTGGCGGTCGGCTTCTGGGACTCGGCGTCACCCCAACATGTTTCTACAGTGTGTGCGTCGCCCCTCCAGGGGCGACGCGCGCGCCGAAAGATCTTCTGGTGTAAAGCTCCATGACGGGCGCTGTCTGGCCGTACCGCTGGGGAAGCGACTTGCCACCAGATGTTTTTGCATTACCTGTTCGGGGTCGGACGCGCGGCTCCTGGGAGGGCACGCGGCACTGGCGTGCCCCTCTGAGTCTTACAGTCAAATTGTATAGCAAGGATGCGCGGTAAGGATGCAAGGACCTTGGAGGGCCATGTTGACGCTTATCGAACGAGGTTGGCCAGCGAAAGTCGCTAAGGATGGGCCGAAGGGGCAAGGCTGCAAGGGTATCCTTGGAAAGTCGCTCATCCTGACCATGCGGGTTGACTGTATGGACCTGCGCAGGTACACCACGAACCCCGCGATCCTCGGAGG
>CAUYUJ010022276.1:5000-12500 GCA_963575745.1 Prorocentrum cordatum | reverse complement strand
AATTGCTGCTCGGGACCTTCTTGGGGCGGTTCCTGAGCCTCTCTGGGAGCGCTTGGAAGGCTTCTTAGGCCGTCCTGGTACTATGTTAGGCGTCTTGTCCCCATCGTTCGTCGACCATCTTGGAAGGTCGTGGAGGCCACGGAATGCAGAATTGGAGGCTCCAGGGGTGCGCTAGGGAGCCCGGATACCCGTCCCCTCTTAAACAAGATTCTTGACCCTGGGGCAGGGGAGCAGGGGGAGGGGGAGAGCCAAATGTCTCACAAGCCTTTGCACCCCCGGCGAGCGGGGGTCGGCGGATTTCAAGCGTCGAGCAGGTTCCCCCTCTCCTTCATCTTCGGCGTGCGGGCGGGAGCCCAATCTATTTTCACGGTTTCCTGCTTCCTGTTTCTGCGATATGTTTGCGTCGTGTCGATGGCGGCGACCCCGCCGCTTGCGTTCAACGTTGGACGCCGCCGGCGACCCATAATCGGTCGATGTTGAAAGATCTAACGTTTCGGAAACGGCCGACTGTGCAAGGTTGAACGATCGATCGTTTCGGGAACGGCCGATCGTTCGAGGTTGAACGATCCAGCGCGGTGTCAGAAACCGACGCCGGGCATGTCCTCCTACATATTCCAAATCGTCAAAACATATTCCAAACATAACCCAACAAATGCTCAAACATAGTCCAAATATAATCGAAAAATCGTCCCGGGATTATTTTTTCTGTATTGTTTTGAAGTTTCCCCCTGTAGAGGGACACGCCCGACTTCTCATAGCGCCAACATCGCAGAACGGATTTCGTTCGGAAAACGATAGGATGTGCCCGGAGTGTCCTGGAGAATTTCGTTCCGGATTTGGAGGTGAATGTCGCGCGGATCTTTTTCGGCCAGGAATGAAGCCTAAAACAAATCCGCGTGAAACTCACTCCGTTTTTCGCTTGCCTCTTCGGGCCTTAACATTGACAGAAATCCACGCAAAAGTCCGCTGCAGCACGTCTGCACTGTCGGCGCAGGGAGACTCAGCGCCAGGGTTGGCATGACGCGAACCTGCCGTACCCACGTCTGCCGACGGACGGGCCCGGGGGCGAGCAGGCCCGGCGGCGGGGCTGCAGGCGGCGGTCGCGCGGACCCGGCCCCACGGGCGGGAGGTGTCTGGTCGGCCCAAGCGGGGGTCCAGCTGAAAGGGGGTGGTGCAGTGGATTTGGGGCACATGTCACATGTCTTGCAGATGTATTGCGCCGGAGAGTTGTAGTGCATTGTATCGCAAGTCAAGTATTGCGCGCGAAAATCCAGCAATACATCTGCGCCCTAGAATGTAATGCACGCCCCAAATGTATTGCAACCCCACAAATCTGTTGCACCAAATCTAATGTACCACACCCTTGTTGTTGGACCCCCTTTTGGGTCAACCCGAAGGTCAGGGGAGGAGAAGGATACTTCGGGGGCAGCCAAGAGAGGGGGGTGATGACTAGCGGGGGTGGGTATCATGGCGTGGGCCAGGATATCTCCCCAGATTTCATGGCGCCTCTTCTTATTTCAATACGTCCCCGGCCACCCCCCTGTGCCGCGCACGTGCCGCCGGCCATGATTCGCGCCCCCCCTCTTGGACGCCCCCCTCTTGGCCGCCTCCGAGGCGGTTGCGCGGATCCGAACCCACGGGCAGGAGGTCAGGGGAGGAGAGGGGTACTGAAGCGGCTACGCGTCCCCCGTCGTCACCGCTGGATTTCGAAGAAGAACAAACGCTATACACATAAACTTGTGGCGCTCCGCGCGGATTCTTGGATCTGCGCTAGGCACCCTGGCGGCGCCTCCGGCGCCGCCCCTGGCGCGCTCCGCGCGCCAGGGAGGGGGTTCCAGCACAGATCCAAGAAGTCCGCGCGGAGCGCCAACTGTTTATGTGTATGTTGCTTTTTCTTCCTCTAGATGCGGCCACGCGTCCCCCGTCGTCACCGCTTGACTCACCCCGAAGTTCTTGTCGGAGCGCAGCCCGGGAGAGGTCCAGAGAGCATAGTCGAGTCTTACTAGCCGGCCGCTCTGCGGTTGATCGGGAGTTTCTGTATATAGAAGAAGGTGCGTGCGCTTGTTGGCGAGGGTGATGAGGTTCCTCCTCCTCCTCCTCCTCCTCCTCCTCCTCCTCCATCCTTCTCTTGCCTCCGTCTGTCCTCCTCCACCCCGCAGCTCCATCATCTTCTCCTCCTCCTCCTCCTCCTCCTCCTCCTCCTCCTCCTCCTCCTCCTCATTCCTCCTCTGGGCACCTCCCCCGGGGCGCGGATCCACCGGATCTGTCCGGATCTGTCCGGAAACGGTGCCGGAGGCCGCTCTGGGCTCCTCTGGGCACCTCCCCCGGGGCCGGTTTTGTGAGGATGTCTCAAGCGAGGGCGCCGGTTTGGGATTCGTCGGCGGATCCACCGGATCTGTCCGGAAACGGTGCCGGAGGCCGCTCTGGGCTCCTCTGGGCACCTCCCCCGGGGCCGGTTTTGTGAGGATGTCTCAAGCGAGGGCGCCGGTTTGGGATTCGTCACCGGATCCACCGGATCTGTCCGGAAACGGTGCCGGAGGCCGCTCTGGGCTCCTCTGGGCACCTCCCCCGGGGCCGGTTTTGTGAGGATGTCTCAAGCGAGGGCGCCGGTTTGGGATTCGTCACCGGATCCACCGGATCTGTCCGGAAACGGTGCCGGAGGCCGCTCTGGGCTCCTCTGGGCACCTCCCCCGGGGCCCGTTTTGTGAGGATGTCTCAGCGAGGGCGCCGGTTTGGGATTCGTCACCGGATCCAGCGGATCCAGCGGATCCAGCGGATCCGTCCGGAAACGGTGCCGGAGGCCGCTCTGGGCTCCTCTGGGCACCTCCCCCGGGGCCGGTTTTGTGAGGATGTCTCAAGCGAGGGCGCCGGTTTGGGATTCGTCACCGGATCCAGCGGATCCAGCGGATCCAGCGGATCCGTCCGGAAACGGTGCCGGAGGCCGCTCTGGGCTCCTCTGGGCACCTCCCCCGGGGCCGGTTTTGTGAGGATGTCTCAAGCGAGGGCGCCGGTTTGGGATTCGTCACCGGATCCAGCGGATCCAGCGGATCTGTCCGGAAACGGTGCCGGAGGCCGCTCTGGGCTCCTCTGGGCACCTCCCCCGGGGCCGGTTTTGTGAGGATGTCTCAAGCGAGGGCGCCGGGTTTTTGGGACACCGGATCCAGCGGATCCAGCGGATCCACCGGATCTGTCCGGAAACGGTGCCGGAGGCCGCTCTGGGCTCCTCTGGGCACCTCCCCCGGGGCCGGTTTTGTGAGGATGTCTCAAGCGAGGGCGCCGGTTTGGGATTCGTCGGATCCCGGATCCAGCGGATCCAGCGGATCCCGGATCTGTCCGGAAACGGTGCCGGAGGCCGCTCTGGGCTCCTCTGGGCACCTCCCCCGGGGCCGGTTTTGTGAGGATGTCTCAAGCGAGGGCGCCGGTTTGGGATTCGTCACCGGATCCAGCGGATCCAGCGGATCCACCGGATCTGTCCGGAAACGGTGCCGGAGGCCGCTCTGGACTCGTGCTCTTCGCGCCGGGGGTGAGGATGACGTGAGTTCCACAGAAACTCCCTCAAATGAGTAAGTCGACCTTGCCAACTCGAGGGTACCCCTGTGTCCTGTGTATTTCTCCTCATGCCCCCCGCTTTCCTGTGGCGATGTGGCCCTCGGAGGGGTCGAGTGTCCATTCGCGTGTCCTCTCCAATCCAACTCGACTGCAGCGGTGCCAGTAAGCTTTTGCTTCCCCAGGGAAGTGGTTGGGGCACGTGCCAAGACGGGCAAGGGCACCGAGGCAGCAGAGGTCGCCGCGTGGGCAGCCCCTCCACTGGGGCTGGGGTGGCGCACCAGGCCAGGGGCCGTCTCGTCGCAGGTGGAGAGTTTATCCATAACCATCGCCTGGAGGATCGGTCTGCGAAGACCTCGGCATGCGGTGGATGGTTATATTACCCCCCCGGGGCTCCCGAAGACCAGTCCCCAGGAGCTGGTTATGTACAAAGCCTCGCCTCGCATCTTGGGGACTCCGGAGCCTACCTGGGGCAATCTTCGGGGCCCTGGAGCCCATCCTGAGGCCATCTTGCACCGAAAAGCATAGAAGGCAAGACGGCACGGAATCGTTTTGCATTCTGAGCTACGTTTCTCGATCCTCTTCTGGCTCAGACGTCCGAAGACCGCCTGGGGCAGTGTAAATCTTCAATCTGTTGTGGGGCCTGGCTGGCTGAAACTGCCTGGGGGCTGAAGATTCATACTGACAACTTCATCCTCCTTGTTGTCCTCCTCCTCACGCTTGAATCCTACTCTTCTTCCTCCTGCTGCTGGGGTGGGGTGGAAGCTTGCCGTTCGCTCACGGTCGCAGGCCTCGGGAGCCTGTGGAGATTTGCGCGGTCAATGATCCAACCGCGATGGATCCAGCTCTACAGGCAGTAGAGACATCCGTCCCGTCGGCGGAGTCCTTCCCGACTGCCATAGCGTTTGGGGAAATGGTTTGTGGCTGATATAATTTGCATCTGATTGGGGTCGGGCCGAGACAGCCGGCAGGTGACGGGGTTGTGCGCAAACGGGGCTCAGCCAGAGCGCCGGATCCTGCAGGATCCTGCAAAGCACGATTTTGGCTTAGCTGGGTTCTGGACACGCTCGTGGCCTTGGAGGTGGCCTCACATGTTAGTTAAGCCAGGTTTGGGACGTTTCCCTGAGTTTCGTCTAACCGATCCCCATTCCTTCCGGGCCGTTGTTTCTCAGCCCCCCTTCCCCACCCCCCCCCAGTTGGGAATCTGCACTTCGAGACCCGAAGGTAACAGCCTATATGTGGTCCAGGGCATGCCCCCCCTTTCATGCTGATACCATCGCCCCCCCCCCCCGCGCGCGATGGTCTCCCCCCCTGTGGGCTCGGTGGGATCTTCCCCTGCGTGCGTGCGATTGTGGGCATGGGGTCTGGGCATCCCCCCCCCTTTGTGGGTGTGGGGTGGTGGGTGGTGGGGTCGGGCTCTCCGAAGTAGGAGGAGGAGGAGGAGGAGGACGAGAAGGAGGACGAGGAGGAGGAGGAAGATGAGGAGGAGGAGGAGGAGGACGACGACGACGACATTAGCGTCGGCATCGGCATCGGCATCGGCACATGCATCGCCGTCCTAGGCATGACCAGGGAGCGAAAGTGTCCTCTGCGTCGTCGCCTCCCTCTGGGTGTGGCGTGGTGTTGCTGTGTTTCAGGGAGCCAGTGCGGACAGTGTCTTCGTCGTCGTCGTCGTCGTCGTCGTCATTCCTCGCCATCCCCTCTGGGGCGGGGGGGCTGGCCCGAGGGACCCTGAGACCTGTCCCTCTGGGAGGGGGCCCGTGGGCCCAGAGCCCGGGATCATAGATCCCCATCGGTGGGGGGTGGGGGGGGGAAATCTGCCAGTTGCCGCGCAGGTTTCGTATCCTGAGCTGGCCTGGACAGGTTCCCGCCCAGCCGCGCCAACCCCCGCCCGAGGATGGCCGCCCATGGGCCCGCTCGGCCGTGGGCCTCCTCCCAGTCAGTCGTCGGGCACCGTCGGGTTATTCTGGGCCTCCTAGATGGGGTCGGACTAGATGGGGTCGGAGGTTGGCGCCGTATCGCCGATGCATCGGCGATGCGGCTCGATGCGGAGCCCGTGCTTCCCCACGCCGGCGTCGCCGATGCATCGCGGACGTCGCCAGTGCATCGCCGATACGTCGGCGATGCATTGGCGATGCGGCGCGATCTTTCGACCCCATCTACTCGGACCACACCTATGTGGCCTCTAGTTAACCGTCTGTCGGAAGAAGTAGGTAGAAACATTATAATCTTGGAAGGCACTAGAAGTAGATTGGGTTTCCGCCCACCCCCTGAAGAGGAGGGAAGCGGGAAAACCGCCAGACTCTTGATGTAGGACGGCGCCTCACGAAGCTTTGGATCTGGGTGCCCAAAATACCTAGTTTCATGGACTGGCGTGTAGGTAGGTAGGTAAAAAGTCATGGTAGCATGATATGTCTTCGCAATTCCGTGCGGTGGCGCTTGGTGATCGATGGGAAATTACCGATTCAGCGTCGATTTCGTGTCGATCAGCGTCGACTAGCATCGATTTCGCGTCAATGATCCTCGGTTAGCGTGATTCGCAAGAGTTAGCGAGATGGCTGGCATGGGAGATCTCAAGAGTTGCCACTGCAGTCTGGATCCCGAACTTCCACGGATCCTAAGGCTTCAGACGCAGCTGCTCGCCCCGGTGCTCAGCTGAGCGGCTGCGACGTAGTGGCAGAGCTCCGGTGCCACCACCAGACGCAGGGGCAGCGCGGCGTGTCGCATCTGTTTTGGTATCAGCACTGGGCAGTCCACAGTCTCTCCTGGTTCCTCACCATCCGTCTCAGGCTGGGCGACTACAAAGGATGTGGTCACGCCGGGGTGTGGTTCGCGACCTGCGTAGTTTTGGGCTTGGGGGGAACCACGTTGCCCTCGTCGGGCCGCCTCGGGGCGCGGCGGAGAATTCTGACAAGGTCCTCGCGCGCCCCGCAGGGTGCGGGTTGCCAGCCACACCCTGTACAAACCACATTCGGAGTCGCCGGCTGGTGCTCACGACGCATGTTATGTCAGCCAGCTTCTTTCGTACATGACGCGTCGGCACAGCTCACCTCTTCGCGGCGGGGACATCATATCGTGCGACACTAGCCCACACGTGTACGTTCGCACGCGTCGCGCTCAGTACCCATATCTCGCTCAGTATGCATATCGCTCAGTATCCATATCTCGCTCAGTATCCGTATCTCCGCCTTTATCTTGCTGGAGCTGGAGGTGTCGTCGATCGGTTGCACTTTCGGAAAAAGGCATCCGCGCGCGACGCATCAAATTGGAATCATTGGTGAACATCTTAGGTAGGTATCTAGCTGCCTGCGGCATGTCCCGCCGCTGTGTTAGCCTGGCGTTCTGGGGACCACCTGGGGTTGTCTTGAGGCCGTCTTGATTGATTATTTGGCCATTCGGTGGCCCTCCTGGGCAGGAAGCTCGAAAAGGTGAAGCCACTCAATTGTTGCAAACATGTTCAGGAACCTCAGCAATTTTGGCATGCTTGGGCCCTGTTGGTAGTCCTTGTGTGGCCCTCTTGGGCTTTGTTGGGGGCCTTTTGGGCCGCTCTGGTTCCCATCTTGAGCCGCCTTGGGGCACTCTTGTGCCGCCTTGGGGCCATCTTGGACCCTCTTGAGGCATCTTGGGCCATCCTGGTGGCCTTGCTGCCAGCCGCGACGGTCTTGAAAGCTCGGGAGCGCGGATCCATTCGTTTATAGAAGGGACTGCTGCCCCGGGAGCGCGGGCTCATCGCTTTTTGTTCTGGCGGGTAGTTCCCTGAGGAGCGCGGATCCATCGTTCCCATGCGAGGTATCGCGGCCTCGCTGGGAGCAGAGCTGTTCTGTTGTGGCGGCCTCGGGAGCGCGGATCCATCGTTTCTTTTACGAGGGATCGCGGCCTCGCTGGGAGCAGATCTGCTTTGTTGTGGCGGCCTCGGGAGTGCGGACCCCTCGTTTCTTACACAGACTGGGGGGG
>CAUYUJ010022275.1:122706-125760 GCA_963575745.1 Prorocentrum cordatum | reverse complement strand
CCTCCTCCTCCTCCTCCTCCTCGTCCTCCTCCTCGTCCTCCTTCTCCTCGAGCCGAGGCAGCATCCACCCACCCCGAGACGTTCCCTGACGTTTCCGAGGCTGGGAAGCAGCCCCAAGCGGCCGAAATATTTGCCGAAACCAATCCTCGCAATAGTTCCCTTGCCCGGGGACCAGCCTCAAGAGGCCGAGAGCGCTGATTTTCGCTACCCGCAGATCGGCCTCCAGAGCCGAATACGTCAAAGGCCAGCCGTCACCACAGCAACAACATACGATAAGAGCGTTGATACGTGGCATATGTATTTTGGTTCGCCAAGGATTTGCAGTCTCAATAACAGCACTTCACGGCAGCACAGAGATGCCAGGATAGGCCTCGCGAGTGCGCGGGCGGCCTCTAGGCAGGCAAAAATGCGAGGACGTGGGAGTGACCGCTACGCAGGGCGTCTATGCCGGCCACGCTGTATCACATCACAGATTTATTCATCAACGACTGGCAGTCAAAAGTGAACTAAGCTGTGAGGACGGCTCCAATAGCGGGTGCACGGCGTGCTGCCCACGCAGAGTGCCGCGGCAGGCAAAACAGAGCCCAGCCCCCCCCCCCTGCAGAGCGGACCTCGCCCCTGTAGCCCCCCCGCCCCACTGCAGAGCGACCCCCCCCTCCCCCTGAACCCCCCCTCTGCAGAGCACCCCCCCCCCTGCAGAGCGGACCTCCTCCCTGCAGCCTCCCCCCCCCCTGCAGAGCGGATCCCCCTCTCCTCCCCTGCTCCCCCCCCCTCTGCAGAGCAGACCCGCCCTCCTGCAGCCTGCACAGCCACCCCTCCTCCCATAGCGGACCCCCCCTTCCCTGCAGAGCGGACCCCGCTCCGCGCAGCAAGCCCCCCCCCTGCAAAGCGGACGCCCCCCCCTCCCCAGCCCCCCCCCCCCCCCCTCCCCGCCCATGCAGAGCGGGCCCCGCCCCTTTGCCTCCCCCCGCCCACTGCAGAGCGACCCCCCCCACCCCCCCCTGGGCCGGGCCGCCCCCGCCCCTCCCACCCCCCTGCATAGACACCCCCCCCCCCCCTGCAGAGCGGACCTCCTCCCCTGCAGTCCCCCCTCCTTCAGAGCGGACCACCCCTCTCCCCTGCAGCCCCTCCCTCTGCCGAGCGGACTCCCCCTGCAGAGCAGACCCCCTCCCCTGCCATCTCCCCTGCAGCATCATCCTGATCATCATCTTGCGGAGCGCCCCGGATCGGCGGCACTGGCCGGAGGCCACTACAATATATACATATACATATACATATGTGTGTGTGTGCATGGCCGATGCCAGAAACCCTGAGCCCAAACATGTTGTCATCTCTTGGGAAGTCGACTTCTTCTCCCGCTGGCTTCCACCGAGCTGCCGCCGGCGGAGGCAGCCTCGTTTTACTTCCACCGCCTTCCGCCGCGGGAAAGATGGCACATCCTGCGATCCTCGAAGGCAAGGCCCTTTTTGGAACGCCCCAAATGTGGTGCATATCTATATATATATATATATATATATATATATATATATGTACAAGACTGCATTGGCGCTTCGCGCCATGCACCTTGGTCCTTCAACCCTTGCGCGCGTTGGCGTCTAGCGCGGCCCTCCACGGTCTTTGAACCGCGGCCGGTTCGCGCCCAGTTCCCGGACCTGCACCTTACTTGCTCGCGCCCTCGCTCTGCTGGTCCGCGCGCCACTGGGACTCCATGAGAATGTCCCAGCGGACCGATCAGCGGCGATGAGAGCGGCCGTGGAGGCTCCGGAAAGACAAAACGTCGGACAGAAGGGGCGGGAAAGAAGTGGAGGACGATTTAGGGAGGCGCGGCGAAGGGAGGAATATCATGAGGTAAGGTAAGGTAAGGCACGCATTGGGGCGGCGTGCTGTCTCGACTTGCGCATGGGGGTGAGACAAACGGAGATGCCCTGCGATCACATCTGGAAACAGACCAGGGGGCTGCGGCTCCAAGGACTGCCAGATCATGAGGAGGAAGAGGAGGAGGGAGAGGGATAATGAAGGTGCCGTCGGGGAGCGGCGAAGCAATTTGTCAGCGTCGCACCGAGAGGCGCCGCTCCAGAAACCGCCCAACCCCGCGGGCGGCCTCTGCCCGAAAGCCGAGAGCGGGGAAATGTGCCGAATCTCGGGTTCGCAACCGATTTCCCGGGAATTTGGTTGCGAACCCGGGATTTCAAGCATTTTGGTGTTTTGCGTGGGATGCCACTGTCTGGCAAACAACGGAGCAGCGCAGCGAAGCCGTTCCGGAGGTGGCGGTCAAGTGGGGCGATTCAGCAGTTTTGAAGCCTCTTGGGGGGCCGTTTTGGCTGCCTTTTGGAGAGCCATTTTGGGGCCTCGTGGGTTCTTTTTGGGAGTCCTCGGGGCCTTTGGAAGCCTCTTGGGGCCTCTTGGGGCCCTCCTGGGGCCTCCTGGGGCCCACTTGGGGCGGAAAGTTAGATGTTTGTACTTTTGAACGCCCTGTGGGGGCTCGTTTGAAGCTTTCTCGGGGCCCTCTTGGGCCTTCTTGGGCGCCTCTTGGGCTGTTTCGGGGCGCTCCAGAGCCGTCTTGGGGCCGTGTTGGGGCCGTTTTGGGGGCCCCCCGGGCCATCTTGGGGCGCTCTTGAGGGCCTCTAGTTCTGTCTTGGAGCGTCGGAAAGCTAAAATGGCGAGAAAGCAGAAAACATCGAAAAACACATTGGAAAATTGACCATTTCGGCCTCCCGGGGCCGTCTTGGGAGGCTTCTTTGGGGCCGCTTGGGGCGTCTTGGGGGCTCCTGAGGCTGTCTTGGGGCTATCTTTGGCGTCTTGGAGCGCTTTGTGCCTGTCTTGGAGCGCTCTTGAGGCACTCGGGACCGCTTCAATGGGCGTCCGGAGGGTCCCAAAGCCCCAGGATCCCAGGAGTCCGGTTTGGGGGGGGGGGGGGTGCGGGGTTTTGCGGCCGCCCGGGCTTGTAAAAATATAGAAAGAGGAATACACATACATTTGTACATGCACGAAGTCCTGGGAGACGTCCTCTGTCTATTCTGAGCCTCGCAGGGCGCCTCGGGGCTCTCTGCGGGG
>CAUYUJ010022275.1:105206-117706 GCA_963575745.1 Prorocentrum cordatum | reverse complement strand
AGTTTCACACTTCGCAGCCCCCCAGGGAGCCGCGAGATCTCAACTGGGTCCCCGTGCAAATCCACTCCGCGCGACCTCCAGGGAACCCACGAAAGCGGCGACGGTTTCACACTTCGCAGCCCACCCCCACGGAGCGCCGAGATCTCAACTGGGCCCCCGTGTAACCCCACTCCGCGAGACCTCCGAGGAGCCCACGAAAGTGGCGACAATCCCGCCAGCCCTCTGGGCGTAGGTGGTTGCTGGGGAGTTGCCTCTTCCACCCCCTTTCGTCCCCTTCGGGGATTGGTTTGCCCCTCCCCCCTACCCTCTCCCCTGGACCTGGACGGGCGGTGCCGCGACCCATTGGAGCGTCCAATGCGGCCTCGGCGAGGAAGCCAAAGTCATTGGTGTACCCGGGGTTGGGCCCCATGTTGACCTCTTGGGGGGGGGGGCTACTTGGAGCGCCCCTCTTGTTTGATCGATGGCCTCAAAGATGGCCCGAAGAGCCCCCTCTCACGTTTTCACGAGCGCCCCAAGAGGCCCCCAAGAGGCGCCCATACGGCCCCAAGAGGCATCCGAGAGGCTCCGAGGAGACCCCCAAGGGGCTCCCAAAGGCTCCAAGAGGATCCCCGAGGCACCCAACATGCCCCCCAGGCGCTCCAAGAGGCCCCCCCGAGGCACCCAAGACGCCCAGGAGCCCCCCAGGACCGCTAATAGACCCCCAAGACGTC
Organism: Prorocentrum cordatum; assembly: GCA_963575745.1. Lineage (NCBI taxonomy): Eukaryota > Dinophyceae > Prorocentrales > Prorocentraceae > Prorocentrum > Prorocentrum cordatum. The sequence goes on along the minus strand of CAUYUJ010022275.1, from coordinate 116,996 downwards.
CCAAGAGGCCACCAAGAAGTGCCCGAGCGATATCCCAAGAGGCTCCGAGAAGCATCTGAGAACGAGGTCTCTGGCCCTTTTGCTCGCCTTCCTCCTCCTGCTTCTCGTTCCTTGCACTCCTTCTACACTTCCTCCTCCTCTTCATCATCACCATCACCATCACCATCACCATCACCATCACCATCACCATCACCATCATCATCATCATCATCATCATCATCATCATCACCACCATCACCATCATCATCATCATCATCATCATCATCATCATCAGCATCATCATCATCATCATCAGCATCGTCAGCATCATCATCAGCATCATCATCATCAACATCATCATCATCAGCTGCATCAGCATCATCATCAACATCATCATCATATTTCTTCACCCCACTCTCTCATACATCCAGCCAGCATCCTTCTGTTCCTCCCCCCTCCTTCACACGGTTCGGCCGTCAACCTCTTTGATCCCGCACTTCCCTGATCACCTCAACTCACCTGGACATCGTTTCTGGATGGGCTGGTGGGGATACTTGTTTGGTCCGCGCGCGCGAAGACGGGTCGAACGCCGAGCATGCCAGAACGGGTCGCGCTCCGTGGGCTGGTGGGGATACACGGAGCGTCTAGAAGTTTATACTTGGCAGCCACCCAGGGAGCCACGAGGTCTCAAATGGGTCCCCATGTAACTCCACTCCGCGCGACTTCAGGGAACCCATGAAAGCGGCGACGGTTTCACACTTCGCAGCCCCCCCCCCCACGGAGCGGCGAGATCTCGTGTAAGTTTACTCCGCTCGACCTCCCAGGAGCCCACGAACGTGGCTACAATTTCACACTTCGCAGCACCCCTGGGGGGGCCGCGAGGTCCCAACTGGGTCCCCGTGCAACTCCGCGCCGCGCGACCTCCCAGGAGCCCACAAAAGAGGCGACATTGTCCGAGGGGGGAGGCGATACTATTTCAGAAAGGAGAACCGACGTAGCAGTGCAATAAGATGTACAGTCTTTGGTGTGCAATCTGTGATGTGCAGTGTTGATTGTGCACCCTATGAGGAGCGCAATATATGCTCTGCAATCTAGTTAGTGCAATGTGTGGCAATCTATGCGGTGCCATAAATGTGGTGCAATCGATGTTGTGCAATGGATGCTGTGCAATCCATGTGGTGCAATCCATGTTGTGCGACGCTGACAACATAGGCGCCAGACCGCCACACAGACCCAGACGACTGGCGGCGACGGGGAGGCGACGCCGACAACATAGCCGCCAGACCGCCACACTGGCCCAGACGACGGATGAAGACGAGGCGGCTATGGGGGCGGCGACGGCGACAATCTAGCCGCAAGACACCCACGCCAGCCCAGACCACGGGCGGCGACGAGTCGGCGACAGGGCGGCGACGGTGACAACATAGCCGCCAGACCGCCACACCAGCCCAGTTCCCTAGAACAGAAAAAAGAATCCCTGGGTGCAAGCATTGTTTGGGGAATAGCATGGACGGCTGAACATACATGGCACCATATAGATTGCACCACCTCTATACTACATAGATGTATATACATATAGGTCGGTCCAAATATCGTGCACAGCATAGATGGCACCATATATGTTGCACAGCGTAGAAGGCACGACGTAGATGTCGCAACATGGTTCACCACGCATATATATATATATATATACATAAATGCAAATAGAAAGTTGTGTATAACTATGAATTGCGCAACATAAACGGCCCATCTGTTTATGGCACAGCATCTATGGCAGCAAGCATGTCCAACATATCCCGTGCAACGTAGATCGCACAACATAAGCCTATCTTGCACAACATCAAATGCACAAAGTATGTTGCACAACGTAGATGGCACAACATATATATATATATATATATATATATATATTCCGTAGTGCAAGAATGATGGGATCGACCGCCCCCCTCGGAATCAACGACGATTCCCCGCTTCCTATTACAATTTACATACGATTTTGCCCCATCGTCCACGTACCATCCCAGGCAGGCCAATACCGGCAACCCCCATATCACCCTTTCCACAAAAAAACTATGCGCGCACACTCGTTTCAAAAATCACAAATTGACCGACAAATCCTTGCACACAATGAGACGAAATGCGCGCACGCGCGTCGTCGCGCGCACATGCCAAAATCCGTCAAAAATCGTGGGTTTGCAGGAGTGTCAAAATCGAATGTCCCGAAAACATTTGAAACACCCAAAAATGAAAAAACCCAAAAACATGGTTTCGCAACACGAACGTTCAAGTCAGCGAAAAAAAAAACGCCTGCGCTAGTGCGAAGTCTTAAAAGGACCATGGATGTTCTGCATGTTCATACACTGCGACCAACGGGTTCCATCGCGTGCGCGTGTCGAAATCGTTGGAGCGCCCCTGCGCGCGTGTTGTCGCACGCGCCACTTGCAAAACATCGGGATGATGCGCGCGCGCTTCTCTGCGCGCGCACGCCGAAGTCCTCCAAAAACGCTACTGCAATTCAAAATCGAGTGCCCCAGTAACATGTAAAACCGTATCTTTTATACATAAAACATGCGCTCGCGTTTTTTCTGGTTCCCCCCGAAAAAGCACACATGCTTCAGCGCATCTTCACTACATGATGCCAAGCGGGCCTTTCGCGCCGCAGATCGAAATCATCTTAACACCCTTGCGCGAATGCTGGGGGGGCACGATCTGCGCCAAATAACACCATGCCAACCACTTTCGCACGCTGGCGGCGCGCGCATGTCGAACTCCTTCGAAAACCTGCATCACCGACGCGAAGACGCCGTCATCGTCGTCGGCGCCGTCACTGGCCTTGCCGTCGTCGTTGTCATCATCGTAACCAGCATCGCTACTGTCATCCTCGCGTCTGCCGTCGTCGACGTTGCCATGACACCGCGACCGCCTATGTGCCGACTCGCGCCGAAGTGCCCGCTGGGAAGTGCCCAGCGGTCAGCGCCACCGCGGCCGCGTCGGTCGCGCCAAACGAGCTGGCCGTTGCGCGCGCGAGCATGCGCGTGCTGGCACGGCCGCAGAGATGAACCAAACACCAAGCACTCATCGCAATCACCGTCGCATGGGCTTATGCAAACCAAGGTGAGGATGGGTGGGTGGGGTGATTGCGCGAGCAGTGGCGTTGACAACTCACTGCGAACAGAAATTCAGTGCATCTCATAGATTGCACTACATAGATTGCGCGCTCCACAAAATTGCATCACATAGATTGCACCATATATATTGCACCACATAAATTGCACAACAGATCCTGTACCACATAGGTTGCATAACGCAGGTTGCATATCGATTATTAATCACATAACTTGCAAAACATAGACTGCACCACAACTATTGCCCACGTATACCGGTCCACATAGATAGCACCAAATATATTGCTAGAAGCACACTGTTGTGGGTTCGCGCTAGGTTTTAAAAAACCTTACACATGCAATATGAACACGGCTTCCGTAATCGGGACGAAACTGATCTGCGCCGGACCCGGCAGCCAAGAAAACTGCAGAACGGAACCGGTGAAAAAGACGGCCCTGCCGCTTCCAGGGCCCATTGAGGCAAGCCCCCCCCCCCGCCGCTGCCTCTGACCCCCCGACGGAAGGACGAGGGGAGGAGAAGCCTTCCGGCGACGGGGGGTGGGCCGGTGCCAGCCGCGCGCGCGCGGCTGGCGCGCCCGCGGCCAGCGCGCCCCGCCGCTCGAGCGGTGCGCGGGTGGCCGTCCTCGTCGACGTCGTCGTCGTCGTCGTCGGCGGCGGGCCGTCATCGTGGTCGAGGTCATCGTTGGAGTCGTCGTCGGCATCGTGGCCGTCGACCTCAACGTGGTCGTCGTCGTCGCGACGTCGTCCTCCCTTTGCCTCCTCTCTCCATCCGTTCTTCGGCCCATTCCTCAAGCCCCTTCCTCCCATCATCTCTTCTTCCCGTCCGCTCCTCCCTTCTTCCTCCTCCCCCTCCGCCTCCTCCTCCCCTCCGTCCATGTTCCTCCTTGTTCGAATGGTCCAGCACTTGTTCCTCGTCCGCCTGCTGTTCCCTTCCTGTCCATCCTCCTCCTCCTCCTTCTCCTCCTCCTCCTCCCCCTACTCCTTTTTCTCCTGCTCCTCCTCCTCCTCCTCCTCCTCCTCCTCCTCCTCCTCCTCCTCCTCTTTGTTCATCCTCGGATCATCCTGTTCAACCTCCCCCTCTCCTCTTCCAGTCGTCATCCTCCTGTCGTTTCCCTTCCTGATTGTTCTCCATCCCCCGAACACATGCTCGTACCATTCCTCGCCCTTCCCCTCCGATTGTCCTCCGCTCCGGTTTCTGGTTTCCAGTATCTCACCAACCACGACGCCGCAGTGTTGAGACCTCCCCCCGATCTGTCTCCCCGCCCCGCGCCTTGAACCCAAAACTCTCTCACCCAAGGGGCCCAAGGACACACACACACAGATATATATATATATATATATATATATACACATACATACGCACAACTCCCAGGATTCCCAATATTTGTCAATATTTTCTGGATGTTCGTCTTCCCCCCCACTTCCAATGTTTTCTCTTGTATGTTCCTGGCATGCCCCCGCTTCTTTCGAGGAGACGTAAGACTCGGGTACGGGGGACTCGGGCTGGCCTGACGGGGCCATCATCAACTAGCCTGGCGAAGGACCCAACCATATTCAGCTGTAGGTACCGCGATCGCGTGTATAATCTACGGTGGGGTTTCTTATGGAGGGGGCGCGAAAACTGTGAGGGTGTCTCCCTCTGCGGGCCACGAGGCGGTGCCTGCTTTGCAGCACGCCACGCAGGGGTCCGCAGCTCCGCTGGTCGCTCCACCCAGGTGGAGTTCCCTATGGGGCCGCGAAACGCTGTCCTGGGTGGGGGAGACGCATGCGAACACCGCCACTGGGGCCTCAAGTGGAGCTCCCTGTGGGGCGACGAAACGCTGTTCTGGGCGGGGGAGACGCATGTGAACACCGTCACCGAGGCCTTAGGTGGAGCTCCCTGTGGGGCCACGGCACGTTGTCCTGGGTTGGGGGGGCGCATCTGAACACCGCCAGTCGGTCCTTAGGTGGAGCTCGATGTGGGCCGCGAAACGCTGTCCTGGGTGGGGGAGACGCATGCGAGCACCGCCACTGGGACCTTAGGTGGAGCTCCCTGTGGGGTCACGAAGCGCTGTGTTTGGCGGGGGAGACGCATGCGAACACTGCCACAGGGGCCTTAGGTGGAGCTCGATGTGGGGCCACGAAACGTTGTCCTGGGTAGGGGAGGCGCATGCGAACACTGCCACTGGGGCCTCAAGTGGAGCTCCCTGTGGTGCCCACGAAACGCTGTCCTGGGTGGGGGACATGCATGCGAACACTGCCGCAGGGGCCTTAGGTGGAGCTCGATGTTGGGCCACGAAACGCCGTACTGGGGGAGACGCATGCGAACACCGCCATCGGGGCCTTAATTGGAGCTCCCTGTGGGGCCAGCGAAACGATGTGCTCGGTGGGGGAGACGCATGCGAACACCGCCACTAGGGCCTTAGGTGGGGCTGCGTATGGGGCCGCGAAACCCTGTGCTGGGCGGGGGAGACGCATGCTAATTCCGCCATCGAGGCCTTCGATGGGGCTCCCTGGGACCACGAAACGTGTAAGGGGTGTGGCGAAAGTGGTGGCGATGATGGTGACGATAACGGTGGTGATCATGACGTCGATTATGATGATGATGATGATGATGATGATGATGATGATGATGATGATGATGATGATGATGATGATGATGATGATGATGATGATGATGATGATGAGGGTGGTGGTGGTGGTGGTGGTGGTGGTGATGAGGATGATGAGGATGATGCTGATGATGGTGGTAATGATGATGATGATGATGATGATGATAATGATGATGATGATGCTGATGATGATGATGATGATGATGATGATGATGATGATGGTATGGCGATGACGATGATGATGCTGATGATGATGATGATGATGATGATGATGATGATGATGATAACGACCACGACGAGGACATGCGCAGGGCACAGGCAGGGATGGGAAAGGGAGGTGGGGGAGGAGGAAGGAAGGAACGCGGGGATCGTCTCTTCAAAACGAGGACCCAACACCACAGGATGGTTGGGAACATTTCGGAGAGACGTAAGACTCGGGTACGGGGGACTCGGGCTGGCCTGACGGGGCCATCATAAAAAATGACGAGGCCCAATCTGAAATTTGACGCGAACTCCCGCTGCAAACGTCCCACGAAAATTGCACCGTCACAATCCAGGACGCGCTCGTCAAAAAACGTCGGCGAACCCAAGTTCCGGCTTACTCGAGTCTTACGTTTCCCCGATTCTCATGCCGCAGCCAACCCACCTCGTTCCCGAAGCCGCTGCCGCTCCTGTCCGGCAAGAGAGCCCAGAATCGGATCGATAAGTCGGATCGGCGATCGAAATGAATCGGATCGGCGGCAATCGGCAGCAGGGTCGGGAAAAGCCGAATCGACGGAAATCGGCAGGCCAGTAAGCCTCCAGAGAGACATCGGAGCCCAAATCGGAACCCCAAGTCGCACCGAATCGGAATCCACAGCCACGGGGATTGGATCGGATCGGATCGGAGGAATCGAAACGAGCCCCGGGGTGGGGCCACACGCAGGGTCAGAGGAAACGCGCTCTGCACGGCCTCCTGGCCGAAGGTAAGAACGGGCTTCCACGCGGAAAGTCGCCCCCGTGTGGCCCCACCTTGGGCGACCGCCCCCCCCCGTCCACGGACGCCCCGTGTCGCTGGCGCCGTGGATCCACGAATGGGGTCCAGGAGCACACATAAACACGCACAAATCCCAGAATTACCCATGCATGTTCCTGGACTTTCTTGAGGCTCGTCTTCCCCCCCCCCCACACTTCCCAGATTTTCCCAAGTTTCCTTGGGCATCGACGCTTGATGGTGTCTGTGCCTTGTTCCCCTCCTGGGTCCACCTCGTCCGCCATCGGCCCGTGAAACCCCTTTCAGTGCAACCCCCCCGGAAGGCGGCCAAATCTAGACCGTGCGCAGGCGCCCCGTGGACACTGACAGGGGCAGCGGCGGCACCCTCAAAGTATATCCACTCCGTGAAGATCCACCACCCCTGTCAGCACGCAGTGCAGAGCCCACCGTGTGGCAGAAGCTGCCTCGTACGCGGACGCCCCGCGATCCTTTCGGTGGGTTGTTGGGAGAGGGGGCGGCGCATGGGGGACCCTCGTATCGGCTGCTCTGTGCAGGCTCACGATCCGTGGCAAAACCATGCAAGGCTCACGTTGCGGTAAAATCTGGATCGTGCGCGGGCGCCCCGCGATCACATCGCACTGGTTTCTGAGAGGGGCCGCGGGAAGGCCCTCATGTTGTCTGCTCCGTGCTTCCGACGGGACTCATGACCTCAGTGGGATCGGGGCCCCAGGCTCGGATGCTGAATATGTGTTGGAAAGGCGGGTGGTAATGAGCGGCACGACTTGCGGCTTGGAGTAGCTTGACCTCTCCCCCTACCCTCTGCCCCTGGGTCTTGACGAGGCGCCCCGCGACCGACGGGAGCGTCCAAGATAGCCCAAGATGGCTCCAAGAGGACTTCATAGAGCCCAAGCTGAGCTCAAAGATGGCTCAAGATGCCTTTGGATGGCTCAATCTGGCTCCCAAGATGCTCCAAGACGGCTCCAAATGGCCACGGAGCCTCAAAAGGAAGCAGCAAGAAGGCCCAAGTCCATTCAAAACCTAGGGGGTAATCAATGCGGCTTGCAGTCTCGCCTTGTCACGCCGATTGCCCTCCGAGACATCACGATGGCTCCAAGAAGCCCCCAGAGAGACCGAATAGGGGTCCGAGTTGGCCCCAAGGCGGGCCAAAGAGAGCCCACGAGCGCCCTAGGAACGCCCCAGGAGGGCCCCAACAGGCGACTGTTGGGACTCAAGATAGGCGATGCTAATTGGAGCTCCCCCCCCTCCTTGATAAAAATAGAACAACTCATTTGTGTTGGAGGGATTTTGCGTTTCGGGGGCATCGTTGGGAGACGGTTGGTGAAAGGGGGCCCAGAGAGGGCGTCAGAGAGCCCAAGACGAACTCCAAGAACGGCTCAAGATGTCTGAAGATTTTCTAAGATGGCGTCCACGATGCTCCCAATAGGCTCCAGGACCGCCCCAATAGGGCTCCAGGTGGCCCCGGAGCACCCCCGAGAGAGCACCCAAGAGACCAAACACCTTCCAACGCCCGAGAAACATCAACGTGTGTTGTCTCGGGGGCGGCCAAGAGGGGGGTGTCCAAGAGGGGGCGGGGGGCGCAAATCATGGCCAGCGGCATGTGCGCGGCCCAGGAGGGGGGGGGGGCCATGGACGTATTGAAATTCGCCGGCCCAACGGGCCAGGGCGTGCTAAGATCTCCGGTACCTGGTTAACAGTATTTCTAGTTCGCGCGCGCGGGGCGGCCCCTGGGGGTCCCCGGACGAAAAGTACCCCGGCAAGGTCCCGGCAAGTCCCCGGCAAGTCCCCGGCAAGGTCGGGTCAGAGATGCCGGAGTTCTGTTTCGGAGTCCAAGAGGGCTCCAGATCGGTCCAAGAGGGCCCCGAGAAGCTTTCTAGACGGTCCAAGAGAGGCCCGAGACGGCCAAAGATCGCCCGAAGACGCCCCAGATGGCCCCAAGACAGCCCAAGAGGCCTCCAAGACGCTCCAAGGGCCTTCCAAGAGGCCTCCGAAGAGGGCCCCAAGTTGCCAAAATCGTTGATTTTCATTGGTTTTTTCGATGTTTTTTTGCGTTCTGGCCTTTTCGCTTCCGGACGCTCCAAGAGGGCCCAAGAGGCCTTCAAGACTGCTCCAAGACGGCCCACGAGGCTCCCAAGACGGCCCCGGAGCGGCCCAAGAGCGCCCCCCAGACGGCCCAAGTGCTGCCCAAGGCGGACCAAGAGGCCCCAAGACGGGCCCAAGAGGGGCTCAAGAAGGGAACCGAGAACTGAAAAATCGAGCCCTCCGCCCCAGAAGGCGCCCAGGACCCCGAAAGAGGCCCCAAGAGACTCTCCAAGACACCCCCAAGACGCCCCAATAAGCTCCCGTGAGGCCCCAAGAGGACCAACAACGTCAGGCCCCAGGCCCCAAGAGGACCAACAAATACCGCCAAGAGCCCGCCGAAAGCCCCCCAAGAGACCGTCACGAGAGCTCAGGAGGCCCCCTGGAGGCCTCCCGAGTTCTCCAAGAGGCCTAAAAAGAGGCGCCAAGAGGCCCCAAACGGCCCCACCGAGGCCCCAAGAGGCCACGAACGCGCAAACGCCTGCGATGGCACAATACGGGCCGGCGGAATGAGCGAAGCGATTAAATAAGAAGGGGCGCCATGAAACCTGGGGAAAAGTGATGGCCCACGCCATGATATCCCCCCCCCCCCTGTCCATCACCCCCCTCTTTGCCGCCCCCGATTGTCCGCTCGCCGTTTCACGCTCGATGGCCTTCCGGGGCCTCAGGAGAGGGCTCCAAGGCGGCCCCAGAGCCCAGAGAGCTCCAACAGAGGCCCAAGAGGGTTCCAAGACGGCCTCGAGAGCGCCCAAGAGGCAATGCTATGGGTTGTGGCGGGAAATGCAATACCTCCCCTTCTTTGACCGATGTTCTGCAAGATGACCCCCGAGGCTCCCGAGAGGGCCCGAAAACGGCCCGAGAGAGCTCCAACATCTATCAATATAGCTCTGAGACGGCCCCAAGAGTCCTCAAGAGCGCCACAAGAGTGCCCCCAAGAGGGCTCCAAGAGAACACGATTCGAGCCCAAGAGAGACAACCCTAGTCCGCGCCGCCCCATCTTCCTCCTTCTCTTCTCCCTGCCTCCTCAACATCGTTCTCATCCTCTCCCTCCTCATCCGCCTCCCACCTAGGGTTCACCAGGAGTTAAATGAGAAAATGCCACATCAAAAGAACAGTCCTTACTCTCGTCCTCCTCCTCCTCGTCCTCCTTCTCCTCCCTCATCCCTCCTCCTCATCCCGCCTCATCCTTGTCCTCCGCCCTTCCTCCTGTCACTGCTCAGGCTGGTTAACTTCGATTTGGCCAGCTTTCCCAGCCCTCTGTTCCAGCGCATGCTCCCGCACTTCCCTGATCAAGGCAACTTGCCTGGGAATAGTCTTTGGATGGGCTAATGAGGGTACGCGAAGCATCAAGGATAGTTTGATTGCGGTCTGCCGCTGTCTCAGCTCATGCCCTGGCATTCGGCGTCGTGAAATGATCGCGAGCGAAATCACGACGTGACCATCCGAGTTCAACCTCAGAAGGGAACTCCCCTGGCGCATCGGTAGGAGAGGGCCACAGCACCCGAATATGTTCAAATTAACCCGTCGTGAGTTTCAACACGCCGCTCGCGCATAAAGGTCCTCCATATCCTCCTCCGTCTCATCGGTCTATATTCCTACAACCCCAGGGCGAATAAAACAAGCACTGTAGATTCTCTTCCTTCCCATCACACCCATCACCTGAAATACCTCCACCCCGAGAGTCCCCATCCCCTGGAAATCCCTACACATATAATAGTGGCATTATACTCTTCCTGGAGGCACGTCCATCCTCTCCTGCATCCTCCTCGTTGCTCCTACTTCTTCTCTGTCCTGCTGCTGCTGCCCCTCATTCGCGCGCCTTCGTCCACACCTTCTCCTCGTTGTCCTCCTCCTGCGCCTCCTGCCTCGTTTGCTCCATTCCTTTCCACCCCATACATCCTCCGTTCTCTCGTTTCTCCATCTCTACCGCCATCGTCCTCCCGAGTGGCGACGACGACGACAAGGACGACGACGGCGGAGGCGAAGACGAAGACGACGACGACGACAGCCTCGACGTCAAGGACTACGACGCCAGTGAAGACGCCGACGACGACTACCACGGACAAAAACGTCGACGGCGGCGGCGAGGCGTGTGGGCGGAGGCCGCCGGCAACGCTGGTTTGTTCGCTGGCGCCGCTGGCGCGGGGGACGTCGGCGGCCCCTGAATCGCGGGGCGCCGTCCCTTCGCCTGCCGTTGCCTCCTTGTCCTTTTCATCTTCCTCCTCCTCCTCCTCCTCCTCCTCCTCCTCCCTCCCCTCGAGCCCGTTGCCTCCTTGTCCTCCTCCTCATCTCCCTCCTCCTACTTCTCCTCCTCCCTCCCCTCGAGCCCGTCATTTTTCCAGGGCGATCGGTCTCTCCGCCTCCCGTTGCCTCCTTGTCCTCTTCCTCATCTTCCTCCTCCTACTTCTCCTCCTCCCTCCCCTCGAGCCCGTTATTTTTCCAGGGCGATCTGTCTCTCAACCTTCCGTTGCCTCCTTCTCTTTTTCCCAATCCTCCTTGGTTGGGTATTCGATTTGAATAGAGCAGTGTGGTCTCCACTCCTTCCTTCCTCCTCCTCCTCCCTCCCTGCCTCTTCCTGTCTTGCCTGCGGGGGGCTGCGATCTGTGAAACTGTCGCCATTTTCGAGGCCTGCTGGGGGGCCCAGCACAGTGAAGGCGACGCGAAGATTCAAATTAAACCTCGCCATCCCTGGGGGCTGCGATCTGTGAAACCGTCGCCATTTTCGAGGCCTGCTGGGGGGCCCAGCACAGTGAGGGCGACGCGCAAATTCAAATGAGACCTCGCCATCCCTGGGGTGGCTGCGATCTGTGAAACTGTCGCCATTTTCGAAGCCTGCTGGGGGGCTCAGCACAGTGAGGGCGACGCGCAGATTCAAATTAGACCTCGCCATCCCTGGGGGGCTACGATCTGTGAAACTGTCGCCATTTTCGAGGCCTGCTGGGGGGCCCAGCACAGTGAGGGCCACGGGCAGATTCAAATGAGACCTCGCCATCCCTGGGGGGCTGCGATCTGTGAAACTGTCGCC
>CAUYUJ010022275.1:77706-100206 GCA_963575745.1 Prorocentrum cordatum | reverse complement strand
GAGGGCGACCCGCTTTCTGTGATGCTGTCATCGCCTTGCGCGCGCATTCGCCTTCAGAGTTTGCAACCGCTCCAGGGATCGAGGGCGGCCTGTCTTCAAAGTGTGGCTCCCGCCTCGGCGCCGCGCTCGCTCGTCCTACAAGCTTGCACCACCTTCGAGGACGGAGGCATGTTCATTTGCGCAGTGTGGCTCTCGCCGTGACACCTCGCTCATTCTTACGGTGTTCCGTCATGATTTGGGACCGTCCGGACGCAACATTCAGGTCGTTCGCGGTGTGGCAGTCCCAGGGGCGGCGTTCTGGCACGATGTCGGATTGCCAGACACAACAATGATGTTGATTCGCGGCGTTGAAGTGCCAGAAATGGCGTGTGGGCCGGATTGGGGTTCTCAGACGCTTGACCTCCGATTGGGCCCTTCCAGCGATAAAAAAACACATAGCAGGGAGCGATGAGGAGGACACTCTGAGGGAGGGTGGACTGCAACATCCTTGATGCGTCTTGGGCTTACGCTGGTCTCCTCCTCCTACCCACGCCCTTCTCTCCATCCCTGCTTTTCCTCCCCGTTGTCCCCCTCCTCCACCTCCCTCTCTCCTCTCTCCTCCACCCCCACACCGTGCATCCTCTTCTTCCCCCTTCTCCTCCTCCTCCTCCTCCTCCTCCTCCTCCTCCTCCTCCTCCTCCTCCTCCTCCTCCTCCTCCTCCTCCTCCCTCCACATCCGTTCTCATTCCCCAGCCCCCTCCTCGAACCGCCTAGAGCATCATGGATATCGAGGAATAGGAGGGTAAAACGCCCTAGCACCCGCCGATCCTACTCTCCATCTCTCTCTCTCTCTCTCTCTTCTGCTCATCCCTCCTCCTCTTCTATTCGTTCCATTGTGTACGTAGCCGTGGCTCCTTTCCCAGATGACCGCTCTTCTTCTCTTTACACAACTTGCTAGATGCACTAGCCATCCTTCACCCGTCTGCGCAGCCCAGGCGCGAACCGAACAGTGGTCGACGTCACAACGTTGTACAACGAACCTCATCCTCTTCCATTGATGAAACATTGATGTGTCAGCCCTGCCTGCAAAGCGTGGACGCAGTCCGAACAGTAGTAGAAGTCGCACGACCAGCAATCCATGACCTGTCTAGAGGGACGGAGCCGCAGAACAACGAGAAGGCCGACGACGACGACGAGGAGGGAGAGGAGGAAGAGAACAAGGTGAGGCCCAAGGCAGCCACAGCGGGCGCGTCGGCGCGCGTGCCTGCGGCCGTGTGCAGGACAGATGGGACTCCTCGCATGCTCGCGAAAGGTGTGCTCGGGAGGCCGAGCCCCCGAGATCGCTCTTACAGAGAAGTCCCAAGACGCTCCGAGGGGAGCCCCCGGAAGGGGCTCCAAGACAGCCCAGCAGGGCCCCCAGGCAGCCGCAGAACAGCCCCTGAGAGGCCCCGAGGGCTGCCCAGAGGGGCCAGAGATGGCCCAGAGGGCCCCAAGACGACCCCGGAGGCCCCCCAAGACGGCCAGAAATCGGCGTCAAGAGACCCCGAAGAGGGCCCTGACGGGATCCTGCATTAGTACGGCGACGGCCAGAAAATTCACACACACACACAAAAAAAAAAAAATGTCAATTAGCCTGACGAAAACCCCAACCATACGTAGTTGTGAATACCGCAATTGTGGATATATTCTTCGGTGGCGCCCCCCGGCCACGAAACGAGTGAGGGGTGTGCCGAAATGGGGGGGTGGAACCGCATGCGAGCGCAGCCACTGGGGCGCTCGGTGGAGCTCCCTATGGAGCCACGAAACGTGTGAGGGGTGTGCCAGAATGGGGGGTGGAACCGCATGCGGGCGCAGCCACTGGGGCCTTCGGTGGAGCTCCCTATGGGGCCACGAAACGTGTGAGGGGTATGCCAGAATGGGGGGTGGAACCGCATGCGGGCGCAGCCACTGGGGCCTTCGGTGGAGCTCCCTATGGGGCCACGAAACGTGTGAGGGGTGTGCCAGAATGGGGGGTGGAACCGCATGCGGGCGCAGCCACTGGGGCCTTCGGTGGAGCTCCCTATGGGGCCACGAAACGTGTGAGGGGTGTGCCAGAATGGGGGGTGGAACCGCATGCGGGCGCAGCCACTGGGGCCTTCGGTGGAGCTCCCTATGGGGCCACGAAACGTGTGAGGGGTGTGCCAGAATGGGGGGTGGAACCGCATGCGGGCGCAGCCACTGGGGCCTTCGGTGGAGCTCCCTATGGGGCCACGAAACGTGTGAGGGGTGTGCCAGAATGGGGGGTGGAACCGCATGCGGGCGCAGCCACTGGGGCCTTCGGTGGAGCTCCCTATGGGGCCACGAAACGTGTGAGGGGTGTGCCAGAATGGGGGGTGGAACCGCATGCGGGCGCAGCCACTGGGGCCTTCGGTGGAGCTCCCTATGGGGCCACGAAACGTGTGAGGGGTGTGCCAGAATGGGGGGTGGAACCGCATGCGGGCGCAGCCACTGGGGCCTTCGGTGGAGCTCCCTATGGGGCCACGAAACGTGTGAGGGGTGTGCCAGAATGGGGGGTGGAACCGCATGCGGGCGCAGCCACTGGGGCCTTCGGTGGAGCTCCCTATGGGGCCACGAAACGTGTGAGGGGTGTGCCAGAATGGGGGGTGGAACCGCATGCGGGCGCAGCCACTGGGGCCTTCGGTGGAGCTCCCTATGGGGCCACGAAACGTGTGAGGGGTGTGCCAGAATGGGGGGTGGAACCGCATGCGGGCGCAGCCACTGGGGCCTTCGGTGGAGCTCCCTATGGGGCCACGAAACGTGTGAGGGGTGTGCCAGAATGGGGGGTGGAACCGCATGCGGGCGCAGCCACTGGGGCCTTCGGTGGAGCTCCCTATGGGGCCACGAAACGTGTGAGGGGTGTGCCAGAATGGGGGGTGGAACCGCATGCGGGCGCAGCCACTGGGGCCTTCGGTGGAGCTCCCTATGGGGCCACGAAGCGTGTGAGGGGTGTGCCAGAATGGGGGGTGGAACCGCATGCGGGCGCAGCCACTGGGGCCTTCGGTGGAGCTCCCTATGGGCCACGAACGTGTGAGGGGTGTGCCAGAATGGGGGGTGGAACCGCATGCGGGCGCAGCCACTGGGGCCTTCGGTGGAGCTCCCTATGGGGCCACGAAACGTGTGAGGGGTGTGCCAGAATGGGGGGTGGAACCGCATGCGGGCGCAGCCACTGGGGCCTTCGGTGGAGCTCCCTATGGGGCCACGAAACGTGTGAGGGGTGTGCCAGAATGGGGGGTGGAACCGCATGCGGGCGCAGCCACTGGGGCCTTCGGTGGAGCTCCCTATGGGGCCACGAAACGTGTGAGGGGTGTGCCAGAATGGGGGGTGGAACCGCATGCGGGCGCAGCCACTGGGGCCTTCGGTGGAGCTCCCTATGGGGCCACGAAACGTGTGAGGGGTGTGCCAGAATGGGGGGTGGAACCGCATGCGGGCGCAGCCACTGGGGCCTTCGGTGGAGCTCCCTATGGGGCCACGAAACGTGTGAGGGGTGTGCCAGAATGGGGGGTGGAACCGCATGCGGGCGCAGCCACTGGGGCCTTCGGTGGAGCTCCCTATGGGGCCACGAAACGTGTGAGGGGTGTGCCAGAATGGGGGGTGGAACCGCATGCGGGCGCAGCCACTGGGGCCTTCGGTGGAGCTCCCTATGGGGCCACGAAACGTGTGAGGGGTGTGCCAGAATGGGGGGTGGAACCGCATGCGGGCGCAGCCACTGGGGCCTTCGGTGGAGCTCCCTATGGGGCCACGAAACGTGTGAGGGGTGTGCCAGAATGGGGGGTGGAACCGCATGCGGGCGCAGCCACTGGGGCCTTCGGTGGAGCTCCCTATGGGGCCACGAAACGTGTGAGGGGTGTGCCAGAATGGGGGGTGGAACCGCATGCGGGCGCAGCCACTGGGGCCTTCGGTGGAGCTCCCTATGGGGCCACGAAACGTGTGAGGGGTGTGGGGCCTTCGGTGGAGGGGTGTGAGGGGTGCCAGAATGAGGGGGAGGAGGGGGGAGGAAGGGGAGGAGGAGGAAGGAGGAGGAAGGAGGAAGGAGGAAGGAACGCGGGGACCGTCTCTTCAAAACGAGGACCCAACAACACAGGTTGGCTGGGAATAGTGTGTATATGCGTATATATATATAAACATACATATACTGTAAATATATATATATATATATATATATATATATATATATATATATACATATGCAGATTTATCATGACATATGTAAGCCAGCGTGGGTCCCAAACCGTGGTCTCTTGCAATACGTGCGGTGCAACCTGGGTGGTGCAATCAATTTGGTGAGATCTAGGTGGTATAACCCATGTGGTGCAATCTATGTGACGCAGAGCACTGCGAAGCAACGCAAAGCAGTTCGAAGCAATGCAAAGCAGCACGAAGATCAAAGATGCGGAGCAATGCAAGGCTACGCAGAGCAATGCAACCAATGCCAAGCAATGCACTGCAACACAAAGCTGCGCGATTACAGTGCAATGCGGTTGCAATGCAGTGCGCTGCAATACGATTGTAATCGAATGCCCAGCCGACTGGCGGCGACGAGGCGGCGACGAGGCGGCGACGGGTTAGCGACGGGGCGGCAACGGCGGCCACGCAGCCGCCAGACCGGCACCGCCGCCCAGCGACGGGGCGACGACGGGACGGCAACGGCGGCCACATAGCCGCCAGGCCGGCACCGCCGCCCGGCTCCTTGGACCACAGGGCAGAAACCCCCAAGGTGCAAACACTGCTTCGGAAACACAAAAACAACAGGCCAACAAGACACTCACTATGCTGTGCGCTCGGACGAGTCCACTTGGTGCCGCTACACACCTCATGCTCAGAGAAGACTTCGCGACAAGCATGCTGGAAGCTGGCCCTGGGTGGACGCGCGCTTGCTCTTCCAATCGAGGGCGAAGCACAAGCTAAACAGACGCCCAGGGGCGTGCTCGACAATGCATGACTGAGCTGTGCAGAGAATGACGGAGATGAGGGGCAGGGGGAGCAAGAAGATGAGGTAGTCTCCGCAAGTCTGGATGCCCCTGGAGGCATCCGGAGGCCAAACAAAAACGGACCATGTCATACTAATCTAGATTTGTCTACAGACGGGGCGATTACGGGACCACCACGAGACAACAATGGGACACCCACAAGGCAGTCACGGACAACCACGCTACAACCACTGGACAACCACGGGACAACCACAATACAAGCACGGGACTGTTCTAAATCAACCGCTCGACAACCGCACGACGAACACGGGAGAACCACGGAAAAAAACGGGACAACCGCGCGACAACCGCGGGACAACCACAAGACAACTACGGGAAAACAAAGGGACGATCACGGGCCAACCACGGGATAACCATGAGAGCATCATGGGACAACGCCAGGCATGCCCTGGCGCACCAGGATCCACCTCAGTTTGGCGTAAAGTTGGCCCGGCCAGAGTTGGAACTCGCGTGACTTCGCCCCGTTCGCACACTCCGCCGTTCCAATTCGACCGCCGCTCCCGATCTCGGATCCGCAGCCCCCTCGGCGTCCTGGGAGATCGGTGCCCCAGGCAATGGATACGTGGACGACCCCAGAAGAACCCTGGATCCGATATGTGGCCACATGCGACCCCTACCCACACCCCCCACAATTTCTATAGAGGGGGCCACGGCTCACACATGTGGCCACCGATCCGAGAGCGTTGGCGTCTCTCGCGTCTACCTCCGCCACCCTCCGCCGACCTTCCGCCCGCGGGCCCGCCGTCGGCGAGGCCAGCCGCCTTCGGAGCGCGCCAAGCGCTCCTTCCCTGGCTCGAAGCACAGCAGCGGGGCGGAGCACAACAGAACCAAAACCTCCCGGCCGCGCGGAGCGCGCCAGGGACGGCGCCGGGGGCGCCACCAAATGGGGGCCCAGCGCCGATCCAAAAGATCCGCGCGGAGCTCCGAATATCTACGCGGAGGCCCCGAATCCACAAATACTGCGATCTCTTGGGAGATCGACTCTGGCTTCCGCCGAGCTTCCGCCGGCTTCCGCGGGCGGAGCCGCCGCCGTTTCAATTCCGCCGCCTTCCGCCGCGCTCCGCCGCGGAAGAGATGGCCACTCCATCGATCCTCGACGCCAAGGCCTTTTTTGGAACACCCCACGCGGGTGCCAGTCTTCTCTCCTTCGAAGGCCAAGACCCCCCCTGCTTCCGACCAAAGCCCGCTCCTGGCACGTCCGCGGACCCCTCCCACAGAGCCCACCCATGGCCGGTCCTCTGGGCTGCGCCCGACCAGAACAGCACAGAGAGACGCCCGAGAAAATCTCTCCAGCAAGACGACGACGGCCAAGACGACGACCACGACGAACGACGACCCCGACGACGTCGCATCGACATCCGACAGCCGCCGCGCTCGCTTCCGCCAGCTTCCGCCGGTGGACCACCCGCCGTCGTTCTACTTCCGCCGTGGCAGCACCGAGGAAGGCCACACGAGACAGCGACGGCTCACCCGCCCGGCCCACATCCGCGCAGCACCGGTCCCCGAGCTCCTCCCGGGGCCCGTCCTGGCTTGTTGTTCAGGGAGGGCCCGGTCGTGACGACGAGCTAGGGGGCCACATGCGAACCCTACCCCTACCCCCCACGATTTCGGAGGGAGGCGAAGTGAACCCCACCCTCCCCCTCAGAAATCGTGGGGGGCAGGGGTAGGGTTCGCATGTGGCCCCCTGCGAGAGGTTTCCAGGAGTTCCACGAATTAACGAGAAGCGCAAAAAGGCGGACCGCCGTTGCCTCGACTGGCCCTCCTCCTAACTCTACTCCCGCCGGTTTCCGCCAGCCTTCCGCCAAGGCGAGGCCGCTTCCTGAACGCGGCAAGGCAAAGACACCCGCGTCGTAGAGGAGGAGCAGGGCGAGCCTCTCGACGATGGCAACGACGATCATGGACATCTGACGTCTTCATCGGTTCAATACTGTCTAGTTATGACGATTACCGCAAACTGATATGTGGCGACGGTGCCGTCTGAAAATGCCCTGGATGGGAGATGCTGAAAAATGGTGATCTGTATTTTGGCGACGGCAGCTTTGCCGAATCGCTAAGTGCCCTCGGTTCGCTATCAAGATTTGGCACAGGTCTCGCATAGCAATCGCTCGCCAGCGTAAACATAATTCACGCATTGGTGAATTTGGCGGTGGCGTCGTCCATAAGTGCGTCGCATAACAAATTCAACGAGATGCAACAAAACCGAGGTACCGGGTCCCCAAATTCCCGACCCTTCTCTGGAGGCCGTGTTTTTTCAATCCGGGTTGTTTCTTGACGGTCCTTGGGCCGGGCCGGGGCCCCTGCAAGACGAACACGGCCACAAATCCTTCCCCGTGATCTTTAGCTTGGTGGTGTAACCTACGTCGTGTAGGCTGTGCGGTGTGAGCTGGAGGTGAAGCTATGGGGTGTAAGCTATGTCATATGTGACGTTGGCTATGCTGTGCAACCCGTGTCGTGCAAGCCATTTGGCGCAAGCCATGTGATGCACGCTGCGCTGTGACATCTGCGTCGCACAGGCTCAGTGCACACGCGGCACGGGCGGCAACGTGGCACGCGGGTGACCTGCGTGTCACGTGGCCGCCCGTCCAGGTCCGACGGCCGACGCCGACACAACCACGACGACGGCGACGGCGTCGCCCTCCTCCTCCTCCTCCTCCTCCTCCTCCTCCTCGTCCTCTGAGCAGTGGTCGCCCTCCTCCTCCTCCTCCTCCTCCTCCTCCTCCTCCTCCTCCTCTTCCTCCTGCCGCGCCCGCGCCTGCTCGCCGTCTCGCACCGCCCGCCCGCAGCCGTCGCAGGTGCCGGCCCTGCGGCCGCGGCTTTCGGCAGAGTAGGGCGGCCGTCCGAGGAGGCACAGGCCTTCCAGCGCCCGAGCCGAAGCCGAAGTTGGGCTCGGGTAGGCCGCGGGCCCCGTGAGAAACCAGACATCCGAGCAACATGGTAAACATCAATCGGGGTCGGCCAAGAGGGGAGCGCCCAAGAGGGGGTGGCGCAGATCATGGCCAGCGGCACGTGCACGGCCCAGGGGGGGGGGCCAAGGATGCACGAAAATAAGAAGCGGCGCCATGGACTCCGGGGAAATACGATGGCTCCCGCCATGACATCCGACCGCCCCCCCACTAGCCATCACCCCCCTCGGTGCCGCCCGCGACTCAAGGCGGACATGCTTCGTCGCGCTGCGGCCTCCGAGGGCCGATGCTGGACCCCATGGGCCCTCAGAGAAGGGCCCAGCACATGAAGAGCCGGCCTCGGGAGATGTGATGAGCGTGTTTTCCACCACCACCACCATAAGTTGGAGGGGGGGGTCCTCCTCCTCCTCCTCCTCCTCCTCCTCCTCCTCCTCCTCCTCCTCCTTCGCCCCATCCAACTTATGGTGGTGGTGGTGGAAAACGCACTCATCAAGATGGGTCGGGACTTCCGGGGACCTCGCAGTGACAGAGACAGGACGCCAGACGCTTCGGGGGGGGGGGCTGTCGTGGGGCCAGCGGAGCAGCTCCCGTAGCTGCTTCTCCCCGCGCCTCCCGGCTCCAGAGGCGCCACGGTATATGGACGACACTCCGCCCTGCGGCGGGGCCGCCACCCGCTGCGCGCCGCAGACTGTACCCCCCCCCCCCTTCCCAATGCCCCCCTCTTCGTCCGACCCGGCAGACTCGGGGGACGGCGGCTGACTACCTTGAAGGGGCCCCAGGACACACACATAAATACACACAAATAAAAACATTCCCCCTATTTTCCCATATTTTCTGGGTTTCTGTCTTCCCCCCACTTCCCATATTTTCCCATATTTTCCTGGGAATCGAAGATTAATTGTGTCTGTGTGTTTTTTTCCCTCCTGATACCTTACGGGTCCTCACCGGGCCGATCAGGGGCGCGGGATCAGTGTCTATGACTCCCTGGCCACGCCACGCGGGGCATGCCCCCCCACGGGCAGATTTTGGATGAACAAAGACATAGTTAAACAAAGAATCAAAAATAGTCAAACATAGTAGAAAAATCGTCCCCAGACTATGTTTTGGACTATTCTCGAAGATTCCTCCTGCAGAGCCATGCGCCCGACGTAAGCGTGTGCGGTCGAAGCATGGCCACGGCGACATGGGCTAAGAACACGGCCCCTTTGCTGACGGCCCCAGACCCCATGCAGATACTCAAAACGAAGACATCCCTGAGTCAAGAACATGTTACGCCTAGATCATGGCCTTCATCCCAAGCGTTGTTTTAACCCGTAATCCAGGTCCACATATACGAACATCCTACGAATAAGACAAGCTCCAAGAAAACGCCTAGGGCCCAGCCCAGTTTCTTGATTTTCTTGAACCACAGCTGGAGCCCATCGAAACTGATATTTGTTCCTACGAATTCCAATGGATGTAAGATTCCGAAACGGAAAGCCCACCTACCAAGAACGTGAGGATAGAGCGCAGTGTTAGATTCGCAGCCACAGCAGGCGTTATGGGGGGGGAGGGGGGGCGGGGGGAGGCACAACATGATGAAGGCACCCCCCCGCCACCCGCCGTGTGGTTCCAGCACCACAGCGCCAGTACGCATCACAGTGAGCACCACAGTGCGGAGCACAGTATGCAACGCCGCAGCCGCGTGCACCACATCGCCAAAGCACTGCGCAGTTCACACGTGCAGCACCACAGCGTTTTGTCCCCCACACCCCACAGCAAGTGAGTGCTGCACGACGAGGGCGCCCGAGCGCCGGACGACGACGAGGACGAGGACGAGGACGAGAACGACGACGACAATAACAGCAACGACGACGAGGACGAGGATGGGGACGGGGACGACGACGACGGCGACAACGAGGACAAAGACGACGACGCGGACAAAGACGACGACGAGGACGAGGACGACGACGACCAGGACGAGGACGACGACGAAGAGGACGACGACGACGGACGCCTCTGAGGGCCTCTGGAGGTCTCTGCTGGTCTGACGAGGTTTCCGGAGACCTCTGGAGGCATCTGGAGGCCCTTCGAGACCCTCGGCGACGACGACGAGGACGAGGGGGACGAGACGAGGACGGGGACGAGGACCAGAACGACGATGGACGAGGACGAAGAGGACGAAGACGAGGACTAGGATGAGGCAGACGAGGACGAGAACGAGGACGACGACAGGGACAACGGCAGCCTCTGAAGGTCTCCGGAGGCCTTCAGAGGCCTAATTCCTAAGGAGGTCTCCAGAGACCTCTGGAAGCGTGTGGAGGCTCTTCGAAGCCCTCGGCGACGACGACGGGGACGGGGACGGGGACCAGGACGATGCGGACAACGACGATAAGGACAACGAGGACGAGGACGAGAATGAGGACGGGGACGACGACGATGACGCCGACGACGACGACAACGACGACGACGACGACGACGACGACGACGACGACGACGACGACGACGACGACGACGGCAACGACGACGACGACGGCGGCGACGGCGGCGACGGCCGCATCCGGAGGCCTCTAGGGGTCTCCGGGGGCCGGGGAAGGTCTCCGGGGACCTCTGGGAGCGTCTGGGGGCCCTTCCAGGCCCTCGGCGGCGGCGACGAGGACGAGGACGAGGACGGGGGCGATGACGAGGACGAGGACGGGGACGACGACGAAGACGACGAGGACGGCGACGGCGACGACGATGAGAACGGCCACGGCGATGACGAGGACGAGGACGGGGACAAGGACGACGGCCGCCTCTGAAGGTCCGTTGAGGTATCCGGAGGCCTGAGGAGGTCTCAGGAGACCTTTGGGGGCGTCTGGAGGCGTCTGGAGGCCGGCGGCGACTTCGACGACGACGCCGACGACGACGGCGACGATGACGGCCGCCTCTGCTGAAGCCTAGGGAGGTCTCCTGAGATCTCTAGAGTCGTTGGAGGCCCTTCGAGGCCCTCGGCGGTGGCGACGACAATGACGACGACGACGACGACGACGACGACGACGACGACGACGACGACGACGACGACGACGACGACGGTCGCCACGAGGACGAGGAGGACGATGCCGAGGACGACGACGACAGGGACGAGAACGACGACGACGACGACGACGAAGACGAGGACAACGATGACCACCACTAATGACACAATCACGACGACGCCGCCGCCGACGACGACAACGACGACGACGACAGCTACGAACTACGACGACAACGACGACGACGACGGGGATTTCGACGACGACGACGACGACGACGACGACGACGACGACGACGGCCGCCTCGAAAGGTCTCGGGGAGATCTCGGAGGCCTCAGGAAATTGCAGGAACACGACGACGAACGTTGAAGCAGCACGCAAGCACGCACCCCAGCAGCCCGCGAGCACCACAATGGCAGCGCCAGAGGCGCACAGCGGAGGGGGGGACATGGGGGGGGGGGGGGGGCAAGCCGCGCGTTTTGGCCTGGAGGCTTTAAAACCATGCTGGTACCCCCTGCCGGAGGCGCACAACAGGGGGGAGGGGGGGCACAAGGCGCGTTGTTGCCCCGAGGATTTCAAAAACACGCTCGTACCCCCGCCGGGCGAAGGTCAGTCTCAACCGTCGTGCCAGCCGTCTCCTCCTCCTCCTCCTCCTCCTCCTCCTCCTCCTCCACGTCCTCCTCCTCATCCTCCTCCCCCCCCCCTCCCCCTCCTCCTCCTCCCCCCTCCTACTCCTCCTCCTCCTCCTCCTCCTCCTCCTCCTCCTCCTCCTCCTCCGCCTCCCCCGCCTCCCCCTCCTCCTCCTCCTCCTCCTCCGATCCGGCCCCCAGGGAACGGATCGAGGCCTCCAGGGCCCCACGTTGGGACACGACCGTGGTGGCGGGGTTCTGGGTCGGGCGCCTCCCGCCGTGCTTCTCCCTGAAGGGGGAGGTGAGAGGCGGGATGACACAGTGGAGGCGAGCCCACAAGAAACCTTCCACAAGAAACCCAGCCCTGAGACCCCAGGACGTCCATGGATCTCTGGTGAGGGAGCGTCACGCTTCACATGGCAAAACAAACCGTCGAGGCCCAAGGAACCCAGGGCACCCTGGAGGCGAGCAGGGCGTTTCTTGGCATGGACCCCCACTTTAGGGGGCCTGGGGGAGTTCTGCTCCATGCTTCGAAGGATTACGCTGGCGCCAGCCCCTCTGGGACAACCCCTGGCCAGAACAGCTCATCCCACGGACCAGTCGTCGGGCTTTCGGGCTGGTCTACTACAGGACGCTGGAAACACACATGGCTGGACCCACACGTGAGCGACGATCAGACACGGGTCTTACGCGGGATGACGTGGCGACCGTGCGCCGGTGGCTTGCGCGGGCCGCCGGCGCGGCGCGCTGCATTGGAGACGACGGTGCTTGCGCGCGACCTTACGCGAGCACCTTACGCGCCAATGGCGGCGCAGACGACCCCGCTCTCTTGCGCTGCCCGTGCGGCACCTCCAGGACCCCCCTGGCCGGATGCCCCCCGCGGAGGGCCAGCGTGCCGTCCACACGAGGGGCCAAGCGCCGGAGAGAGGCACGCGGCCGCACGCGCACCCCAACATCCGATGGCACGGGGCCCCCCGAAACCCCCGGATCCTTGCCCCGGGAGTCGTTCGTGCTACGGCCCCGGGGGCGGAGAAAGGACCCCTCGGAGGCCGAAAACTACGACAAACACCGCCGTGCAGAGTCAAGTCGCTGGCCCCCGGGGGCGGGAGGGGAATAGGAGCGGAGGGACGGCGGGGAGCCGGACGCGCAACGCCGAAGCGGAGGGGCGGGGGGAGAAGAGGGCGCGCGGCGGCGGCGCCGCGGGAGAACACACGAGCGCGGGGGGGACGGTGGAGCTCGAAGAGCCAGAGGGCGGGCTCTGGGGAGGGCGAGGAGGGAGGGGGGATGAGGGAGGGACGATCGGACGTGGGATGCTCGGGCAGGAGGGGGATGAATGGGGAGGGGTGGATGGTCGGACGCGGGATGGCCCCGCAGCGACCTGAGCGGCAGGTGCGGACGGCGGCAGCGCGCGCGCCAGGTCTCCTGCCGCTCGTCGAGTGCTCGCTCCGATGCGTGGTATCTTCGGAAGCGCGTGCTGCTCCCACTCGGGGCCGCGGCAGAAAGCAAAGGCACGACTCACAGTCTGTCAACGGCCTGGACACGAAAAACCGTCGGCCCTCACGCTCACATTCCTCGATCCTGTCCCTCCTTTCCCACAACTGCGTTCTCCCCGGTGACCCTCAGAACGTGCGTTAGCAGCACCAACATGACGACGCAGGCGGTGCAACACGCAAAATGCGTGCCATCGGTGGACCTGAACGGGGTTAGCAAAACTTGAATGTATACAAGTCCTGAAATTCATCAACCCCTCCTTCCTCCTCCGCGTCTTCCTCCTGTCTGAGGTGAGAAGGACGAGGAAGAAGAGGACGATGAGGAGCAGCAGCGGCAGGGAAAACGTACGAAACACCGGAGAAGGGAGAAGGTTAGCAGCTGCGGAACGGAAGGCTTGCAAAGGAGCCCCAAATGCGTTCACATGCTTCCAACTAGTCAATGATCCTGCCGAGTTGGATACGTTCGGCTCCTGGTCGGTTTCTGCAAACGGCCCCCAGATGGCCCAGATATATGAGCCCAGGTTGAAGTTTCCCCAGGTCCACCCCCAAGCCTCCACCCTCCCAGATTCGAGGTGCCCTAAGGTTCCACAGACGCCCCCCCGCCACAAATGACCTGCTAGGGGGAGACGACGGCGACGACGACGACGACGACGACGACGACGACGACGACGACGACGACGACGACGACGGAGACGACGACGACGAAGACGACGACGACGACGACGACGACGACGAACGACGACGACTGACGACGACGACTGACGACGACGACGCCGACGCAGACGGAAGACAACCGACATCGACGACGGGGACGACGATGACGGGCCTGTTTTCCACCACCACCACCACCATAAGTTGGAGGGGGAGGCTCCTCCTCCTCCTCCACCTCCTTCTCCTTCTCCTCCTCCTCCACCTCCTCCTCCTCGTCTTCGTCCTCCTCCTCATCCTCGTCCTCCACCTCCTTCCCCCCTCCACCTTATGGTGGTGGTGGTGGAAAACAGGCCCCTCAGGCGACGCCAACGCCCACGCCGACGGACGACGACGCCGACGCCGACGGAAGACGACGACAGCACCGACGACGACGAGCCACCCCACACACACAGGGTGAGGGCGAGCCACCGGCACTCACCACCACGCCGCGCCCACGAGGCCACGGCGGGGGAACGATCCCTGGAACCTCCTCCTCCTCCTCCTCCTTCCCCCCCCTCCACTTCCACTCCTCCTCTCCTCCTCCTCCCTCCTCCTCCTCCTCCCTCCTCCCCTCCCCATCCTTCTCCTCCTCTTCCTCCTCCTCCATCTCTCCTGTCCTACTCCTCCTCCTCCTCCTCCTCCTCCTCCTCCTCCTCCTCCTCCTCCTCCACTCCTTTTCCGTAGAAATAACGTCTACCTGTCGCACCCCGAGGCCCGTTTTTAGGGCGGCCCGGGCGTTTCGCCTGAGACTTCCTGACCATGTATGACTCAGGAGCTTTAAAAACGATAAGAATTTCACGGATTGAGGGCGGGTCGTTTTCAAAATGTGGCTCTCGCCTTAGCGCCGCGCACATTCGCTTTCAAAAATTGCAAGAGCTTCACGTATCGAGGGCAGTCCATTTTCGAAATGTGGCTCTCGCCTGAGCACCGCGCACATTCGTTTTCATAATTTAAAAGAGCTTCACGGATTCCCATGATCAGAGTACCAGAAATGGTGTTCAGGAAGGGTTCAGGATTGTGCGGGTGCAGCAGTTATGTTGATTCGCGGTGTTGAAGTCCCACAAATGACGTTCTGGCACGATTCCATATCGTAAAGCCACAGCCGTCAGTTTGATCCGTGGCTTGGAAATTCCGAGAACAATGTTTTGGCATGCTTCAAGGTCTTCAAAGTTTCAAAGGGTTTTCTTCCAACGAGGCAGTTCCCTCAATGGCAATGAACCGTTGTAGGAGCCTAAGACGAAGGAGCTTGGACGGAGGGTTAATTCCAACATCGTTGACTTGGGTTTACACCGGTCCTCCTCTTCCTCCTTCTCCTTCTCCTTCCCCTCCCCCTCCTCCTCCTCCTCCTCGTCCTACTCCTCCTCCTCCTCCTCCTCCTCCTCCTCCTCCTCCTCCTCCTCCTCTTCCCTCCTCCCCCTCCTCGGGAACGATCCCATCCGCGAGGCCCTGCGACCCTGGTCCCAGCAAGCTATTGGCAAAAGCAGCGGAAGGTCCGCCCTCCACCACGCCGCGCCCGCAGGCCCGCGACCCGGCGGGGGGGGGACGATCCCATTCGCGAGGCTGCCGGCTGCCGCGAGGCTCGCGGGCGCGCCCATCAAGCGGGGGGGCGGGGGGGGGTCGATCCCATTATCGTTGGGGGGAGCAGCCCTGGATCGTATGTGGCACGAGGGGAGGGGCCCAGGAGGGCCTTGAGGGGGCCCCGGAGGCCCCCAGGAACTCCCAAAAAGAATCCCGAGGAAGCTGTAGGAGGCGACTCTTCGGGATCCAACGAAAGAGAAAAAGTGGTGCCCTCCTTATGACCGACGGTCGCCAGCATAGCCACGATAACGCAGACCAGCGACAACTTCTTGAAATTAAGTGGAACCTGTGGAACTGCCAGACAGCCTTCCGCAAGTCTGATGACTACGGAGTACCACAGACAGGTGGGGAGCTCACATTCACTCTGGGATAAAGGGATACATGAACATCGATTTGGTGCAATGGGAATGTATGTTAATTGATTGTTTACTTGAAGACAGCTCCCACGATAAACAACGATGCCACCTCCCATCACTGGCCACGCAACGCAAGCCCCCATGGCATGTCGGGTCGAGTCTAGCACATACCGATCAGAGCGGGCAAGTGCAACGCCAGGCCAGGAACGCCACAAACGCCACGCATCTCCAAATCTTGGCGTCTGCGCCGCGACCTACGCATGCCCACCCCACCACCACGCCGCCCATGCCATCCTCTTTCACCTCGTCGCCCTCCCTCCACCCGACCCCCCTTACTTGTCCTTCTCTTCCTCCCTCCTCCTCTCCTTCCCGTTCCCATGTTCTTGCCGCGCACGCCCCCGCCTAGCGCGTCCCCTCCTCTCATATCCGCTCCTCGCGCCTCCTTCCTCCTCCCCCCTCCTCCTTTCCTCCGCCGCCCCCATTCCGCCTCCGCCTCCACCCCCTCCACCTCGTCGTCGTCGTCGTCCTTTTCCTCCTCCTCCTCCTCCTCCTCCTCCTCCTCCTCCTCCTCCTCCTTCTCCCGCCCCCCCCGTCCGCCGCGCCCCCCCGCCCCCCCCTCTCCCCGACCCCTTCCGTGGCACCCCCGCTGGCCCCCCCCCTCGCCCCCTCGCGGCCCCAAGCCCCGCCGAGCCGCGCGAGCCCCGGCATCGTCGCGCACCGGGCTCCGCCAGACGATTCCGGAGCGCTTCCCCGGCCGAGAGAAGCCGGGGCCACCGCCGGGCGGCGGGGCCTGGGGCTTGGGGCGGTGTTCGGCGAGGACGGTCGTTAACGGGGGGTGGCGCGGGGGGGGTATGACGTAACACCCCCCCCCGCCGCGTGGCTCTGGCACCACAGCCGCGCCCGCGCGCACGACGCGACGAGCGACAAGCGACGACGACGACGCGAGCAGCACGTAGGCGGCGATCTGCCCCCTCGGCGCCTGTGTACACCACAACGCTCGCGTGCACCACAGCGCGCGTATACACAGCGCCTGCGTACATCGGAACCACCGTGTGCAACGCAGCGCCTGTGTACACTGCAGTGCTAGCGTACACTACAGCGCCGGCGTACATGTGCACACCGGAGGCAACCATGTGCGACACAGCGCCTGTGTACACCACAATGCTTGCGTGCACCGCGGCGCCTGTGCACGCCACAGCGCCCGTCAACACCGCAGCATCCGCGTACATCGCAGCGCCATTGTACACCACAGTGCCTGCGTGCATAGGACAAGTAGAAGGAGCCTGTACGTGAGGATCTGCTGCGGAAGCGCCACGCCAGGAAAGTGCTGATAATCGAATGCGACGTTTTTCCCTCTTCCCTTCTCCTCCAATTCCACCTCCTCCTCGTCCTCCTTTTTCTCTTCTTTTTCCTCCTCCTCCGCCTTCTCCTTGCCCCCTGTCGTGCGGTATGGCGCTACAGCGTACGTGCGCAACTCAGCGTGCACCGCAGAATGGTCTATTGAATCGGCCCGTTTGGTTCTCGGACGGCCAATTTAGCTGGAGCTTCCTGGACGCAGATGGGAGGAGTGACGGTGATGCGGGCGAACTCGGAAGCACTCGTAGATTCCCCTGGCGCCCCCTTGTCCATAAATATTATTTTCTGGTGTTTTCGGTGGAATCCACAAACGTTCCATTTTGTCATAATGATTCCTTCTAACATTCTACATGCAACAGTGGTGCCGTGTTGCACACGGTTGCTGTGGTGCACGCGAACGCCGTGGTGCACACTGGTACTGCAATGCACGCAGGCATGGTGGTGTACACTGCTGTGTTGCACACGGCTGATGTGGTGTACGCAGGCGCTGTGGTGTACACAAGAGCTGATGTGCCCGCGCGCGCGGTGGCACAAACTGACTCTGTGTTGCACGCGGCTGCTGTAGTGTACATAGGCGGTGTGGTGTACACAGGCGCTGTGGTGCACGCAGGCACTGAGGTGTAAACAGGCGTTGTGGTGCAGATCGCCACCTACATGCTGGTGCCACCCGTCTTCCGTCATTCCTAAGCATTCCCAGGCGCCGCCAGCGCGAAGCGTGACGTGATCGACCCCAAGCCAACCCCCCCAGATGATTGCCGTCATCGGCCCGGAATACAAAAAAAACAAGTTCCAGCCGCGTCCGCGCGCACGACGACGATGAGCGACGAGCGACGAGCGACGAGCCACGAGCCACGAGCGACGACGACGACGACGACAACTGTGGACCAGACTCCTATGCGGATTCCTACGCGGACACCTACGCGGATCCCAATACGCACGGCGGCAGTGCCCGGAGCGCACTGGGGGGGGGAGCGTTACGTCATAGGGGGGGGGCGGGGGCCATGACGCCTGTCATGCCCCAAGCAAGAAAGAAATGGTCTCCTTACTAGAGGAACGCGTATAAGAGCCCCTTCGTGCAAACACCACTTGGGGAAATTGAGGAGGAGGGGGCGGGGAGGGAAGAGGCGGGGGAGAAGGAGGGGGAGGAAGGCTCGGGAGGAGGACCATGACGCAGAGGGGACCCTTCCTAATCCCATGACGCCCTGTTGGGCCGTCTGGAGACGTCCAACATGAATTTCAAGGGCCTGCAGAAAGCCTGCCGAGAAGTGCCGAGCACCTCGGAAGGTTCCGAAGCGCGCGAAATCCCCTTTCTCTTCCGGCGCCCTTTCCCCCCACCCCCTCTCCTCCGCCCCTCTCCATGTCTGCGGATTTCACCCAGGACCCCCCCCACCCTGCACCCACACATACACACACACACACACGAACACGCGCGTGCGCACGCACACAAGCACACGCACAGACAAAGACAGAGACACAGAAACACAGACACAGACACAGGGTGGTGTGTGTCTGTGTGAATGTGTGTGTCTGTGGGTGGGGGGGTGTAGGAGGATGGGTGGACTCCCCCCACACACCCACACCCACACCCACACCCACACACACACACGCGCGCACACACGCACAAGCACACACACACACTCACACACACGCTTTGTGCCGTCGCATCGAGGGGCAAGTCATGTGGGCGCGCGCGGGCCGGGCCAGCTCACGCAGCATGGAGAAGCTGGATCCACCCAGACACACACACAAACACACACACACACACACAAACACACACACAAACACACACGCGCACGCACGCACGCACGCACGCACGCACACACGCGCGCAGACAGAGAGAGAGAGAGAGGGAGAGAGAGAGAGAGACAACAAAAAAGAAAGCCAACAAACACAAATATGGACACAGCGAGGAGTACGATGGAGAGGGCATCAACACAAAAAAACAAAGGTGATCCTGGATTCTCCTCCCTCCATCCTCCCGCCCCTCCTCCACCCTCGCCTTGTCTCCTCCACGCTCGTCCTCCCGCCCCCTCGCTCCTGCCTCCTCCGTGTCCCCCTCTCTCCCTCGCACCTTCTCCCTCCCCCCCAGAACGCCCGGGGGCAACCGAGTCGGAGGACCCTCGGGCGTTGGGGGGAATAAGAGGAGGAGAAGGAAGAGGAGGAGGAGAGCAGGAGGAGGAAGAGGAGGAGGAGGATGAGGAGAAGACGAGCGTACAGGAGGAGGAGAAGGAGGAGTAGGGGAGGAGGAGGAGGAGGAGGAGGAGGAGGAGGAGGAGAGGAGGGAGGAGGAGAGGAGGAGAGGAGAGAGGAGGGGAAGGGGAGAGAGGAGGAGGAGGAAGGCGGAGGAGGAGGAGGAGGAGGAGGAGGAGGGAGGAGGAGAGAGAGAGGAGGAGGAGGAGGAGGAGGAGGGGGAGGAGGAGGAGGAAGGAGGAGAGGAGGAGAAGAGGAGGAGGGGGAAGGAGGATGAGGAGGAGGAGGAGGAGGGGGAGGAGGAAGAGGAATCCCTCGCCCCCTCGCCCCGAGCGGCCCGAGCCCCGATCTCGCCGGGGCCCGGCCGCGCTCAGAACGCCGACGAGGCGTGGCGCGGGCCGCCGCCGCCGCAGCGGTGCCGGGCAAACGTCTGGGGCTCCACCTGGCGGCCGCGCAGAGGTGGATGCGGAGGAGGAGGAGGAAGGAGGAGGAGGAGGAGGAGGAGGAGGAGAAGGAGGAGGAGGGGGAGGAGGAGGAGGAGGAGGAGGAGGAGGAGGAGGAGGAGGGGAGGGGCATGAGGAGGAGCAGGAGGAGGGGGACCAGGAGGAGGAGGATCACGATAAACCAAAGATGCGATAACGACGATAACGATACTGGAATTACCCTCCCGTCCCGAGTCCCCTCCTTGTACGCCCCTGCAGCGTTCCTTTCCAAACATGCGATAGCGGCGCTGCAATCACCTTCCCGTCCCGAGTCCCCTCCTCGCACGCCCCTGCAGCGTTCCTCTCCATTGCACGAGACCCCCTTGGTAGACCAACGCCGCGTGGGCCTCCCACACACACACACACACACACACACACAGACACACACACACACACACACACACACGCACGCACGCACGCACGCACGCACGCACGCACGCACGCACGCACGCACACACACGCACGCACGCACGCACGCACACACACGCACGCACCACGCACGCACGCACGCACGCACGCACGCACGCACGCACACACACACACACACACACACACAACACGACACACACACACACCAGAAAAATAAACGAAAGAGAACGCGGAAAAAAGAACAACAGCACGCCCGTCCACGCAAGCGCACGCAGAACCGCACGCACGCACACTCGACAGCACACACACACACACACGCACGCACACACACACACACACACACACACACACTACACACACACACACACGCACGCCCGCACCGCAACGCACGCACGCACGCACGCACGCACGCACGCACGCACGTCACGCACGCACACTCGCGCGCAACTCACACACAACAAACGCACACTCGCACACACACACACACAGGGACTAAAACACACACAAACACAAGAAAAAACGAAGAGTAACCAACCCCCAACACACAAACGCACACTCGCACACTCGCACACTCGCACACGCACACAGACGCACAGACGCACACACACACACACACACACACGCACACACACACACACACGCGCGCACACGCACTGTATGTTTGTGAATGTTGAGACAGCGTTCCGAAGCATCATGATGCATGTCGCTGCCCCCCGCACCCCCCGCAGAGCGAGGCTTGCGCGTCAGCCTGTGGCCCCTTGCAGGAGCGCTTGAATAGGAGCTTTCGCAAACGCGACTGTGTGGAACCGATTGCTCCCCAAACCTACCTAGCTCACCTAACGTCGCGCATCGCGCCCCGCGATGCGCGACACGCGGTCATCTTCTCATCCTTGTTGGGGCCATCTCGGAGAAGGGTAGCTCTCCTGTCCAGGCCGCGACTCGCGACGCGCGGTGCTCTTCGCGTCCCTGGGGGTGTGACCCGGCCAGCAACCCCATCTAGCAGATGCCTCCACGAGCAAGCGCTTACTGGGGCCAGTCTTGTATACAAGCGCCTCTTTCCATGCATGCCTATCTATATCTATATATATATATGTATATATACACACACGCACGCACGCACGCACGCACGCACGCACGCACGCACGCACGCACACACACACATACACACACACACGTGAATTACGACGGGCCGCCGCCGCTGAGGGCGTGCGAGGGCTCCTCGAG
This sequence comes from Prorocentrum cordatum, assembly GCA_963575745.1. Lineage (NCBI taxonomy): Eukaryota > Dinophyceae > Prorocentrales > Prorocentraceae > Prorocentrum > Prorocentrum cordatum. Next base: position 78,940 of record CAUYUJ010022275.1, on the reverse strand, counting down.
CCCAGACCCAGCAGAGCCCAGAATCGAATCGACGTGTCGGATCGGCGATCGAGATGAATCGGATCGGCAGAAATCGGAAGCCGAATCGGCGGAGATCGGCAGGCTGGTGCGCCTTCATTGAGATATCGGAGCCCAGGTCGGAATCCGAAGTCGAATCGAATCGGAATGGGAAGTCATCGAAATCGAATCGAATCGGAGGAGTCGAAATGAGCCCTGCAAGCCCCGCCTGGAAATGTGTTATGTCGTGCACTTGTGAGCGCTGAGGCTGGCGAGTCACAGTGACAGCTTGTAGGTCCACCTCGAGCCCAGAGCCTCGACTGGCTGGGATTCTACCAGAGACTGATTCATCGTCGCAGGAACCGGCACGTTTCATGGAAGGGCTGACCGGCAGAACACGTAGCTCGCAACATCTGTAGAGCAACAAGAAGCGAAAAGCGTCATGCGCAGACCTCCTCGGAGGTCCACGCGGATCTAGCGGATGGGTGCTGGACCCCCCTGGCGCGCGGAGCGCTCGGGCTCTTCGAACGCAGCTCGCAAGACTTGGCTCGACACTCCTGAGCGCTTGCCCCCCTCGCGCGACGAGGGCGAGGCCTTGGGTATCTCCTCCTCTGCCTGCGGCAAGGGCTCCACGGCGCCCGCCCCGAACCAGACCTCGTCGGCGCGGCCTGATGGGACGGGGAGGGGGGCGGGCACCGTGAAGAAGAAGAAGAAGAAGAAGAAGAAGAAGGCTCGGCATTGCGCGTGGTCTGTGCCGTGCCCTGCTCGCACGTGCAGGCGCACAAAAAGGTAATCGTAGAATCGCAGACTCGTAAAACTTTAAACACAACTAAAAAGCAAAGATGAGATTCCCCAAACAGGTGCTTGCACCTAGGGGCTCTTACTTGGTCGAACCATCTGGCCATGCCTGCCAGCTTTTCGCCCCCCGTGCCGCCCCGTGCCGCCCCCATGCCGCCCCGTGCCTCCCCCGTGCCGCCCCGTACCGACCCCGTGCCGCGACGTGCCGCCACGTGCCGCCCGTGCCGTTGGACATGGCTGTAGTAGTCGTAGTCGTAGTAGGAGTAGTAGTAGTAGTAGTAGTAGTAGTAGTAGTAGTAGTAGTAGTAGTAGTAGTAGTGGCAGTGGTAGTGGTAGTGGTAGTGGTAGTAGTAGTAGCAGCAGCAGCAGCAGTAGTAGTAGTAGTAGTAGTAGTAGCAGTAGCAGCAGCAGCAGCAGCAGCAGCAGCAGTAGTAGTAGT
>CAUYUJ010022275.1:37500-60000 GCA_963575745.1 Prorocentrum cordatum | reverse complement strand
ATGGCAGCAGTGCCGAGAAGCCGGCTTCAGCGTCCTGACCAAGTCTGCGAGCAAACGCTGCGCCACCCCTACGCGAGCAACCTCGCGCGCACATGCTTCGACTTTGGACGACATGTCGAGCAAACTGTCGAAGAAACAGCGGGCCCAGGCGCACACTTGGGGTCTGTGCTCGTCGGCGTGGCGAGACGGATGGGTACAGTTCAGGAGGACGAAGATGACGCGATGGAGGAAGAGCCTGCTTTCTCCATCCTCGCTGCTCACTTTCTCCCACCCGTATCCGCCCCTCATCTGCCCACCCCCCCCCCCCCCGAACAGGGACGACCCAGACACCAAGCTTCAGAGCGCGTCTATTTCACAGCGCAGACTGCCTGAGGTCTTTCGACCTCGTCCGCGGGGGCCGGCTCTTGATCCTGAGCCGATAGAGGAGGAGGAGGAGGAGGAGGAGGAGGAGGATCGAGGAGGAGGAGGGGCGGGGGACGAGGAGGAGGAGGACGAGGAGGAGGATCGAGGAGGAGGAGGATCGACCCCCGGGGACAGCCCGGGGCCACAGAGTGGGCCCCCGGAGCCCGAGCACTGAGAAAAGACTTCCGGCGTGAGTTTGCTCACGACGCGCAGGGTCGGCTTTCGAGGCATACGTGGGGTCTCCGGCGGCCGTTCGAGACGATCCGGGCACCCTCCAGAAGGCCCTCAGCGAGGCATATGTTGCGCCCATCGTACACCCTGCGAAATGCTTAAGAAATCATGGGTTAAGAAATTCATAGTCTCAGAACTTGAATAAAAACCCAACGTTTCCATGAAAATCTCAAGATTTACATTGAAACGTTAAGAATAATCGAGACTCTGGCCGAAAACTTAAGTTTTCTTAAGCATCGCCTATGGCGTACTTGAGGACCACAACCCCGCAATCATTTCGAGCACCCCGAAAAGTGTCGAAAGAGTGTTCTGTGGCAACTCGTGAGAGCCTCCCCATGTCGTCTTGCTGGCTTTGGCAAGTCGACGCCAACCGACGCTGGTCGACGCTGATCGACGCCAGCAGGCGTCCAATCGACGCTCGTCGATGCTAAATCGGCGCTAATCGATGCTAAATCGGCGCTCTCTCATCGACTATCAGACGGTGAGACGCGCGAGTGTTCTCTCGGCGGCGAGCCTGGGGGGGAAATGCAACGGAGAAATCCTTCTCAGAAGGCTCGGAAGCCCCCAGGCCTGCTGAGAGGCTGCCAAAGCCTCCCCCGGAGACGCCGAACACTTCTCTGACGGCGCGAGGGCTTCTGAAGTCCCGCCGCCTTCTGAGAAGGCCTTCTAGGAGGAGGAGGAGGAGGAGGAGGAGGAGGAGGAGGATCCTGCTCTCCCGCCTTGCTCGCCGCCGACTCTCGGAAGACGGGACTGCAGGGACCTGCGCGGCTCCCGCGAGCTGCTGCCGAACGGGGGCGGGGGGTGCGCGTCGCGGCCCCTGCACCCTCTCCCGGTAGAGCGTCGAGCGCGCGGCCGACACGGCGTGAGGAGGAGGAGGAGGAGGAGGAGGAGGAGGAGGAGGGAGAAGAGGAGGACCATCACAAGCTTCAAGGATGGCAAGGGCCCGACCTAATCCTATAGCTTGGAGCTTGTATCCTCGATCTCTGTTACGCCTTCTCATCCTGCTCAGCCCCTCTGGCCTCTTCCTGGAGGAAGAAGCCAGAGAGGCTGATCAGGATGAGGTTGCGTGGGAGGAGGAGGAGGAGGAGGAGGAGGAGGAGGAGGAGGGGCAGGAAAAGGAGGAGGAGGAGGAGGAGGAGGAGGAGGAGGAGGAGGAGGAGGAGGGGGAGGGACGGAGGAGGAGGAGGAGGAGGAGGAGGAGGAGGTTGGAGGAAATAGCGTCAGAGAAGGAACAGGTTGGAGAAGTACGAGACAGGGAACGGAGGGGGCGAGGAGGAGGCGGAGGAGGCGGATAAGAACGAGGGGGGAGGCGGCTGGAGCGTTTGAGGGGGGGCAAGCCTCCGATGATCGCCCTGCCGCAAACGCTTGTGGCCGGCTTTGCGGCCGTCGGGCCTCTCGACGGCTTGGGAAAGGAGCAGGATATTCCCCCCGTGGACGGACCACGTCCTGGCGTCAGGCTATTACGCCGCCGTCGTCGTGTCGCCGCACGCAGACTGGGGGGCCCTCTTGCTGAAATCATGCGCTGCCTTGGAGCGCCATAGCCACATTCCACGATCGCGCAACTGCAAAGTATTTGAGGCCCGCCTTGGATGGCGGGCGACACGCCTCTTACCCAACCTCGGACGGCACCGTCCACTCGATCCGACCAAAAAAAGCCACAACTCGAACGACAAGTCACGGGAACCTGGCAGTGGGAACGGGCGGCATGACCCTGGTGCCAGGCGGCACTGGACAAGAATTCGCAGACACATCCATCTGTACGGGCACTAGAAGAAGAAACAGCGGCACAAGCATGGACTTTTGGCGCTTTGCGCGGATTTCTTCGATCTGTGCTGGACCCCCCCACCTGGCGCGCGGAGCGCGCCAGGGTCGGCGCTGGAGGCGCCGCCAGGGGGGCCCAGCGCGGATCCAAGGAATCCGCGCGGAGCGCCAAAAGTTTTATGTTTATGACCAAAAAAGCTTATGGTTTACTCTCTGATGTTTATGTTTCCTTTTGCCCCTGCGTCACCGACATCATGCAGGTGCAGATCCGAGCGGCGACCCAACCACGACAACACCAGCACAACAGCACATACGACCTGCGGTAGTCATCAGCAGCTGGGAGTACTGAGTGGTGGTTATCACGTGAGTCCGCCTATGTTTCACATGTTCGAGGCCACGGCCTCCACGCCATGCCCCAATGGGCACGGGCGTGCTCCCCGTAGGAGCACGCACGCCTCCGGCGTTCGCTTCGCGTCGCTGCGCCCCTCCGGCCGCACGACACCACGAGAGGTTTGGGCCATGGCCATGTCAAGAAGCCTCTGCACGGGCAAACTTGGGCCGTGGCGGCGCGTGCTCAGCTCGACCAGGGCCCCGATGATCCCAGCGCGAGCGCGTGTGCTCCTCAGGCGCCTCCACCTGTCGCCTCGCAGCTCTCCTCGCGACACGCTCGACCTCGCGTATCTGATCAACCTCGGCATCAGAGATCTGGAACTTCGAGGACGCTATCGACCATGTCATTGGCCTCCCTCCAGAGCTCAGGGACACCTAAGAACTCGGTTCGCTCCCTACTGGCGTGGGACTCCACCTGGTGGGTGGTCAGCTGCGCCTCTGGTCTCCCAAAGGCCTCGCCACAAGTCCCGAGTCGTTAGAGGTCGCTTACCCGGGGTCTCCCAACCACTCTGCAAGCATCACATGACTCCGTGATGAAATTCAAGAATCTTCCAGGGCTGGCACATCACTCCACCCACCGAACCAACACCAACAACTCAACACGATGGACAGTGTGCGCCAGCCCTGGCAGGCCTTCAGCCAGCGTGCAGCTGACTCTAAACTGTAAGGAGCCCACAAAGGACGTACGCGCCCAATCATGTACAAGAACACTAGAGAGCAGAACATCCACCCCGATAATAACCATCTCGACACGCGAAGCCGTTTAGCAAACGAGCCCCAAAAAAGAATCAAACAGGGCAGGGCTGTTTAGTAAACGCCCAAGGCCGGCTAGTAGACGCCAACTGTCCCGTCCAGATGGGTTTTCCTCCCTTGAAACAAGGCCCCTCGATCCGCGATACGGGCCGCGTGATACGAACGTTCGCCCAGCGCATGCTCTCGAAGTCAGCGTGGATTCATGTACGTGTACGTCCTTCTTTCGCTCCTGATGTGTACAGTCGGACCCGGGCCAGAAGGGCATCCTTCGAGAACGTGAGACCCTCCGCCGGGCAACACAGAGCGAGCATCCGAGGCCACCCTCCCAAAGATGCACAAGAGCATCCAACAAACACGAAAAACCCGCTCGCGCGGTGCGTGCTCTCGACGCCAACATTGGTTCGTGTACGTGCACGTCCTTTTCGTCGCCCCCGGGGCTGCACTCGCCTAAGCTCCCGCCAGCGGTGCCGCAGCTCCAGGAGCCGCGGCGCGGAGGCGCGGGCCCCCAGAAGGAGCCCCTCCCGGCCCGTGCCCCGCCCCCCCCCCCACCACGTATATACCGTGGATGAGAGGGCCTCGGACGCCCATCTCGAGGCTTCTCGAGCGGGGCGCGGCCCGCGAAGGCGGCCGGGAGGATGGACCGGGGAGGCGAGGGTGTGCAAAGGGTACTGCTGGGAAGGTTGTGCCCATCCTTGCCGTGCGGCGTGTCTGCACCTCGGAGCGGCACGATCTCGGCGAGCCGGAGAGGCTGTGCGGCTGCGGCCCCCTCGCCTGCGGGCCTCGCCGCCTTGCTGCTGCCCTTCCCCCCCGTCCCCCTCCCCAGACATACAGGCATGGCCAGAGGGGGCCGCCATTAGGCACTGCAGTGGAGGCCAGTCCACAAGAAACTTTCCACAGGAAGGCCAACCCTGAGACCCCAGGACGTCCATTGATTTTTGGCGTGGGAACGCCACGCTTCGCATAGAAAAACTATCGACACCCCGGAAGACCAGGGCACCCTGGAGGCAAGCAGGGTGTTTGTTGGCATGGGTCTTGGCAGGGGGGCCGCCATTAGGCACTGCAGTGGAGGCCAGTCCACGAGAAACCTTCCACAGGAAGCCCAACCCTGAGACTCCAGGACGTCCATCGATTTTTGGTGTGGGCGCGTCGCGCTTTCCATGCTAGAACCACGCTCGGGCGCGGCGCGCGCTCGGGTACTAGTCAGCTCCGAGGGCCTCGTCCTCGTCCTCAGCCTCCTCCTCCTCCTCTCCTTCCTCCTCCTCCTCCTCCCACCTCCTCCCTCCTCCTCCTCCTCCTCCTCCTCCTCCTCCTCCTCCTCCTCCTCCTCCTCCTCCTCCTCCTCCTCCTCCCCATCCTCGTCCTCAGCCTTCCTAGCCGCACCCCGTTCGCGCGGCAGGCGTGAACCCCTCCAGGCCACGAGCTGGGGCGCGGGGTCGTCGGCGTCACGCAAGTGCGAAGCGGGCACGCCGCCTCCAGCATTGTGAGACCACCCCCGCTCGGGCGTGGGGTCGTCGGCGTCACGCAAGTGCGAAGTGGGCACGCCGCCTCCAGCATCGCGGGACCACTCCCGCTCGACACGTGATCCTCGGACGCCGGAGGGTGCGGTCACCTTGGGTCGGGCATGTCCCCTTACAGGCGGATTCGGCAGCAAGAAAGAGTCAACCAATAGTCGAACATAGTCGAGCATAGCATTTTTTAAAAAGATATTCCTCCTGCAGAGGGACATGCCCGACTGGAGGGTAGCCTCGGTCCGCGCCGACGGTGTCAAACCCCGCAAACAGAGGACAGGACAAGCTTGTCGCTCCCCTCTGGCACGGGCCTCGAGGTCGGCTGTCTCGTGCCGTCTCCGCAAATTCCTGAAGCTGGCACGTGGCTGCGCGACTCCAAACTCGACGAACATCAGTCTCAGCCGCACTTTCACGAGGGGGGGGGGAGGAGGAGGACGAGGGAGGGCATCGAGGAGTGGGAAGAGGAGGAGGAAAGGGAGGATGGGAGACGAAGAACCCTCCTCTGAACATCCGCCCCCCCTCATCCAGCGGGCCTGGCTTCACCATGACCCGGACCTTGATGGACTGATCCTGCCAGGGGGGGACCATCACAAGCTAGCCGTCAGCGGTCTCCTCTCCTCCTCTCCTCCTCTCCTTCCCTCCTCTTTCCTCGAGTTCCTCTTCCTCCCTCATGCTCCTCCTGCTCCTCCTCATCCTCCTCATCCTCTTCCTCCTCCTCCTCATGCTCCTCCTTCCTCGGGTTCCTACTCCCTCCTCCTCATCCTCCTCCTCCTACTCCTCCTCATGCTCCTATTTCATCCTGGTTATCCTCGTCCTCCTCTCCCTCCTCCTCCTCGGTATCCTGCCTCATCCTCCTCCAATTTCTTCCGCTACTGCACATCCTCGTCCTCCTCCCTGACGCTGACACTGGATGTGGTCGCGGTTCTTCCCTCCGCGAACTGCAAGTCCTGGCGCGTCCCGACTGTCAACGGAGCCAGGAAGAGTGTGCACGCACGGATGGGGGCACGACGCGGGTAGGGGGGTCGAGGAACGCCGGGAGCCAGTGGCGGGCCCGTGGGGGGCATCCTTTACTCTCGCCTCTGCTGGCCTTCTGCCGGCCCTCCGCCAGCGGAGGCTCCCCCGCTTGCCTTCTGCCGGCCTCCGCCCGCCGGTCGGGGTCCAGGGGGAGGGCCGGGGGGCGGCGGGGGTTGGTCGTGGTGGCGGGTCGGCCGCTGGCGCAGCGTCCGACACCGAGGGCGCAGGGGGGCGGCGGAGGACGCGAGGTCGGTGCGGCGGGCGGCGGTGGGAGGTTGTCCTCTCCTGCTCCTCCCGAGGCTGCCAGTCTCAGCAGGCTGTCCCTCCTCCGGAGGCTGCCTCGCCGCCCCCACCTCTTGAGGTTGGTGGAGGTGGAGGCGGCCATGCCCCGCAGTCGGTGAACATCATGGGGTTCGTGGGGTGGTATTGGAAACCGGTGCGCGTCGAACATTGAGGGCTGGCGATCCGTGCAGCACAGGCCCGCAACCGCCCCGCAAGGTCCCCTCCCCCCCCACAGGCGGCCTTACGCAAAGGTCCAGGCTGAGAGCCCCTGGGGAGCCCTTCAGGGCGGGAAGGCTCCAAATGTGTCGGTGGGAGTAGTCGCAGTAGTGTCGTGGGAGGCGGTGCCGTCTGCCGTCGCAGCTGAGAGTGACAGGTGTCGAAGTGACGTCGACAGGGGGAATACAAAACTGGTGCCGCTGCCGCACCGCGGGTGAGGCCGGAGGAAGGGCCGAGCCGAGGCGGAGTGGTGATGCAGAGTGCCCCGTCGTCGGAGGTGGCCCGCACGAGTCCTGGGACGACCTGCACTCGCGAGGAGGATGCACCGGCAGGAAGGCCAACACCGGAGCGATACATCGGCTCGGATGGGAACGTGCATCGACTCGGGAAGCATCGAAACGGAGCCAGAATCGATTCGACTCGGCCGCGGCAGGATGCCCGCCGCATCGGATCGTCGGACTATCGGAAGCGAATCGTATCGGGTCGGCCGAAGCGGATGTTGAATCTGATCGTTCGAATGGACTTGCACAGGCGGAGCGCTGCTGCCTCGCGCCGCGAGTGCAGTGCGGGCCCCAGGAAGCCATGCGCAAGGCTACCGGCCCCGAAAGCCCGCGCGCGAGGTGCAACCGGGAAGACACCTCGGACACTCCGAACGCAGTAGTTCCTCAACGCCCGCGGTCAAGCCCCCGCACAACACGCGCGCGCAGTGAAACAGAAGCAGTGTGCCCCAGAACTGTAGACGGGACGCCTCCCAGATGACCCGCTGTGTCTTCAGAATCAGAAACACGCCATAACACAAACAGTTGGCGCTCCGCGCGGATGTCATGGATCTGCGTTTCTTTTTCTTCTTCTTCTTCGAGTCTTGGTGACGCGCACGGGGGGGTCTCCTCGAATGTCTGGGCTCTCGGCGGCGCAGCTCGGCCTCCCCCTCAGATCCGGGCGTCGCGAACGACCACGCTGGGCGCCGTCGCCTCGTGCTGGGCCCCGGGCCCCCGCGGGGCCGCTCCAGCGCGCGGCGGTGTCGAGGCCAGGGGCGGCGCCGAGGGCTCTGGCGCCGGGCCGTGCTCGGCGCGGGCGGCGAGGTCGGGAGCGCCCCTGCCGACGGCGGCACGGCCGAGCACGTGCCCACGGCAGCGTGGGTCAAAAGAGCCCCCTCCTCCTCCTCCTCCTCCTCCTCCTCCTCCTCCTCCTCCTCCTCCTCCTCCTCCTCCTCTTATTATTATTATTATTATTAGTAGTCTTAGTATTACTATTATGATTATTACTACTACTATTATTATTATTATTATTATTATTGTTATTGTTATTATTATTACCAGTATTAATATTAGTATTATTATTACTATTATTATTACTATTATGAGTATTATTAGTATTAATATGATTAATATTATTAGTATTAGTACTATTAATATTACTATTATTATTACTATTATTATTATTATTACTAGTAGCATTATTACTATTAGTATTATTATTATTCGTCTTCTTCTTCTTTTTCTTCTTTTTCTTCTTCCTTCTCCTCCTCCTCCTCCTCCTTCTCCTCCTCTTCCTGCGGCGGCCCAGGGCCCGTGCGGAGGGGCCCCAGGCGGCAAGCGGAAGGCCCCGCGCACGCGCAGCACAGAAGGGCGACTGCGGCGGTCAGGCACCTCTGCTCGGCGCGTCGCGAAGCGCGGCCCCGGCGACACGCTGCGTCTTCTGCGGGCGGGTGGCGTGTCGCTCCGCTCCCGTGGGCGGGAGACTCGTCGGAGAGGCTCGGGAAGTGGCGCCTGGCTCAGGTCGGGCGTGTCCTCCTGCAGGCTGATCTTGGACGAAAAACAATACCTAGTCAGGCAATAATCAAAAATACAAAAAAAAAAAAAAAAAAAAAAAAAAAAAAAAAATCGCTCCCAAACGATGTGTAAGCTATTTTTGACTATTCCTCCTGTAGATGGGAACCAGGAAAGGCGACACCAACACCAGCAGGGCGAGGAGGTGCGAGGAGGCAAGGGGAGTCTCCCTGGTGGTGTGCCCCCCCCCCCTCTCGCTCGAGACATCCCCAGCATCCAGCTCGGGGAGGCATCGTGGACCTCCTCGCTGGAGGTGGGCCCCCTGGTGGTGTTGGTATCGCTTCCCCCCCCTTCCGATGTAAAGGGACGTGCCCGACTCCACGATTGGCACGAGGGGCGGGGACGCGGGCAGCGGCCCGCGCCCCCCTCGAGGGCCACACCGTGGCCGTGCCCTCTTCTGAGGGATGAGCAAACGACCCTACCCCGGGGTGCCCTCGTGCCGGCCGTGCTCGGGGTGTAGCTCGGGGAGCCTGCCCCCTGGCAACGTGCCGCGCCGGCGGCATGGCATGGGCCGGAGCCGGCGGAGCGGCGCGCCGAGCCGCTGGCAGCCCCTCTCGAGGGCCACACGCGGCCGTGCTCTCTGGGCCCTCGTGCGCGGCCGGGCGTGTCCCCCTACAGGGGGACTTTGGGCGAAACAGCCCCCCCCACAGGGGCAGAAATACCCCCCCACAGGGGCAGAAATAGTCAAAACATCGTCCGCAGACTAATGTTTTACTATTCTTGAATATTCCTTCTGTAGAGGGACGTGCCCGACTTAAGCCTGCCCCCCCCCCCCCTCCCATGAGCACCATGAGCATCGTTTGTCGCCGGGGGCGACGCCGGAGGCGCCGCCTGGGGGGGGGGGGGGGGGCCCAGCGCGGATCCAAGAAATCCGCGCGGAGCGCCAAAAGTCTATGTTTCTGGCGTTCTTCCTCCTTCTTCGATAATGATGCGCAGCCCTCCCGGGGTGTATCCACTTGGAGCTCGGGGATCCGGGGGCGAAACTGAGCATCGTTCAACCGATCCCTATCCCCACTCGCGTGGCCTGGGCCCCACTGGGGCCGGTGTACCGCCCCAGATGGGGATATGGGCAGTGTCCGTCAGATTTCGAGGGGTATATGCCCAACTGGGGGGGGATGAGATGGTGGGGTCTGGGTGGGGATGGGGACGGGGATCGGTAAAACGGTACTGACCCCCCCCCGCTGGCTCCGCACACCGTCGGACGCCGTATCGCAAGGGTGCGCGGCGAGGGTGCCAGGGCCTTGCATATGGCCGTTCGGGGATCCTCTGACCCGGGTCAATCCAGACCCGGGTCAGCAGGAAACCAAAAACTGCAATGCAGGAAAAAAAAACTGCAACGCAGGTCCTCGCAAACCCGGGTCAGCCAATACGCGCGGCCGCCTCGCGGCCACGAGCGACTCCCTAACCAGGGTCAGCCAGAGGGGGCCGGTCGTGCGGGGGAGCCCAGGAAGCCTGCCCCCCCCCCAGCCCACCCCGCTGGCTCCGCACCCCGTCGGCCCGCATCCGAAGGATGCGCGGTAACGCTGCGAGGGCGGGCCTTGGACGCACATCTCGAGGCTTCTCGAGCGGGGCGCGGCCAGCGAAAGTGGCCGAGGATGGACCGAGGAGGCAAGGATGCAAGAGTACCCCTGGGAAGGTTGCCCATCCTGCCGTGCGGCGTGTCTGCACCTCGGAGCGGCACGAACTCAGTAAGCCGAGAGGCTGTGCGACTGCTGCCCCTCTCCTGCGCGCATCGCCGCCTTGCTGCTACTCTTCCCCCCCGTCCCCCTCCCCAGACATATAGGCAGGGCCAGGGGGTGTCGCCACTAGGCCCTAGGCACTACACTGGAGGCCAGTCCACAAGAAACCTTCCACAAGAAACCCAACCCTGAGACCCCAGGACGTCCATTGATTTTTGGCGTGGGAACGCCTCGCTTCGCGTAGAAAAACCATCGAAACCCCGGAAAACCAGGGCACCCTGGAGGCAAGCAGGGTGGTTCTTGGCCTGGGTCTCCACTACAGGGGGTCACCATCTCCTCGAGGGAGCGCGAACGGATCCCTCTGGACCCACCAGGACTGCCAAAGACGTCCAAAGACACCCAGGAAAGTTCAAAACCTAGTCGATCCTCGCTCCTCCCTCCGCGATCCTCGATGTCCAGCAGGAGCCAGTGACCCCCCAGGTTGGTGACCCTCCCAGGCACTGCGCGATGCTTCTGGCGACCCGATGCTTCCAAGCCGCAAGCTCCCGAGGATCTCCGTCGCTTCACTCCATGGGCCGGGATCCTCATCCCGACTCGCTCCTGGACGGCGCCCCCGGGCCTGGAGACCCCCCCAGAGGGTGAAGCTGTGGACAAAAACTCTGGCGGGGTTTGTACGAACGTCGAGCAGAGATCCTGGGCCCTCCTCCTTCGGCCTGCGTTCCTCCGGTTCAGTTTAGGCGAGACTCATGGATGTTCAGTTTAGGCGAGACTCATGGATGTGGGTGGCAGACAGACTCTCCTCCTCCTCGTCCTCGTCCTCCTTCTTCTCCTCCTCCTCAGTGGAACTCAGTGACATAAACAGAAAAACTCTGAGATCCGCGCAGATTTCTTGTATCCGAGCTGGGCCCCCCTCCCTGGCGCGCGGAACGCGCCAGGGGCGGCGCCGCAGGCGCGTCCACGGGGGCCCCAGCGCCGATCCGAGAAATCCGCGCGGACCTCCGAATTATCATGTTATTGTCATTCTTCGTTCCCCCACTCCTCTTCCTCCTCCTCCTCCTCCTCCTCCTCTTCCTCCTCCTCCTTCAAACATCGACCCCTGGACCTGTTTTCGGGTGCGGTTCGACTTGGACCTCGAACGGGATCCAGCCGTGACGACCGGGAACTCCGGAACGCCCCAACAGAGCCGGCAGGCACCCGAACAGCTTTGTCGAACGAGCCAGGTCCTCCTCCTCCTCCTCCTCCTCCTCTTCTTCTTTTCATCATTAGTATTCTTCTTCTTCTTCATCATAGTATTAATCTTCTTCGTATTATTATTCTTATTAGTAATACTATGAGTATTATTATGCTTATTATTCTTCTTCTTAATATTCTTAATATTATTAGTCGCCTTCTTCTTACTATTATTATTAGTATTCGTATTATGATTATTATTAATAGTCTTCTTCTTATTATTCATAGTATTCGTATTCTTAGTCTTCATCTTCGTATTGTTCTTATTATTATTCGTATTTTTATTATTTGTATTCGTCTTCTGCTTTTTCTTCGTGTTCTTATGTTTCTGCTTCTGCTTATTCTTCTTCTGCTCCTCCTCCTCCTCCTCCTCCTCCTCTTCCTCCGCCTCCTCCTCCTCCTCCTCTACCTCCTCCGCCTCCTCCTTCTCTTCCTCGTCCTCCTCCTCTCTCGAAACTGCTGTTGTAGAAACAATCTCCTCCGAAGGACAACGACAAGAGAACAAGGAGTGCGCCCGCGGCCAGGGCCAGCCGCCTGCCCGGCAGGGAGCCGCGCAGAGGGCCGCTCGTGGCGCAGGAACTCGCGGGGCTCCGCCGCAAGCGCCCCCCCGTCCCCCCCGCATTGGGTATCGTTAAACCGATCCCCATCCCCAACGGCGTGGCCTGGGCCCCGCTGGCCGATCTACCCCCCTAGATGGAGATGTAGGTCGTTCTCTTCGGGCTTCGAGGGGTGCATCCCCAAATGGGGTGGTAGTTTGGCGGGGGTCTCGGAGGGGATGGAGATGGGGATGGGCATCGGACAAACGATACTGACGCACAGCCGGCGGGAGGGGACGCCGCGCAGCGCCCGCAGCCGGCGGCGAGGGACGGGGAGGAGGAGGAGGAGGAGGAGGAGGAGGAGGAGGAGGAGGAGGAGGAGGCGGGGCCCCTGGCACCACACCGCAGCCGGCGGAGCCCCCGAGGCGCGAAGAGCACCCCGAGGCTGTGAGGTGCCGAGGCCGCCCGTGGCCACTCGGGGGGAGCCTCGTGAGGCCAGCTCGGACCACTCGCGGGGCTCGCTCCAGCCAGCTGGGACTGCCTTGATGGGCCTGTTTTCCACCACAACCACCATAAGTTGGAGGGGGAGTGCGTCCTCCTCCTCCTCCTCCTCCTCCTCCTCCTCCTCCTCCTCCTCCTCCTCCTCCTCCATCACCTCCACCTCCACCTCCTCCTCCTCCTCCTCCTCCTCCTTCCCCCCTCCAACTTATGGTGGTGGTGGTGGAAAACAAGCCAATCAACTACCTGGGGGGCTGTCTGTCTGCATCCCGAAGCCTTGCCAGTCCTCAGCGTCCGGCGCTCCTGGATCCGCCCCGGCCTCCGGGGCGGCACTCTCTTCAGCCCCCCCCCGGGGGGCCTCCAAGAATGGGTCCGCGCAGGTGTCGGGATCTCCTGGGGCCTGTGGGTTGAGAAACTGACATCGTCGGACGTCTCGGGGGCGGAGGGAAGGGAGAGGGGAATAGAGAGGAGGGGAGAGATGGATGGAGGGGTGAGTGGAGGAATGCGATAGACAAGGGGGTGTTGGAACTGCGATGCCTGATCCTGGACCGTTCCGCCAGGAAGATTCATCTAGCCCATCTAGGTCATGTAGGGGAAGGGCGGAGGGAGGGGAGAGGGGAATAGAGAGAAGGTGGAACGGGAGGAAAGAGGAGGCTGCCAGAAAGAGGTACGAGGGAGGAAGTACATATGCGTAGCAGCTCGCAGTTGCGGATAACAGTGAGGGGGCGGCGGGGACGTCGGCAGCCTGCGAGGCTCTCAAGAGCCCGCCGCAAGCGCCCAACTTTCAAATTATGCAACGAGCCCGCCGCGCCGCAAGCGCCTTTTTCTCGTGGGTCGCGGGTGGGTCGCGGGCCGGGTCGCGGGTGGGTCACGGGTGGGTCGCGGGTGGGTCGCGGGTGGGTCGCGGGGTGGGTCGCGGGGCGGATCGCGGGTGGGTCGCGGGCCGGATCGCGGTCGGGTCGCGGGTGGGTTGCGGGTGGGTCGCAGGTGGGTCGCGGGTGGGTCGCGGGTGGGTCGCTGAGTGGGTCGCGGGTGGGTCGCGGGTGGGTCGCGGGGTGGGTCGCGGGCCGGGTCGCTGGGGGGACGACGACGATAACAACAACGCAACGCAACAAAAAAGCAGAATCACCGCCGCGGAGTCCCACTTCAGCCAGCGCCGCCCAGGGACAGTGAACGACCGTTCGGCCCCCTCACTCTTTGTATATACACATATGTTCATATCTTTATTCATGTGTATATACATATATATATATATAGAGAGAGAGAGAGAGAGAGAGAGAGAGAGAAAAAAAAAAAAGAGAAAGAGAAAGAGAAAAAAGAAAGAGAGAGAGAGAGAGGGAGAACGAAACAGCAAAACAGAGCGAGATAAAGAGAGAGAGAGAGAGGAAGGACAGAGGGAGGAGGGAGGGAAGGAGGCGGAAAGGAGGACGTACGATGTAGGCTGGTGCGTGGGCGGAAGGAGGGGAGGAGGGGGAACGAGGAGGGCAGAGACGGGGAGGGGGGAGGAGTGATAGGGAAGGGCGGCAACGTGAGGAACAAAGAAGGCGGAGGGCAGATGCGTTAAGAGCCCCGGGGCACGGCAACCTCGGCCCTTGCCGCGGGACACCCACGACGCGATGCGGTTTTCCACGAGCGGCCACCAACGCCTGCGAACCTCACCGGATGCATGCTCCTGAATTCGTGCAGCCTATCGCACACCAGCCCGCCGAACACGACGCGCGCCTCCGTGCCTTCCCGGGCCGTGGCCAAGAGCCGTGGGGCCACGGCCTCGCACAGCCCCACCAGGAGGTCCACAGGCCGAGTGGCCCCAGAGAACCGCGAGGCGCTGGCCTCGCGCACCGTGCTGGTCCCACGACACGCTCAGACAATCAGTGGCGGGCCGTCGCTGAGCCAGTACTCCATCTCTTCCACTGAGACGAGCCCATCGTTCTCCGGAGTGAATGACAGGGCGTTGATCAAGTAGTCTAGCTCGTTGTCGGTAAACTTGTCACGCTGACGGGCCCGTCGACCCCCCTCCCTTGCGGGGGGGTGGAGGTGCCAGGCGGCGCAGGCGACGCCGCTTCAGCGACAGAGCAACCCGAAAGAACTCAGCGAGGCTCCTCGAGGGCCTGAGGGCCCCTCGACAGCCTCTTGGAGGCATCAAGACCTTCCGGGCAGTCTTGGGAGCCGTTGGGAACTCTCCGGGGTAAAATATTTCGGCACGCTGTGGGGGGGGCCCTGAGACACACCCGACCGCTGATGATTTACAAGTCTACGAATCGCCTCACCCCTCCAATCGTACGAGCGATCCACGCTTCCAGCGACACGATCCAACGCAACATCAGAGGGTACACATTGCCAGGGCAACGATCCACTGCCAAATGCATTGGGTGCGGGTTCACGGGACCGCCAAACTGTGGATCGACGCTCCAAGGGAACTGGATCCCATGCAAAAAACAACGGTCCGCGCTCGCAGGGTCAAGGTCATCTGCAAAGTATACAGCGCCTGCGCTCCCAGGACCAGGCTCCCTTTCGTCGCCCTCCCTTCCCCTGGCCCCCTTCCCCCCCCCATTGCCTCCTCCCCTCCCTTGGGCTCACGAGGGGCCCCGCCAGGCCGCCAGCATGACATGAGAGGCCCCCGAGACTCCCTAGACACCCCTAGGGGCCCCCAAGATGGCGCTGCTGGGCCCCTAATTCGACGAGCGCGTTCCACGATTCGCAAAGAAACTACTCGCAAATGGCCTGGATCCCCCGCGGGGGATCTACGATAAACTGCATCACAGCAGACATATATTTTTCGGACGTTTGCGAGTAGGCAGTTTGCGAGTAGTGGAACGCGCTCGGTGACTAAAGTGAAACAGGATGCCCCAAAATTTGGGGAACGAAAACTGACATAAACATAAAAACTCGGAGGTCCGCGCGGACTTCTCGGATCGGCGCTGGACCCCCCTCCCTGGCGCGCTGAGCGCGCCAAGGGCGTCGCCGGAGGCACCGCTGGGGGGGATCAGCGCCGATCCGAGAAATGCGCGTGGACCTCCGAGTTGTTTATGTTTATGTCATTGATGGTTCCCCTAAAAATGGCTGATAAAAACACACCTCTGGTCCCAGGCGTGGGGAACACACAGGCCAATGGCTTGGCGAACCTTTGGCACAACGCACGGGGTAGGCCTTGCCAAAGGCGGCGTTGCAAGATCAGCCCGCATCGAATCGGAAAATCGGATAGGATCGAAATGTGCGTCGGATCATGGTGCATCGGCACGGAGTTAAAATCGAGTCGGAATGGCTGCGCCAGGATACACAACAGTACCATGTAAACGTCGGACCGAACCGAATACTTTGCATATCGGAATCGAATCGGATCGGGCCTGCCGGATTCGATATCGAACCGATCGGTTAAAGGGGCGTGGACGTCAGACTCGGCAGAGACGAATTCGATCCGTCGAGCCCTGTGGCTTGTCCACGGGGGTGCTGGGTGCGCTGAATGGTAGGCCAGCCGTGGTTGGTTCTGGGCAAAGGTGGTCTTTCGTAATGGGGTCGCAGAAGCCATATGCAAAAGTTCATGCTGCGACGCATGGCGCATAGCAGCCACGTGCTGACATTGTACGACGTGCGCATCCAGCGCGAACGATTGCACGAACTACTGCGCACATGCTCGGGACCCCCGTGGCAAAAAAGACCCGGAGGCCTTGCTTTGGGTCAGGCATGTCCTCCTGCAGGGGGAGTTTGGACGGAACATAAAAAATTACCCCAGTGCGACCCTACCTAGAAGTTGGAGCCCCTAGGAAAGCACAATTAGTTGCTATGCTATGCTATGCCATGCTATGCTGCGCTATGCTATGCTATGATATGCTGCTATGATATGCTATGCTATGCTATGACATGAGATGCTGCACTATGATATGCTATGATATGCTATGGTATGCTATGATATGCTAAGCTATGATATGCCATGCTGCGCTGTGATATGTTAAGCTATGGTATGCTATGTTATGCTATGTTATGCTATGGTATGCTAAACTGCGCTGTGCTATGCTGTGCTGTACTGTGCTGCGCTATGATGTTGTGCTATGCTATGCTATGATATGCTATGCTATGCTATGCTATGCTGCGCTATGCTGTGCTATGCTGGGCTATACTATGATATGCTGTGCTGCGCTATGCTATGCTACGCTATGATATGCCCTGCTATGCTAAAGCTCAGCGAAGCTAAGATGAGGGTAAGCTAAGCTAAGATAAACCTGAGCTAAGATGAAGCTAAGCTAAGCCAAGATGAAAAAAACTAAGCTAAGATGAGATGAGCAACGCTAAGCTAAGGGGACGTAACTAGGGGAACCGCGGGGCAGATGCCGGGGGAACCGCCCGGGGCGATTTGCACTGTCTGGCCCTTTACGCACACAGGGTAAGAACCCTTCTAGGCAGAGCCTAGGTAGGGAATAATCAACAAAAAGAAATCCGAATCAAACATAGACAAAAAGAGACACACAGAGTTGAAACAGATCGTACCCAGGCTATTGTTTGACTATGTTTGAATATTCCTCCTGTAGATTTGGACGCCCGAAATGGGTACGGAAAAAATGGGTGCAATGCCCAACAACAAATGCTGTCCCAAGCCGACAGCGGCCGCTGTTGGGCAGGCGGCCTTCCGTCTCGAATGGACACAGGCCGCGGCGGCGCGGACAGCGAATCCTGTTCAAAACGAACAGGAACTGCTGCTGGGCACCGTACCCATTTTTTCCGTGCCCATCTCGTTCGTGCAGAATTGTTTGACTATGTTTAGGGGAAAAACAAACCTACCTCGCTTTTGACCACCCTCGCTTCCAAGAGATACCAAACGATGCCAAATTGCAGCCTGTACTGGTCAGGCCGCTTGACGAGGAGGCGCGTGGTATGGCTTGGTTTTGCCTGGAAGCGAAAGCGGGGTAGGTAATTCACGCTCTGAATGTTCGAGTATTCCGCCTGTTTTTTTCCGGCAGGGAGAGGCCGCCGAGGCAGCAGCGCGCCGCCGCACGCGCCCGCCTTGCTGTGGCCACGGGCCCGGCCCGTGGACTCGCCGCCGATGGCCACCGCTGACCTCTGGTCAATCCAGCAGCGCGCGCGTGCCGCCGGGCTGCCAGCCCTTTCCACGGCCAGCTGGTCACGAGCACGGCAGATCTCTTCACGGGCTCCTCCTCCTCCTCCGCCTCCTCCTCCTCCTCCTCCTCCTCCTCCTCCTCCTCCCAGGCTCGGGCGCTGCTTCATGGGGGGACAACAAGGCGGGGTGGCAAAGAGACAGGTGCACGTTTCATGGCCCCCCCACCGGGGCCTCACGAGGCTCCATTAGGGCGTGCCTTTCCCTGCAACCCTCGACACCCCCCCCGTTTAGCAACCCCCCGCCCCACCTTACACGGCGCCCGACAAGCCTCTTGCCCCCCCTGCCGCTGGGTGCGCCCTCCTTCCTGCCCAGGCCCCCCCGACATCCAAAAGATGTCGTCGAAGATGTTGGAGCCCCTTTCTCTTGCAACCCTCGATCACCCCCTCCCTCTGGCGCCTCCCCCCTTGCACCGCGCCCGACAAGCCTCTCGCCCCCGGGGCCGCTGGGTGCGCTCGCCTTCCGGCCGCAGATCCCCCCCAAAAATCCAAAGATGCCTTTCTCAGGATTTAAGCATCGTTTAACCCATCCCCATCCCCAGCGGCGTGGCCTGGGCCCCACTGGCCGATTTCCCCCCCCAAAGATGGGGATATGGGTCGCTCCCTTCGAGCTTCGAGGGGTGTATCCCCGACTGGGGAGGTACTTCAGTGGGGGTCTCGAAGGGGATGGGGATGGGGATAGGGATTGGTCAAACGACGCCGAGGATTTGCCCAAGATCTGCCCCAAAAAAGTCCCCAAGGCGGGCGCCCGCCGCGGCCCCGGAGCGGCCAGAGAGGACCGTGCGACGACACCGGCATGGCCAGAGCAAGGCCCAACCATGAGCCCCAGGCAGGGGCTCCGCGCGGCCTTCAGGACAGGCCCAGGCGCAGATCGAGAGCCTCAACAGGGTGTCCAGGCTGCCAGGCTTTGAAAGGAATGCTGTCCCAAGGCAGTCGGCGCAGCTCTGAGACGAAACGCTCAGGCTCCAGACGTTTCCGACAGGGCCCAGGACAGCCCAATGCGGTCCCAAGAAGGCCCCATGAGGGCACCAGGATGGCCCTGGGACGGGTTAGAGCGGCCCAAGAAGGCCCCAAGAAAACACAGAGTGTCCGAGGGGGGCCAAGAATGCCCCACAAGACACCAAGACTGCGAGATCAGCCCACGATCACATTCTCAGGGCGCTGGAAAGCTAGACGTTTCCCGCTTCGGTCCCAGGAGGCGGCGGTGACTCGCCGGAGGCGTCCTCGATAACAACTTCTACCATCGCCTCGAACTGCACCTTTGTCAGACCGACCTGCTTCGGGGCAAGGAAGTGCTCAGCGGTCTTCTGGGAGTCCAAGATTTCTTTCCGCACTTCTTGGAGCTTTGAGCTTAGCACTGCCCCTTGAACTATGGCTGCGATGGCCAGTAGTATCAGATAACCTGTGAAAATGGCACCAATCAGCCTCGTGTTTGTTCTCCCCTCCCAAAGCGACGAGAATACCAGTGTCGCAAGGAACAGATACCACACGCCACGCCCCACAAAACGCGTCATGAAGAGAAAATCCTTGTAAATGGCATGTCTGATGCTGGCCAGACATCCGTGTGGATGTGGAATCGGGAAGTCCAGCACGATCATCAACATGCCGAAGACTAGCAAGAATAGGTTGAGGACAAATGTGGCCGGAGCCCATTCGAACTTCCTAGCGTAACGTACAGAAGAAAGGACTGATGTTGAGAATACGATGACAGCTCCTGTGAAGAAAAGCAACTTCCAATAGAGCTTCTTTTCAATTCCCGACTCTGCTTGGCCGCCGATGAGGCCCAAACCAGTTTGCATGCTCATGGAGCTCACGTCTCCAGCAAATGCCATAACTCCTTGAGATTCGCGCACGCACTGTCCACACTCCAGCACGCATTTGCGCACGCGCTGCACAAAGAGCGCTGCTTGAGCCCAGATGGCTGAAAACTACACGTCCTTGCTCCTCGCCCCAGGATGGCTACACAAGGACCTCGGGGTACACACCACAAGCTGAAGTACACTTCGAGGCCCCCAGAAAGCCAGCCCCCTCCCGAAGAGACATTCCTTCACAAACAAACGAGGTGTTCGGTGCAAACTTCGTCGGGCGTTTTCGTGTCCACAGCGTGCATTCCACGAGCACCTCACCGAAGTCCGCTGCAACATCGAAATTCGCTGGACGCCATCGCGCCGACGAAGGCGCAGAAGGAGAAGGGGCGAGGAGCCACTGCGGCTCAACTGGCTACTTCTAGAATCCCACTGCCCTTTGGGGCGTGAAAGGTTTAGAGCGTTTCCTTTTCCAACCCCCCTCTTCCCCTTCGGGGAGGGTTTTTTTCACTGTCCCCTATTCATATACACCCCCTCCCCCAGGCGATCGGCAGCCAACCAGGAACAATGCCGACCTCACGCTCAATCCCCCCCAACCCTCCCTGTCAAAAAACAATACAAAACACACCCTTCCTCCAAGTTCAGAGCATGCACAAACAACCCGATGCGGGTCCCCCCCACCACCCCTGTCAAAAACCATACAACATACACTTTGGGGAACAGTTTTTTGCAAACCGCATCCAGCAGAACGAGTGCTAATGACCCGCTGGGCCGCCTGCCAACTTCCCACGCTGGGAGGTCATGTGCTCACATCGGCATGCAATTCATACGAGAAGTGCACGGGCCCACTCGAAAAATCGTGACGCGTCTCGCCCCCCCCCGGCATCTCGACCGCATCGAGCAGGGCGGTGCGCCTCAGTAGTAGGTGCCGTCGTTCTTGCCCTGGGCGTCGAGGATCCCCTTCCAGTAGTCCGCCTCGTACGCCTTCTTCGCGTTCGTGTCCACCTGCACCTCGATGTCGCCACCAAAGAAGCCCGATCGCGCCTCGAATATCGCGAGCTTCTTCTTCTCGATCACGAGGCCAGTGAGGGGGCCGATGATGGGCGGGCTCGGGCACCAGTCGATGAGCTCACCGTCGCCGACCTTCCAAGAGGAGCCGTGCAGCGGGCACACGATCGTGTCGCCGATGACGTCGGCGCCCTCGCTCATCGGCGTGCCGAGGTGGGGACACAAATTGCCCACGCAGAAGAGCTTGCCACCCTCCGTCTTGCCCACCAGCACGTCGACGCCGCCCAAATTGATCGCCCTCAGCTCGGTCGGGGCAAGGTCGCTCTCTCTGAAGCCAGTCTTGATCCACGCGAGGGCGGGCAGGATGGTCTGCGTGGTGTACTTGGCCGCCGTATTCGAAGGCCTGCGGCGTCCTGCGGTCCTGGGCGCCACGAACGTCAAGCTGCTGCGGAGAACCAGCAAGGCGAAAGCGGCGACGACACACACGCGGGAGGCTGCACCCATGGCCGATCTGTGCGGCACGACGGTCTCGGAGACCGCGGCAGCAGAACGCGGACGCCTTCCACCTTCAGCCAAAACGACTTGAGCCAAAACGGCTTGAGCCAAAATGGCTACGGAACACTTTGGGGAACAGTCTTGAGTAATGTTATTGAGGCCCACGAGCACTGTGTATTGTTTTTGACGGAGACGGCGGGGGTGCCAACAGATTGCCTGCTGTGTGCAGGGCTACCATCCCGGACAAAAAAAAACTGCATCTCGCGGCTAAAGCTGGATCATGCGTGGCCACCTCGCGGTCACTGTCAAGTGGGTTTTTGACAGGGACGGCGGGGGGAGGTGCTTATGGCCTGCTATGCGCAGGCCCATCAGACACAATGATGGGCATTGGTGTTCGACTTAGATGGGATGGTGGGGGCCGACATGTTTCCCGATGTGTGCTGCCATGTGCACAGGTGCCCCTGACACACTCTGCACGTGCCCCGAACGTGGCGCACCTGGCGCGGTTAGAGTACGCGGAACACCTGGCAAAAGCGGAGAACTTGGCGTATCTGGCGCACCAGGCGTGCATGGCACGCTCGGGCCCCAGGGGTGCCTGGCGCGCGTGGCGCACCTCGCCTCAGCGTCGCGCACATGGGGTCGGTGTTGGTTCCCAGTAGCTGTCCATCCAAAGACGACCGCTGAACATGCTGAGGCTCGGGTGTTACTCATGTGTTGGGAGAGCGGGTGGGAGTGAGCTAGACAGCTTGCTATCTAGGAGGGTGTCTCGACCCCTCCCCCTGACCCCCTACCCCTGGACCTGGACGGGCCAGGCGGCGGGTCGTCAGGGCATCCAAGATGGCCTCGGCGAGAAGGCCAAAGTCATTGATTCGATTTGGCCACATGCCTTCTGGGGGGGGGGGCTAATGCACTACGCCTCCTCTCTTGATCGATCGCCTCCAAGATGACCCCACGATGACCCCTGAGGCTCCCAAGGGTGCTCCAGGGTGGCCCCAAGCGGTGCCCAGGAGGCCCCACGGGGCCCCGAAGAGGTCCCCAAGGTGACCCCAAGAGGCTCCCAAGAGACAAGAGGCCCCCCCAGAGGCAACCGAGACGCCCCCCACCCGAAAGAAGCCTCGGCGAGGAGGCCCACATCACGTGTTTCACCCAGGTGTTGGCCACATGTTCGCCTCCCGAGGGAGGAGGCCCCCCCTCCTGTGATCGATCTCCTCCGAGAGGGGCCCCCGAGGCTCCCAAGGGTGCCCCATGGCGGCCCCAAAGCCCACGAGAGGTGCCGCCCAGGAGGCCCCACGAGGCCCCCAAGAGGCCCCCCCCCCAATGCCTGCCCCCCCAAAGGCTCCCAAGGCACCCCAAAGACGCACCAGGAGGCCCCCGGCGGTGCACCACAAACGCCCCCCAGAGGGGTCGGCGAGAAGACCAACACCACTTGATGTACCAAAGTTTTGGCTACTTTCTGGCCCCCTGGGGGGGGCTAGTGCACTACGGCCCCTCCTTTGATCGGCCTCCTGCATGGAGCTTGGCACAAAGGGGCGCGGCCAACTCTCCGGGCCCGACGCGCACCTGCGATGCGCGCGACGGCTCCTTCGGTGGGCGCGGCTGGGGCGCTCCCCCGTCGTGGTCGGCACCACGATCGAGGGCTTCGGCACCGCGCTCGTCGCGGCGCTCGCCGTCGGACGCCCGGGTTCGTCCCCCGTCGTGCTCGGCACGGCGATCAGGGATTGTCTCTCCCTGTTCGCTGTTGTGCTTGTCACACTCGT
>CAUYUJ010022275.1:22500-25000 GCA_963575745.1 Prorocentrum cordatum | reverse complement strand
CATCTTGAGGTCACGTCGGCCACTCTTGGAGCGCTCTTGTGCTGTCTTGGGGGTCTCTGGGACGTCTCCGATGACCCCCCTGATCGCCCTAGGTGTGCTGGGAAGGCTTGGCAAAACGCCCTGCGAGGCCCGGGGGGCCGCTTCGAGGCCGGTCCGGAGGGTCCCAAAGCCCCAGATCCCAGGAGTCCGGTTTGGGGGGGGGGGGGGTGCGGGGTTTTGCGGCCGCCCGGGCTTGTAAAAATATAGGAAGAGGAATATGTATATATATATATATATGTATAGATGCGAACCTCAGGATGGCCTAATGCTCAGCCTGACCAACCACCTTTCATGCGGGACCAAACGAAGACCGCAGAATGGAGATACTTCGCGGGCCCGTCACGGGAGGCCTCCAGGGACGGCTCCGAGATGGGAATGGGGATGCATTCCTCGAGCTGCAGAGCGAGGCCCGCGAGATGCCAGGTCACGAACAACTTGCCTGACCTTCGGGAAAGGGGGAACCGCTGCGAAAAATACGCACACAAAGCACGCCGATGTCCTCCGCGCAGGCCCCGAGGGTACGAGCGGAGGCGGCCCCCGGTGATCCTCGCGAGGTGTCTGGGGGGAGCATCGGGGGAGTTCCAACGTGGCCCAGCTGAGGGTCGCCTTGGGCACAGCCCCTGCTTCGGCCGAGAAGAGCCCGGGCTGGGCCCCGCCCAGGTTCGACAAGGCCTCTGAATACGCGCGGCCCACGTCAAAACCCGCCCTGCGAAGAGATGCCTGCGGCTACTCCCGAGAAGGGAAGGCCGCAACGATGTCGAACCATGAGATGGAGCCGTGCCGACACCTGTGGGGGAGCCAGCCGAACGCTCGAGTTGTGGCGCCCAGGGGCGCGACGCCGTCCGGGAGGCGACGCCCTCGGCGGAAGCCGCGCGTGGCTGCTTGCACAGGCAGGGTCGCCTGCCGTCTGTCACGCCGGTCGGCCGCCGATGCCAGGACCTTCGGATCCACATTTTCAGTGCCTGAGGCCGCGTCGCTGTAGGCGCGCGCCCGACCATGCGACTGCCCTCGTCCGGGGAGCCGCTGGGGACGAACGGCATGGGAGCCACGTCAGAGCCCGCCGAGAGGGGGCCTATGGCGAGCTGAAGCTGGAGGTCCCCGATGATCTGGATGCCACGAGATGCGTTCCACGCGCTGTGCGGGCGTGTGCATGTGCGTGTGCGTGCGTGTGCGTGCGTGTGCGTGTGTGCGCGTGTGTGCGAGTGCGCGTGTGTGAGAGAGGGTGTGTGTGTGTGTGTTGTGTGTGGTTTGTGTTGAGTGTTGTGTGTTGTGTGCTCTGCGTTGTGCTTGCGCGGGCGTGTGCGCATGCGTGTGCGTGTAGTTGCGTGTGCGTGTGCGTGTGCGTGTGCGTGTGCGTGTGTTTGTGTGTGTGTGCGTGTGCGTGTGCGTGTGTTGCGTGTGTTGCGTGTGCGTGTGTGTGTGTGTGTGTGTGTGTGTGTGTGTGTGCGTGTTTGCATGTTTGAGTGTTTGTGTGTTTGTGTGTTTGTGTGGTTGTGTGTTTGTGTTTGTGTGCTTGTGTGTGTTTGGGTGCTTGTGTGTTTGTGTGTGTTTATGAGTTTGTGTGTTTGTGTGTTTGTGTGCTTGTGTATGTGTGTGCTTGTGTGTTTGTGTGTGTGTTTGTGTGTTTGTGTGTTTGTGTGCGTTGTGTACTTGTGTGTTTGTCTGTTTGTGTGCTTGTGTGTGTTGTGTATTTGTGTAGTTGTGTGTTTGTGTATATGGGTTTTTTGTGTGCTTGTGTGCTTGTGTGATTGTGTGCTTGTGTGTGTGTGGTCGGGTATGCGTGCGCGCGTTCGCGCGTGCGTGTGCGTGTGCGTGTGCGTGTGCGTGTGCGTGTGCGTGTGCGTGTGCGTGTGCGTGCGTGGGTGTGTGGGTATGTGGGTGTGTGGGTGTGTGAGTGTGTGGGTGTGTGGGTGTGTGTGGGTGTGTGGGTGTGTGGGTGTGTGGGTGTGTGTGTGTGTGTCTGGGGGGGGGGGCATCGGAACAAGGCGCTGACTGAGGAACCTCCAAGAGGACCTTCTGGATGACGTAGTCGTCGGGACACAGTACCTCGGGGAAGCCCATCGAGACCCCGACGGGTCGAACCCTACCCCACCACCCCACGATTTCGAAGGGGTGAGGTGGGGTTCACTTCGCTCGGGAGGTCCCGAACGAAGTGAACCCCACCAACCCCCTTCGAAATCGTGGGGTGGTGGGGTAAAATTCGCATGTGGTCCACTAGTGACGTGATCCGGAGGGGGGGACGTGATTCGGGGCGGTGGTGGAGGGAGAGGGCCAATCACCGCCGTTATCGCCCAAACCTTGAAAATAAACAGCCTCCAGTTCGAGCCGAAGTCCCCCAAATCACCCGTGGGTTTTTTTGGGCCTCCGCAGGCACCCGGATGCCTCAACAAGCCACTGGAGATCTCCAGGGACCTCCGCGTGCACCTCTGAAGGTCACCATCGAACCAGATTTGGGCGCGGC
>CAUYUJ010022275.1:5000-17500 GCA_963575745.1 Prorocentrum cordatum | reverse complement strand
CCGACCGTCGCTCGGCGGGGGAGCTCCCGTGGCCTGCTCGGGGATGCCAGCTGCAGCAGCTGCCATGTGGCTCGGGAAGGTGAGCGTCACTCCCCAGGACGGTCTGATCACTGCTTCTCGGGGCCCCCGCTGGCATCCCCTCACGAGCGACGCACATGAAAATGTCCGTGTCCCCGCGAACAAAAACGGCACAAGCGTAGACTTTCGACGCTCCGCGCGGATTCTTTGGATCAGCGCTGGACTCCCTCCCTGGCGCGTGGAGCGCGCCAGTGGCGGCGCCGAAAACGCCGCTGGGGCAGGCCCAGCGCGCATCCAAGAAATCCGCGCGGACCTCCGAGCATATCAGAATGAGGGGGCCGAACGGTCATTCACTATCCCTGGGCGCGTGGCTGAAGTGCGGTCCCGCGGTGCGGGGCTGTTGTTGTTGGTGCTGTTAAACTCTCATTACTGGGAAATAAATATCGTTGATCCCCCCTCCGGGGCACACTGCATTTTCGAATGAAAATGTCCCCCCCGGGGCTCGCACCCGGCCTTTGAACAGGGAAACCGAAGGGTCACCAAACTTTGCCCCTGGCCGCCGAATTACAACAACAACGGTTCCCGCCGGATACTTCCTCACGATTTATTCCATTATCGCAATCTCGCGCGAGACTTCCTCACAACGTATGCAAGAATCGCGCTCTCGCGAGGGACCTTCCGGCAATGTATTCAGACGCCGCGCCCTCGACACTCAGGAATCGCGCTCTCTTTTTGGATGTTCTATCGGTTTACACAGGGATCTCGATATCGGACGAGCTCTCGTCGCGATTCATGCGGTTCTCACGCTTCAGCAACACGCCTGCTCGACCTGGCCGCGTGGGCCCGCCTTCCCGACCCACCCGGTAGGCTCTACCCGCCCGATCTGCCCGTCTGGTTCTGCCACGTGTCTTCTGTTCCTAACCCCCCTCCTGCTAATCCCGTGCTCAATCTTCTCCCTCCCCATTCCATCCGTCCTGTTTTCTCTGTTTAGGGGTTGCACCCAGTAAATTACATGCGGCAAGTAAGGAAGGTATACCCCCCGGGGGGCACGATCGAAGACGAAGAGGGCGGGTATCGAAGGATTGGGGTATACGCGTTGAATGGCACGCGAGCAGACAAGAGCGAACAGTATCAACATGTATGTAAGTGTTGCTGTCGCTGTTGTTGTTGTTGTTGTTGGTGTTGTTGTTGTTGTTGTTGGTGTTGTTGTTGTTGTTGTTGTTGTTGGATGTTTGCTATGTGGTGTGTGTTATGTGTTGTTTGTTGTGTGATGTTTCTTGTTGTCGGTTGAATCCTCAACTCTCACAACTATATGTTACTTCCCCTGTCCAAAAACCATATTAGTATCCAACTAGGCTTGCCATATAGAAGTTCTAGCTCAACCCCTACTAATTTGTCCGTTGCCCCCATAATTCCGATGCCCCCCGTAATTCCTATGGCTATGCCTATGTCTATGCCTCCCCCCTAACTCCATGGCCCCCCCCTATTTCCAATGCCCCCCCAACTATTTCCAATGGCGAGTCCTATGGATTCCGACGGATTCTTATGAATCGCTTGCCCTTGCTTGCTCTTGTGTGCTATTGCTTGCTTGCTCTTGTGCCTTGCTCTCGCTTGCTTGTTCTTGCTTGCCCTTGCTTGCTTGCACTTGATCGCCGGCTCTTGCTTGCTTGTTATTGCTCGCTTGCGCTTGCTTGCTTCCGCTTGCTTGCTTGCGCTTGCTTGATTTTGCTCCTCCCGACCTCCTCCCGTCCTGCTCCCGTCCTCCTTTCGTCCTCCTCCCATACTCCTCTCGTCCTCCTCCTGTCCTCCCATCTATTTGGCGTCAACGCTGGCTGATATTCTTAAAAATGACTCTCCCGGGGCTCGCATCAGCTGATTTTTTAACAAGCGGAAAAAGTGACACCAAACTGCGATCCCGCCCCCCGGTTTACAACAACAGCGGCTCCCCCCTGATATTTCCTCACAATTAATGCAGAAATCGCGCTATCGCGTCGGATTTTCTTACAATTTATTTAGACGCCGCGCCCTCGACACTCAGGAATCGCCCTCTCCGTGTGGATGGCCTTCCGATTTATGTGGGAATCGCGCTATCGCATCAAATTTCCTCGCGATTCACGCAAGACGCACGCTTCAGCCACCCGCCTGCTCGACCTGTGCCGTCATGGCCCGCCTTCCCGACACGCCCGCTAGGGTCTACCTGCCCAGTCTGACCGTCTGGTTCTGCAACGTATTTTCTGCTCCTAGCCCCCCTCCTGCTAGTCTCTCTCGTGCTCCATCCTCCTCCCTCCCCCTTGTGCCTTCCTTCCATCCGTCCTCTCTTCCCCTGACTGAGGGGCTGCACGAAATGCACGTTGCAGGTAAGAGATGCCACTAAGGAGGTACGATCGAAAACGAAGAGGGCGGATCTCGAGCGTTCAGGGTATACGTGATGGATGGCACGCAAGCAGATATGAGCTACATCACGCTTAAATGTTTTTGTTGTTGTTGGCGTTGAATTCACATCTCTACAGAATATGTGTTGTTGACCCCCCTCTGCCCGGCAACCACTCTACGTTTCAATCATAAAATTCTCCTCCAATGCTTCTCCCGGGGCTCGCATCCGGTTTTTCACAAGGATCACAAAACTGCGCCCCTGGCACCTGGTCAACAACAACAACAGCAACAACAGCAACAACAGTTCCCGCCTCATACTTCCTCCGAAGGAACACATCGTGCTCTCGTGTGCAACTTCCTCGCAAATTATTGAGACACCGCACCCTCCACACTCAGGAATCACGCTCCCGCTGTGGATTTCCTCAACAATCATAAGGACATCGCGCTGTCGCTCGACACTTCCTCGCGATGTATGCAGGACGCACGCTTCAGCAACCCGTCTGCCCCATTGTCACTTCCATCCGTCCTCTCTTCCCACTGTCTTAGGGGCTGCACAAAACCCACTGTACAGGTACGACAGATATACCCCCAAGGGGGTACGATCAAAGACGGAGAGAGGGCGGGTATCGAGGGATTGGAATACACGTGTTGACTGGCACGCGAGCAGATAAGAGCGATCAAAGTTGAAACGATTGGTGCTGTTGTTGCTGTTGTTGTTGTTGTTGGTGTTGCTGTTGTTCTTGTTGTTGATGGTGTGTTATGTTCTTGTTCGTGTGGTTGTTGTTGTAAGTGTTTGTTGCGTCTTGATGTTTGGTGTTTGTTGTGTGATGCTTGATGTCTGATGTTTGTGCTTGTGTGTTGTTTCTTATTTCTTGTTTGTTGTTCGTCCCCCCTGCGACCTGGCCCGCGACCCGCCCGCTACCTGGCGCCCGCGACCCACCCGCGACCCGCCCGCGACCCACCCACGATCCACCCGGCGACCCGCCCGCGACCCGGCCCGCGACCCACCTGCCACCCACCCGCGACCCACCCGAATTGCTTGAACGAAGAACTCGGCGCCTGCGGCGGGCTCGTAGTATAATTCGTCAAAATTGGGCACCTGTGGAGGGCTTCTTGAAAGCCTCGCAAGACTGCCGACGTCCCTGCCGTCCCCGCCCTCTGATCCGCAAGTGCGGGGCGCTACGTCTCACTCTCTCACTCTCCCGTTCTCTTTCTTTATTTATGTTTTTCTTTCTTTCTTTCTTTTTTTCTATTGTTCTATATTTCTTTTTTCTATCTGTTTTTTCTATATTTCTTTTTTTCATTTCTATCTTTCTTTTTTTCTATCTTTCTTTCTTTCTTTTTTTCTTTCTTTCTCTCTCTCTCTCTATCTGTATCGAGGTTTTCGGAAACCCCGAATCCGAAAACGTGTTCATCGCTTCGGGGCGCATCTCTTACTTCCGCCGCCTTCCGCCGGCGGAGGCCGCTTCGATTTACTTCCTCCGACCTTCCGCCGCGCAGGAGATGCCGGCTCCTTCGATCCTCGAGGGCAAGGCCCTTTTGGAAACACCCCAAAAATGTATATATATATGTGTATATATATATATACATATACAAGGCTGCACTGGCGCTTCGCGCCATGCACCTTAGTCCTTGAAGTTTGGTGCGCAGGCGGAATAGCAGGAAGGTCAAGCCGACAGTTTGGAGATAACTGCTTGTTGCCTTTTCCAGCATCGCCGCTATAATAATGTTGTTCGTTATCCTTCCTCCATGCTTCTTTTTTCTTATGTTCGCCGTATCCTGCGCATTCTCCCCATCCTCCTCAGCTCTTTTTTGCGGAGGCTCCTCCTTGGAGAGCCTCTGGGGGCCTCACAAAAGTTGTTTCAGGCTTTCTTCAGGCCTTCTGGAGGCCTCCTGGGCGTATTCTGGGGGCCTCTGGGGACTTCCTCGGGCCACCTGCCTCCAACCGCGGTCTCCCTGAACGACCGGGTCACGATTTGGAATGCTTCGGAGGGTGTCTTGGGGCCATCTTGGGCCGCCATGGGGCTCTCTGAGGGCCATCTTGGACCCGTGTTGTGCCGTTTTGGGGCTCTCTTGGACTGCCTGGAAGCCCTTTCGGATGGTTGTGGGGCGATGTTGGAGCCTCCCAGGCGGCTTCGGACGCCCAGAAGACCGCCGTCTTGGAGCGTCGGGAAGCCGAAAAGAGGAGAACACCAAAATTCAGCAAAAACCATCAGAAAATCAAAGATTTGTGCCTCTTGGGGCCTTCTTGGGAGTGCTCTTGGAGGCCTCTTTGGGGCCGTCCTGGAGGCCTTTTGGGCCATCTTGAGGTCACGTCGGTCACTCTTGGAGCGCTCTTGAGCTGTCTTGGGGGTCTCTGGGACGTCTCCGAAGACCCCCCTGATCGCCCTAGGTGTGCTGGGAATGCTTGGCAGAACGCCCTGCGAGGCCCGGGGGGCCGCTTCGAGGCCCGTCCGGAGGGTCCCATAGCCACAGATCCCGGGAGTCCGGTTTTGGGGGGCGGCGGGGGGTGGTGGGTTTTCACCCTGCCCGGGCTTGCAAAAATGTAGGAAGGAATACACATATGTATATATGTGTATATACATATATTATTCGACCCGGCTCCCCTCCTCTCCTCCGTCCTCAACTCCTCCACTCGTTCCCCCCTCTATCCCTCCCCCTCCTCCTCCCCCTCCTCCTGCTCATGCTCCTTCTCCTCCTTCTCCTCCTCCTCCTCGTCAACCCTCTCCTCCTCCTCCTCCTCCTCCTCCTCCTCCTCCTCCTCCTCCTCCTCCTCCTCCTCCTCCTCCTCCTCCTCCGCCACGCCCTTCTCCTCCATGCGCCTCGTCCTCGAGGAACTCCACTGCGCCGGCGCCGAACCAGACCTCGTCGGCCCGGCCGGGGCTCACCATGACTCGCACCTGTGGCCGAGAGAGCTCAAGGTCGCAGCAGCGGGGGAGGAGGAGGAGGAGGAAGAGGAGGAGGAAAAGGAAGGCAGGAGGGCAAGGGAAGGAAAGGGAGGGAGAGGAGGGCAGGAGGAGGACAAGGGGAGGAGGACAAGAGGATGCAGAGGGGGAGGAGGACAAGGGGAAGACGACGAGGGAGAGGAGGGCAGTAGGAGGACGCGAAGAGGAGGAATGAGGACGGAGGGGGGCTCGGTAGGTTTTTCGAAAGCTGCCGGGCGCCTTTTCAAGGTCTCGGGGGGGAGGTATGACGATCCCAGTGTAGAACGAGGAGGATAAGGTAGGTCGAGGAAGGGGGGTGCGAGGCGAGGACGGAAGGGTCGCCTGGCTGCTGAAATGTTGGGCATTTGTCTCGGAACTGTTCGGGCGCTTCTCATGGTTTCGAGGGGGGGGGGGGGCGGAATTGAAATTGAATACTATGTGGCTGAGTTTGATTCCCGTGCAGATTCGAAACCATTACGTTCTCGCGTACAGCGGTGGTGACGAGATGAGGACGACAACGAGAGCAGGAGGAGGAATAAGGGAGTGAACAAGGGTGGGAACGGGTAGGGAATGAGCGAGTAATCGAGTAAAACATGGATGCCTGCATTTGTTTGTTCTAGGAAAACCGCGCCTTCAAAGAAGGAAACAAGCATCACGCCGTACAAATCGGCACTATTGGAAACTCCCACTCTCTGTTCATACAAATGCAAGTTGGCTGCGCTATCCCTGTGAGGGTACACCAAACCTTTTGAGTAAACGCACTAAAACAACAATACCTGAAAGGGTTTCGTGGTTTCTGGCATTCAGGCCTCTTCCAGGCCCAACTCCTGTCAATTCACACATCAGGAAACATTCCACCTTCAATCAAAAAGAACATCGTCACACGCCCCGCGAGGTGTCAGAGGGCACTTGTTCGCCCAAGATGGCTCCAAGAGGGCCTCAGAGAGCCAAATATGACCACTTAGATGGCTCAAGACAGTCTGAGATGGCTCAAGACGGCCCCCAACATACTCCTAGAGGCCCCAAGACCGCTCCAAGACGGCTCCAAGTGGCCACGGAACCTCCCCAGGAGGCCGCAAAGAAGCCAGAATCATTCATTGAAGAACATCCGTGCACGTGGCCTTCTCGCGTTGTTGCTTTCGATGGCCGCCCGATGCCTCAAGATGGTTGCAAGAGGGCCCATGAGGGCCCCAAGAGAAGCCCAAGAGAGCCCCAAGGCGGCCCCAAGACCGCTCCGAAAGCGCCCCAAGAGGGGCCCACGAGACGAATTCTGGCACTCTAGGAGGGCAAGGCTAAGTGAGTACCATCCTCCTTGTTTGCTCGATCTCCTGCAAGATGGCTCCAACAGAGCCACCAAGGCTCCCAAGAGCGCCCCAAGAGGCGCCCAGACGGCCCCAAGATGCGCCCACGGGGCCCCAAGAGGCTCCCAAGGACCCCCAAGAGGCCTCCAGAGGATCCCCGAAGCACCCAAGACGCTCAAACACTGCCCTGGGCCCTGCCCCCCCCCCCCCCCCCCCCCGATGCCCCAAGAGGCCTGCAAAAAGCTTCCAAGCGACATCCGAGGAGACTCCGAGAGGCATTCAACAGGCTGCTGGCTCTTATGTTTGCCATTTTCCTCCTACTCCTCCTTCTCCTCCTCCGTCTCCTCCTCTCTCTCATCCTCCTCCTTCTCCTCCTCTCCGCCTCATCCGCTTACCCATCCTCCTCCCTGCTGCCTCCTCCCCCTCCCCCTCTTCCTCCGCCTCCTCCTCGTTCTTGTCCACGTTCCTCTCCTCCTCCTCCTCCTTTTCCTCGTCCTCCTCCTCCTCCTCCTCGTCCTCCTCCTCCTCCTCCTCGTCTTGCTCCTCCTCCGATTCCTCCTCCATCCGCCACCTGTTGGGGTACGACGTCTTACCCTACCCGCTATTCCACTGCATTATACTCCACATCCCTGATCTGTGAATAAGCTGCTTGCCTTCCAGAAAATGTGCTCACAGCAGGGTAGCTCTTTAGATTGTTTAGGGTCACAAGGATCGTGATTACAAAACGCTTCCTTTTCGCTTACAAGTACTGGGACGCCTAACTGGCGTGCAGTGCAAGACTGTGCCGTTGTTTGTGATGTATGGGCTGTTGTTTTTCAGTGAGGGGTTGTCTTGCTGCTGCAGAGGGGACTAGGCCTGGGAGGAGCCCGACGGCCCACAATACTGTGGTCTGTCTGGGTGATTGGTATACTCACACGGTATGCTGCTTGCGCCCTCGCAGAATTCGCGGACCCAGCCACGACGCCCCTCCCTTGAGGTGTAGAAGGCTCGCATGGCTACACCTGCCGACATCAATGCTTGAATCGATCACTCGCTCACCCCCCGCCCGCCACAGCAGCCCACAACGACAGCCCGCGAGCCCGAACGGCAAGCTCCGGGGCGAAGCAAGGACCCGCCACCAAACAGCACGAGCTCAACAAGGACCGCAGCAGAGAGAGAGAGAGAGAGAGAGACGGGGACAGAGACAGAGAGAGGATGATCCCCCCACCCCCAGGCTCCTGCGGCGGCTCCGCGCCAGCCCGGCCGAACGCAGGAGGAGGGGGGGGGAGGAGAGGAGGCCGGCCCTCACCCTTCCTCAGTCGTCCGCCCTTGCTCTTCTCCCCCCCCGTCTCGTCACCGCCGTCGTTCAGCCGACGCGAGAAGGTGCTGCGCTCAACGGTGCCCGAGGAAGACGCAGGCCACACAGCCTCAGTGTCACACCCACGGGGCGGGAGAAAGAGAAGGCTGACGCTTCCAATGTAGAACGAGGAGGAGGAGGAGGAGGAGGAGGAGGAGGAGGAGGAGGAGAAGGGAGAGACGACGGAAGGAGACGTGGAGGCGCAGGAAGAGGGATGGGAAGGAGGCGCAGGACGTGGTGTACTGCTCGCTTGGGTGGAAAGAAGGACGAGCAGAAGGAGGGGGACGGAGGGGGCGGGGACACGGAGGAGGAAAAGGGGGAAGAAGGAAGGGAAGGAGTGGGACGTAGAGGGACGAGAAAGAGCGTCACCGTTACTGCTCGAAACGTTTCTGCGAATGCACGTAGGGCTTTCGCTTTCTCACGGCGGTTCAGACAAGTGTTGCCTCGGAGCGTCTCTTCGAGATGGTGCTCCTTTGTGGGCATCGGTCATCCTTATCTTCGTCCTCCTTGTGCTCCTTATTTTACTTCTCCTCATACTGCTTCCCCTTCTCCTCTCGCCCTCTCCCTCCTCCTCCTCCTCCTCCTCCTCCTCCTCCTCCTCCAGCTCCTCCTCCTCCTCCGCCTCATCCCTTACTTCCTTCTCCCTTCTTACCCTATTGCAGCTCCTGCTCCCCCTCCTACCTCTTCCTCCTTCTGCTCCGCCTACTACAGCTCCTCCTCCACCTCCTCCTCATTATCCACCTCCTCCTCCTCCTCCTCCACCTCCTCTTCCTCCTTATCATCACCACCACCACCACCATCATCATCATCATCATCATCATCATCATCATCATCGTCATCATCATCATCAGCATCATCAGCATCATCATCATCATCATCATCATCATCATCATCATCATCATCATCATGATAATCATCATCATCATCAGCATCATCATCATCATCATCATCAATACCATCATCATCATCATCGTCATCATCACCATCAAAATCATCATCATCATCATCATCATCATCATCATCATCATCATCATCATCATCATCATCACCAACATCATCTGATTTCACTCCTCTTCCTCCTCAGCCTGCCGCTACCCTTCCCTGTCCTCCACCTGCTCATCCTGCTAGAGGGAGGGGGCGAGCAAGATAATAACGAAGCAGCAGCAACAGCGAATAATGCACCAGCGGCGGCTGTCGATGTGACGCATGGTCGAGGCACCAGACATTGCCACCGAGGAGGAGAACTGAGGGAGGAGGGCGAAGAGTGGAGAGAGTGAGCGGAGGGAGAGGGAAAAGCGAGGGGAGGAGCACGAACAGGAACGCTGGCAACACGGGTATGGGCTGGACACTTGGTGAGATCTGGACAACACGTCAGAATGAGGGGGCAAAACGGTCATTCACTGTCCCTGGCTGCGTGGCTTAAGTGGGACTCAGCGGCGCGGATTCTGCTTGTTGTGGCGTTGTGTTGTTGATGTCGTCACCCCCCCGCGACCCACCCGCGACCCAGCCGCGATCCACCCGCGACCCACCCGCGACCCGCCCGCGACCAACCCGCGACCCCCCACCCACCACCCGCACTGCGACCCAGCCGCGACCCAGCCGCGACCCCCGCGACACAGCCCGCGACCCACCCGCGATCCACCCGCGAACCGGCCCGCGACCCACCCGCGACCCACCCCGCGGCCCCCCCCCGCGACCCAGCCGCGACCCACCCTCGACCCACCCACGACCCGTCCCGCGACCCGTCCCGCGACCGTCCCGCGACGCGACCCTGCCCGCGACCCACCGGCGACCCACCCGCCCGCGATCCGCCCGCGACCCGCCCCGCGCCTGCGGCGAGCTCGCCGTATAGCCTGTGAACATGAGGCGTCTGCAGCGGGCCTCTTCAGAGCCTCGCGAACTATCTTTTGGCCCCCATGTCCTGAGCGCATCGTGATCGTCCCTGCAGCGTCTGGCCTGCATCCGCTCCCGTGCCACACCCGCCGTCGCCGTCGCCGTCCTCCCCTCTCGGGAGCGGCCAAGAGGGGGGTGTCCAAGAGGGGGGGGTGCAAATCATGACCGGCGGCATGTGCGCGGCCCAGCGGGGGGGCCAGGGACGTAATGAAACAAGAAGAGGCACCATGAAATCTGGGGAGATATCATGGCCCACGCCATGATATCCACCCCCCCCTAGTCATCACCCCCCTCTTTTCCGCCCCCGACCCTCTCCGCCCGCGGCGGAGTGCGCCGGGCCTTGACGGACTGGTCCTTCCCGTCGGCCCCGACGATGGTCCCCACCTTGCCCGCGCACCTGGGGGTCCGAGGAGGAGCCGCAGGGGGCAGAAGCAGGAGCAGCAGGGCCGGGGCTCGGGCGAAGCCAGGTGCGCTCGGCCCCGCAGGAGAGCTGCTTCTGGGGAAGGGGCCGCGACCACTGGAGCCCATGGGGAACCCTGGAGAGAGAAAGAGAGAGAGAGAGAGCAACAAACAAGGAGGAACAGAGAGATCAATGTACACACACGCAGACGTAGCACCCCGCAGCTGCGGACACGAGTGAGGGGACGTCGGCCGTCTGCGAGGCTCTGGGGAGGCCTGCCGAAGGCGCCTCGTGCTCACAACTCACACAACGAGCTTGCCGCAGGCACCGATCTGTTCGTCAAAACCATGTGGGTGGGTGGTGGGGTAGGTCGCGGGTGGGTCGCGGGTGGGTCGCCCGTGGGTCGCGGATGGGTCGCGGGTGTGTCGCGGGTGGGTCGCGGGCGGGTGGCGGGGGGGTCGTGGGTGGGTCGCGGATGGGTCGCGGGCTGGGTCGCGGGTGGGTCGCGGGGTGGGTCGCGGGTGGGCTTCGGGCCGGGTCGCGGGGGGGATCACGGCAACAACCTACAAACAAACAACAAACAACAAACAACAAACAAACAAACGAACAAACAGACAAACAAACAAACAACAATCAATCAATACACCAATCAACCAACCAATCAAACAAACGAACAAACAAGCAAACAACAACAACCAACAACAACAACAGCAACAACAGCAGCAACAACAAGAACAGCATCAACAACAACAGCAATCCCAGCAGCAACAACAATAGCAACATCACCAACAACAACACCAATCATTCCCATTGCACTGAAGTGGTCCGAAAGATTTGGCGAACATTTCCCGCCGATTTTGGTAGCAAGCTGGGTTCCCGGGTTCCCGGTTCCAGGTTTCCGGGTTCCCGGTTATTGGTTCTCGGCCGATTTTGGAGGGGTCTGGGTTCCCAGATTCCCGGGTTCCCGGTCGATCTCCTCAGCGAAAACCATTCACTGATAGGGTTTTCTCTGGTGTAATTTTTAAACTGTTCGCTCTCACTGGCACGCGTGTCTTGTAGTCTGTATACCCCAACTTTCGATACCCGCCCACTTCGTCTTCGATCGCGTCCCCTTTCGGGGGAAATATCTTCCTTGTCGGCCACTGACTGAAGTGCGAGGAACTCTCGAGCGAGAGCGCCGTTCCTAAATTCGGGGGCCTCTGTGGCCAAGGGCTCTCGGAGTACACAATGAGAAACATCGAACGGGAACTTACTTTTGTCGCCGTGTCTGGGCCTTCACCAACTTGCATGAATCAGAAGAAAGCCCCAAGCGGGAGCGCCACTCTTGAGTTCGGGGGCCTCTCTGGCCAGGGCCTCTGGGAATACATCGTGAGGAAGTATGCAACGAGAGCCCTTGTTTTAGTTGGGCCTCCTCCAATGACTGAAACACGAGAAAGTCTCGAGTCAGAGCGCCGTTCCGGAGTTCGGGTGCCTTCCTGGCCAAGGGCTCTCGGAATACGTCGTGAGGAATTGTCGAGCAGGAGCCCTTGTCGTCGTGGCTGAGCCGCCGCCAACTTGACTGAATTGCAAGGAAGTCTAGAGCGAGAGCGCCGTTCCTGGGTTAGGGGGCCTCTCTGGCCAGGGTGCATCGGGGTCAATTGTGAGGAGGTGTCGAGCAGGAGCCCTTGTCGTCGTGTTTGGGCTTCCGCCAACTTGACTGAATTGCGAGGACGTCTCAAACGAGAGCGCCGTTCCTGACTTCGGGGGCCCTCCTGTCCAGGGGCTCTCGGAGTAAGTCGAAAGGAAATATCGAGCAGAAGCCCTTGTTGTCGTGGTCGGGCATCCGCCAACTTGACTGAATTGCGAGGAAATATAAAGCGAAAGCGCCGTTCCTGAGTTCGGGGGCCTCTCTGGCCAGTGTGCATCGCGGTCCATTGTTAAGAAATGTCGAGCAGGAGCCCTTGTCGTCGTGTTTGGGCTTCCGCCAACTAGACTGGCGAAGAAGTCTCCAGCGAAAGCGCCGTTCCTGAGTTCGGGGGCCTCTCTCGCCAGGGCGTCTCGGGGATAGTTACTGTGAAGAGTGGTTGGGATTCGGCCAACTTAACTGAATTGCAAGGAGGTCTCGGGAGAGAGCGCCATTGTCAGTGTAGCCGGGCCTTCAAAGGCACACATTTACAGTCAATCCAGCGCTCGAGCGGGAGCTTCGCTTGCAGAAATCGCAGCCAGCGTTGAGGCGAAAGCGCTCGGAACCGTTTCCAGATATCAGCAGTAATTAA
>CAUYUJ010022274.1:122500-125803 GCA_963575745.1 Prorocentrum cordatum | reverse complement strand
TGATTTTCCCGGCGCCTCCCGGCGCCGGGAGGCGCCCTTTGTATCGAGGAGTGGGCCCGGCGGCGGGGCCGAAACGGGCTGCATGCAGCAGATTTAGTACCCCCCCCCGTTTCCCGGTCCCCCCCCTTTCGTTCGGCCCGAGACCATCAAGCGAGTGCCACGACTCGCAAAGTAGCTACAGTTGAGGAGCTCGACCTCAAGAGACCTGCAAACAAGAAACCCAGCCCTGAGACCCCAGTAGGTCCATTGACTTTTGGTATGGGAACGTCACGCTCTCCACAGAAAAACCATCGAAACCCAAGAATCCCGGGGCTCCCTGGCGATAGGCAGGGCGTCTCTTGGCATGGGTTTCCACTGTACTCGCGAATGGCTTGGATCCGCCGCGTAGGATTTACGATCCACGACATAGAGGAAGACACGTCTTCTGATCGACAGTTTGCGAGTGGGCACTCTGCGAGTAGGGGAACGTGCTCGGTGAGCAGAGCAGAGCAGAGCGCGCCACTGTCTGGCCAAGTGGCGAGGCCTGGAAGGCTGGCGCGGGCGGGCTGGAAACCTCCTGTGTAGTGTTCGGTCGGGCGTGTCCCCCTACAGGGGGATTTGGACAAACAATACTCAACAAATGGTCCCCAGTCGAAATCTTGGCTATCTTTGAATATTCCTCCCGCAGAGGGACAGGCCCAACTCGAGTGCAGTGGTGCTGTGAGCTGTGCGCCGCAGAAGCGGTGCGTCCAGTCTGCTCCACGTCGTGCTGTCGTGTGCCAGCGTCGGCGGTGGACAAACCTCCCTTTAGTAAACCTCCCCTTAGTCAAAACGGCCTGAGACCGAAACCGACGGACCTGGACCCGCAAAAATGACGGCCGCGACGCCCTCCCGCGAACCGAAAGCGACCAATTCCTTAATCGACGTGTCAGGGTAGGAGGTCTATCAACCTGCTGTCGTGTGCCAGCGTGGGCCATCGCTGACGGCTCGCTCGACGGACGCGGTCGGCACGCCGAGGCGGGGGGGGATGCCCAGAGCCTGGCGGGGGCTCTGTGGTCTTCCAGGGGCTCCTCCTCCTCCTCCTCCCCTTATACTCCTCGACCCTCATCGATCCTGATTCTCATCCCCTGTCCTCGTGAGCAGATGATAGGGTAGCAAATAGCAGATGATGGGGTAGGAAATAGCAGGGTAGCAGATGGTAGCAGATGATGGGGTTGCAAACAGCAGATGATGGGGTAGCAGAGGAACGACGGGGTAGGGCAGGAACGAGGAGTCTTCCAGGGGCCCCGCCCCCCTCGCCACACTCCCCCGCACGCAGCGCCCCCCGCGCTGCCCCCTGTGAGGGAGCACGGGCCGGGGCTCCCGAGGCCACGCTCCCCCGCCCCCCCCCCCCCAAGAGATAAGAGCACTGGGCCCGCGCTGCCGAGGCCACGACCCCTCGAAGACGGGATGCCGGAGAGATCCAGGCACAGAAGCTTCCAGCGGGTCGCTGGGTCCAGGGGCACGCAGGCGGCGCCGGTGGGACCCGTGGAGCGGGAAGGGCACGAGGCCTCAGAGATAGCACGGTCGTCGGATGCCTGCCGCGGTCTGGCAGGGCCTGCCTGGCCGCGGTCCGGCGAGGCTGGGGGTGGCGGAGCGGAGCGGAAGAAAGGCCTCGGACAGCACTGCTGGGACTGGAGGGGTGGGAAGGGTGGACTCGGGACTGGGCAGGGGTGGGTGCGCATGCCATCGGAAGTCGTCAGGGCACGCAGAAGAAAAGCATCGAAGTCCGAAGGGCACACAGAAGGAGGGAGGAAAAGAAGAAGGAGGAGGAGGAGGAGGGAAGAAGACGATACCCTGGGCATGCATGAACCGATGTATTTCGGATAAGGAAAAGTGGGCCAACACTGCCGAGGCCAGGATGCCTCGTAGAACAATGTGGGCACATGCTCCTAGAGGCCACGATCTCCCGTGCAAAGAACGGGTGCGCGCTCCCAAGCTTCCAAGACGGCAGAGGCAGGCACCCAGTGCCTCCAGGACGGCACAAGGTGGCCCCAGCGCGGCCACAGGGATGGCCTCCAAGACAGCCCAGGAGCGCCGCGAAGATTACTCCAGATTTCGTAATAAAGGGAGGGGGGTCTCATTTCGGGGGGGGGGTCTCTTCCAGGCTATCTTGGAGGGCCTGGGGGGTCTGGGGACGATGTTTTGGAGGGTTCTCCCACGGGGGAGGTCTGAAATGGCTTGTCTTGGAGGGTCCAGACCTCCTCCCTTTTATTACGAAATCTGGAGTACCCCGAGTACGGCCCGAGGGGGGCGTCAGGCTCTTGAAAGAGCTGTGCGCCTTCGCCTCTCGGCCTTCCTTCAGCTCCGCACGGCCCTAGAAGCCTCCAAGATGGCCCCACGACGGCCCAAGAGGGTCCCAACATGAACCGATGAGCCTCCAAGGCGGCGTCAAGGCAGCCCAGGACGACCCCAAGAGAGCCCCAAGCTAGCCCAAGAGGGAGGGACCCAAGACGGTGTTAGAAAACCCCTAGACGGCCCAAGATGGTCCTACAACGGCCGCAGGAGATCCCCCAGACGGCCAAGAGGGCCTGACGACGGCCCAAGAGAAGCCTGAAACGGCCCAACGACGGCCCCAAGACGGCCTCACGACGGCCCCAAGACAGGCCAAAACGGCCGAAGGGACCCCCGAGACTGCCCCACAGGAGCCAAAGACAGCCCCAAGACGGCACAAACGAGCTCCCTGAGAGCTCCTTAAGAAGCGAGGCCGATAGATGTCAGATGTGACGACCGTCCGTTCCTCCTCCTTCTCCTCCTCCTCCTCCTCCTCCTCCTCCTCCTCATCCTCCTCCTCTTCCTCCTCCGCCTCCTCCTCATCCTCATCCTCATCCTCCTCTTCATCCTCCTCCTCTTATTCCTCCTCCTCTTCAGCAGCAGCAGCAGCATTATCATCGAGAGAGCGCGTTTCGCGGGCACTTGGGCACAAAGCATTCCTCGATACGTCGAAAACCACCCCCTCTCCTCCCCTCCACACACACACACACACACACACACACACACACACGCACACACCGTCGGACAAGGGAAAGGGAGGGCGGGCTCAACCACCCCTCCCCTTTTGGCACCAGTCGTCAACGTTTGCTGGCGGGCGCCAAGAAAGGGGGGGGGAGGCATCGTAGTCGTCGCTCGCCGGCGCCAGCCCCTCAAGCGACCGCGGATTCCCCCGTCCGCCAATCCTCCTCAGCTTCTCCTGCTGCTCCTCCTCCTCCTCCTCCTCCTCCTCCTCCTCCTCCTCCCCCTCCCCCTCCTCCTCCTCCTCCTCGGCACAGTCATCGCCACACTCAT
>CAUYUJ010022274.1:0-112500 GCA_963575745.1 Prorocentrum cordatum | reverse complement strand
CATCATCATCATCACCCTTACCATGCGAGAAGAGGAAAAGAGAGAGAGAGACAGAAACAACAAAAAAAACAGAGATCTGAAGAAAGAGATAATGAAGGATACCAACAGGATACTGGAAAATGATGGGGGAGGAAGAAGAGGTAGGCGGTGGTGATGCATACGTTTCCTCCTCGTCCTCCTCCTCACCATGTCTGGTACGTGAGCCATGGGAGTCCGTGAAACGAATGCAAAAATTCAACACGAATGCACGCGGCGCTACGACGAGAGCCACACTCTGGAAAAAGAGCCGCCCTCCGTCCGCGAGAGTCTTGCAAGTGTTTAGAACGGATGCGCGCGGCGCCAAGGCGAAAGCCACACTTTGAAATCGGCCCGCCCTCAGTCCGTGAACTCTCGCAACATGTTTACAGCGAATGTGCGCGGCGCCAAGGCGAGAACAACCTGTTGAAAGACACCCGCCCCAAACCCTTGAGACTCTTGCAGTTGTTACAGACGAATGCGCGCGGCGCTAAGTCGAGTCACATTTCGAAGACGACCCGCCTTCAATCCATGACACCCCTGCAAGTGTTTCAAACGAATGCGCGCGGCGCTGAGGCGAAAGCCACATTTTGAAAACCGCCGGCTCCCCATCCGTGAAACTCTTGAAATTGTCAAGCGGTGGGATCATAAAACGGAAAGGAAATCTCAGGCGAAACGCCCGGCACGCCCTTTCTCGGAAGCCGGGCAAGGGCTGCTAAATCCGTGGCTGCTAAAATCGGCCTCCGGGAAGTTGTCTTCGTCCTTCCGGGAAGAAGCCCGTTGACTGTTTCGCGTGCCGCGCATCATTCCGGGAAGTTGTTGTTTCCTTCCGGGAGGGCCGTTTTAGCAGCCATCGCCCAGCTTCTGACCTTCGACCAGCCTCTAGGCGCAACAGGGAGGAGCCATTTGAAGGGAAAGGAGCTGCAGGACGGAGAAGCGCGAGC
The DNA here is from genome assembly GCA_963575745.1 of Prorocentrum cordatum. Classification (NCBI taxonomy): domain Eukaryota; class Dinophyceae; order Prorocentrales; family Prorocentraceae; genus Prorocentrum; species Prorocentrum cordatum. The sequence goes on along the minus strand of CAUYUJ010022274.1, from coordinate 111,541 downwards.
GACAGGCAAGGGCGGCCGGCCCCCCGAAGAGGGGGGAGGGACAGCAGGGAAGGGAGGGCGAGCAGGGAGAGGGGGACGTCCTCCTCATCATCCTCCTCCTCCTCCTCCTCACCCTCCTCCTCCTCCTCCTCCACCTACTCCTTCCTCCTCCTCCTCCTCCTCCTCCTCCCTCCTCCTCCCTCCTCCTCCTCCTCCTCCTCCTCCTTCCCTCCCTCCTCCCCTCCCTCCCTCCCTGCCTCTCTCCTCCCCCTCCTCCCCATCCCCGTCCCAAAACCGTCCCCCTCCCCTTCTCCCTCCGCCTTCCCCTCCTTCCTCCTCCTCTCCTTCCTCCTCCTCCTCCTCCTCCTCCTCCTTCCTCCTCCCTCCTCCTCCTCCTCCTCCTCCTCCTCCTCCTCCTCTCCTCCTCCTCCTCCTCCTCCTCCTCCTCCTCCTCCTCCTCCTCCCTACTCCTCCTCCTCTCCTCCTTCCTTCCTCCTCTCCTCCTCTCCTCCTCCTCCTCTCCTCCTCCTTCCTCCTCCTCCTCCTCTCCTCCTCCTCCTCCTCCTCCTCTTCCTCCGCCTCTTCTTCCTCCTCTCCTCCTCTTCCTCCTCCTCCTCCTCCTCCTCCGTTTCCTCCTCCTCTTCTTACAACTAGTATTAATATCATGTTTCGTCTTCTTCTCATTCGCATTATGACTGTTGATAATACCATTCGTGTTAGGAGTCGCATTAATACTAACATTGTCGCTAGTGTTATCCTTGATATGTTTATGAACAGTAATACTATCATTACACATATTCATGTGCATAGGTTTTTGTTTAGAGGAAATAGCATGGATAATAACAACAATACTAATTGATTTACCTTGGGAATCATCAGTATTAATATTAGCAGTAGTAATAGCATTATTATCAGTAGTAGTAGTAGTAGTAGTAGTAGTAGTAGCAGTATGAATGCGAGTGTTAGTATGATTGCCTGTAGTAATAACATGGTTCATCTTTGGTAGCTACTAATACGATCGTTAGTACACACATGTCATTATCATGGGTGTTATTCACAATGTTATCAGCACGACTAGTAGTACTAAAAATATTGTGGCGGTTACAAAGTATCCTTCGCAATGTTAATGAGTATTAATGATAAGTAAATATGATATCGGCTTTCATGTCCGGAGCATCATTGTGCGTTTCATTACTAGTATTAGTAGTAGTTGTCGTAGTATTGATAGTGCCCTTAAGAATTAGTGACTGTGGTTTTGCTAGTGCTGCTAGTAATCCTAACATGATTGCCAGCATCATCATTGTGCTTAATATTTGTGACTATATGTATGTATATATATGTGCTACTATGAGTGGTACTATTGTTCGTCTTATTGATAGTAGTATTAATTCTTATCGTCTTTTTATGATATCATTACTATTACGTGTGTTAGCAGCAGTCGTACGATTCGTGCACTTCTTCTGTATGTATGATTCGTAGTATTGTAAGTAGTATTGGTAGTACTGGTAGCAGTGGTATGACAAGCATTCGCCTTATCATTAATAGTATTAGTAGTACTCATAAGGTTGGTCGGATTCGCCTTAGTGTTCATGATGTTCCTATTATTCGTCTTGATAGTGTTATGACTATTCTTAGTCAATCATATTATTAGCATTGGTAATGTTATCATTATTAGTAAGAACACTCCTAGTGTTAGTATGATTAAGACATCAGTATTTTTCTTGTTAGTTGAAGTTATGCATATTCTTGCTATTATTCTGCATAGTACAATTATTCCTCCTCCTCCTCCTCCTCCCCCTCCTCCTCCTCCTCCTCCTCCTCCTCCTCCTCCTGCCATGGTTGGTCCCGAGAGCCTTCTGACCCCACCGCAAGACGTGAAAGCGGCGGGTTCCCACAGTCTGAATTGCCGACCTGCCGTCTGGCAGCTGGTCGAACTTCAGAATGCGCAGCATCGTGCCGTAGGGCGCCTCTGGAAACAGGCACATGCCGAACTGGCGCTGCCCCGACTCGATGCAGCGGCGCATCATCAGCCTGTAACGGGGCTCGAAGATGTGGAGGGGGCAGGCGACCCCCGGGATGGCCAGGGAGCACACGAAGATGGGGATCCGCCGACCCCTCGAGATCACTCGGCGGGTGAGATGTGGCCCCTCCCTTGCCACTGCCCCAGGGAGGCTGGTCCGGCCAGTCTGGGCGGGGGGGGACAAGGAGTCCTGGCGGCGCCTGCGGAGCCAGCACGGCGCCAGCGGCCCCGGCTCTGCTCCCGGGCGGGCGCCGACGGCCCAGGCATGGCTCCCGCGGCCTCCAGGCCGTTTCGCCGTGATGTCCGCGTGGCCCCGGAGGGCCACACGAAGGCCAGCTGTGCTCCCAGAGCAGAGTCTGAAAGCATCCACGATGTGCGACCCTGACGAAGACAGCCGAAAACCCCACCAGCCCTCTGGGCCAAGGAGGTCTAGCGATCTCGTTCTCTCCTCGTATCATACCCTCTTCCCTTTGGGGAGGGGTACCCTCACCCGCCCATCCCTGGTTTTTCTGGCGGGCCGCGATGTGGCAGAGGGTCCTTCCTAGCCCAGGATGGCTCCAAGAAGGCCTCTGATGCTTCAAGATAGCCTCCAAGATGGCTCAAGCTAAGCGAGGATGGTTCAACATAGCTTCCGGCATTCCTCCAAGAGGCCTGACGAGGGCCACAGGAAGAAGGCACGTGCTCTCGGAGCCCCCATTCAGGACAACCCCAAGAGGCCCAATCCTTCAAAAACCGTAGACATCCAATGATGTTTGCCTTCTCGCTGTGTTGCTTCCGATGCGCCTTTCGAAGCTTCAGACCCAAGATGGCCCGAGGGCCCAAGGCCCCCAAGACGGCCCAAAAAACGCTCAAAATCGCCCCCAAGAGCAGCCCAAGAGCGCCCCAAGGGGCGATCTCGAGGACCCCAGTGGGGGGACCAGACGTTACGACCGCCCCTCCTTTGATTGATAGCCTCCAAGGTTGCCCCAAGAGGCGCTCCAGGGCCCCAAAGAAGGCCCCAGCAGAGCCCTAAGAGGGCCCCAAGACCTCCAAAAGAGCCCCAAGAGAACCCCAAGATCCCCAAAACAGTCCCGAAGGGGCTTCAAGAGGCGATTTGAAAGCTCTGTGCCCGAACTCGTTTTCCTCATCCTCCTCCATTTCCTCCTCCTCTTCCTCATCCTCCTCCTCCACCTCCGTTTCCTCCGTTTCCTCCTCCTCCTCCTCTTCCTCCTCCTCCTCCTCCTCCTCCTCCTCCTCCTCCTCCTCCTCCTCCTCCTCCGTCCTGTTCGTCCGTTCACCCCCCGAAGAAAAAACGAGGAGGAGGAGGAGAGGGAGGGGGAGGCAGGACGAGTAGAAGAGCAGGGCGATGATCCCCCCCCTCTCCCCTCCCCCCCAGGGAACAATATGTGATTCGATGTTCCCCCGCCCCCACCACCCCCCCTAAAATAAAAAATGCTTACCCTGGAGAAGAACCCAACCCCTGCGCAATGCGGGGCAGGAGTGGCTTGGGAGATTTGACGAGAAGACGGCGACGTGACATGGACGCATATACTTCTGCGAGCGGCATTCGGAAGGTCCGCAGGTCCCCAATCAAGGGAAAAACGATCAGTAATTCAGTGAACCCCTGAGTCACCAAGGAAGATGCAAGGTGCAAGAGGAGACTGTGGGCAAGAGGCTTGAAACGTCGGCGGGGCAGCAACAACATGACATGGCCGCCTAGGGACGGCGAGGTCCCGCTCAGGTCCGCGCAGTGCCTCACTCCACTGGACCCACCAGCAGCCTTCGAAAGTGGCGAGCCCACCAGCAGCCCTCGAAAGTGGCGACAATTTCGCAGATCGCAGCCCCCCACCAGGGACGGCGGGGTCTACCTCAGGTCTGCGCGGTGCCTCACTCCGCTGGACCCACCAGCAGCCCTCGAAAGTGGCGACGGTTTCACAGATCGCAGCCACCCACAGGGACGGCGAGGTCTACCTCAGGTCCGCGCAGTGCCTCACCCCGCTGGACCCACCAGCAGCCCTCGAAAGTGGCGACAATTTCGCAGATCGCAGCCACCCACCAGGGACGGCGAGGTCCCGCTCAGGTCCGTGCAGTGCCTCACTCCGCTGGACCCACCAGCAGCCCTCGAAAGTGGAGACAATTTCGCAGATCGCAGCCCCTCAGGGACGGCGGGGTCTACCTCAGGTCTGCGCGGTGCCTCACTCCGCTGGACCCACCAGCAGCCCTCGAAAGTGGCGACGGTTTCACAGATCGCAGCCCCCCAGAGACGGCGAGGTCTACCTCAGGTCTGCGCGGTGCCTCACTCCGCTGGACCCACCAGCAGCCCTCGAAAGTGGCGACAGTTTCGCAGATCGCAGCCACCCCACCAAAGGACCGCGAAGTCTACCTCAGGTTTGCGCGGTGCCTCACTCCGCTGGGCCCACCAGCAGCCCTCGAAAGTGGCGACAGTTTCGCAGATCGCAGCCCCCCACAGGGACGGCGAGGTCTACCTCAGGTCTGCGCGGTGCCTCACTCCGCTGGACCCACCAGCAGCCCTCGAAAGTGGCGACGGTTTCACAGATCGCAGCCCCCCAGGGACGGCGAGGTCCCGCTCAGGTCCGCGCAGTGCCTCACTCCGCTGGACCCACCAGCAGCCCTCGAAAGTGGCGACAGTTTCGCAGATCGCAGCCACCCACAGGGACGGCGAGGTCTACTCAGGTCTGCGCGGTGCCTCACTCCGCTGGACCCACCAGCAGCCCTCGAAAGTGGCGACAATTTCGCAGATCGCAGCCCCCCAGGGACGGCGAGGTCCCGCTCAGGTCCGCGCAGTGCCTCACCCCGCTGGACCCACCAGCAGCCCTCGAAAGTGGCGACAGTTTCGCAGATCGCAGCCACCCACAGGGACGGCGAGGTCTCGCGGGAGACAGGAGGCGGGAGGCAGGAGGCGGGAGGCGGGAGGAGGAGAAGACGCGACCGCAGTGCCCTATTCAAAACGAATACCCTGGAATCAAAAAAGAAAAAAGGGGGTGGAGGAGGAGAAGAACAAGGAGGATGATGAGGGGGAGGAGGAGGAGGAAAAGAAGGACGAGGAGGGGGCGGAGGAGGAGGAGGAAGTCAATGGAGCCCAATGGAGGCCAATGTAGCCCAACGGAGACCAATGGAGAACAATGGGACCCATGGAGCCCAACGGAGCCCAATGGAAGCCAATGGAGCCCAATGGAGGGCCAAGAGAGGAAGATGGAGACCAATGGTGGAGGGGGGGGCGAGGGGGGAATGAGGGCAAAGGCCACATGGAGCCCAATGGAAAGGGAGAGAAAGAGGAGAAAGCAAAAAGAGAAAAAGAGAGAGACGGATGGAGAGAGAGTGAGAGAGAGAGAGAGAGCATCCACTTCGTCGCCCCCCCCCCCCCCGCCCCCCCCCCCCCCCACCACCACCCCACCACCCTGTCTGCGCTGCGCGAGTTGCGCGAGCAGGCAACCACGGCCCCCTCGTGTGTTCCCCTCCTGAAGGCGCCCCCGAGGTGCGTGCGTTCGCAAGAAAGGAGAGAGAGAGGGAAAGAGAGATCCCTTCCGCCTCCCGCTCCCCCCTCTGCGTTGCGCGGGGCACGCGAGATAGCAGCGACACCTCCCGTACGTGTCCCCAGTATGTGCTGCGCGCGCGAAGTGTGAAAGAGAGAGGTAGAGAGACACAAAAAAATGTAGAGAGAGGGAGAGAGAACGAGAGGAAGAGAGAGAGAGAGAGAGGGAGAGGGAAAGAGAAAGAGAGAGAGAGAGAGAGAGCCGTTCCCCCCTAACGTCGCCCCTTCTATACCGCGCGCTGTTTCGCGCGTGGGAGCGAGGGCAAGCGGCTCCCCCCGATCCCATTCCCCATGTGTTGTGCGTGCAGAGTGGGATAGAGCACACACACTTCCCCCACCAGCTACACATTTCCGCATTGCGTGCAAAGGAGGGAAAGAGTGCGTGTGTGTGTGCGGGAGGGGGGGGGAGAGAGAGAGAGAGAGAGAGAGAGAGAGAGGCCGTTTGCCCTTGTGCTGTGTGGGAGGTGCGGAAGGGCGACCACCGTCCCCGTCCGAGTTCCTCTCTTGCGTTGCGTGCGTAAGCCGAAAGAGAACGAGAGAGAGAGAGAGGGAGCAACACGCTTCCCTCGTCCGCCACCCTCTGCCTCGCGTGGCGCGCTTGTGTTTGAGAGGGCAGCCACGTCCCCCTAATGTGCTGAATGAGACGTGGCACCCCCGTTCCCCTCCCTGCTCCTTTCTCGCTGTTGTGTGTGTGCGTGTGTACGTGTGGAGAAGGGGGGGGGGGAAGAGAGAGAGAGAGAGAGAAAGAGAAAGAGAGAGAGAGAGAGAGAGGCAACCGTTTCCCTCTTACGTATCCCCCATCTGCCTCGCGTGGTGTGTTCGTGTGTAACAGGGCAATCACCGCCATCCATCCCACCCCATCTGTGCTACGGGCGCAGCAGAGTGGGACAGAGCAACCACGTCCCCCATCAGATATCCATCCCTGCGTCGTCTGCAGAGAGGGGGGGGAAAGCGAGAGGGGGTGAGAGATGTCGCTTGCTCTTTCTGTGTTGTGAGGGAGGTGCGGGAGAGCAGCCACTTTCACCTCCCAAATTCCTGTTTTGTGCTGGGTGCGCACAGCAAGAGATAGAGAGAGAGATGGAGGGAGCAACAATTTCCCTCGCCCACCCCCACAGCATTGCGTGGCGTATCTGTTTGTGAGAGGGCAGACACACTCCTCCCTGCTCCGTTTCAGCGTTGCGCGTGAGTGTGCGTGCGCGTGGAAAGAGAACCGCATAAAGAGCGAGAAAACGAGAGACAGAGACAGAGAGGGTGAGAAAGAGAGAGAGAGAGAGTGAGAGAGAGAGAGAGACAGAGAGAGGGCCCTCAAAAATTCAGCCCCGCGCCCTTGGCACAGGGCTGAGATTTCGAGGACCATGCTCGCCCCAAGATCGCCCCAAGACGGCCCAACAGGCCTCCAAGAGGGCCCCAAGACGGGTCCACACGGCCCCTGGACGGCCCAATGGGCGGCCCAAGACAGCCTAAGATGGCCCCAGGACGGCCCAAGGGGGGCCCAAAGCAGCCCAAGATGGCCCCAAGACGGCCCAAGAGGCGCCAGGAGGGCCCCGAGAGGCCCCCAAGAGGCCCGCGCAAGCCCCCTGGAGGCTCCTCAGGGGCCCCAAGCGGCTTCGAACAGCCTCCAAGCGGAGGCTGGACGAGGGGCGAGAGGCCCCTCGCAGGCGTTAAATGCCGGGCCTTCACGCTCTCGGGGCCCTGGATGCCTGTCTTTTGCGCGGCGTTGTCGTTCGACAATTGAAAACGCGAGAACGCGAGCAACGATGAACGATGGGAGATCACGTGAAAAAACGAACGCCACAGTCAGGGGGCAAAAGAAACAGAAACACGAGTTGACCGGAGGAGTCAGAGGGTACAGGGGAGTGAGCGCGGAAGGAAGGAGGGAGAGGAGGAGAAGGAGGAGGAGAGGATAGTGGAGGAAGAGGAGAAGAACAGCAACACATAAAATCAAGTTCCGATGATCAAGTATGACCTCGGCATGCACGGGCCACCAAAAGGGTCGGCGGTGTGGCGTAAACCAGCGAATGCACGTCCGGAGGTGACGTGCTGAGCGGCAGCGTTTTTCGGCGAACGCCTTGATGCAACGTATCCCATGTATCGAATAGTTGTATAATTGCCACATGTGGTACAATTTCACATCATTATGTCCCCCCTAACCGCCCCTTGGAGTCGCGACATTCCGCCGGACCAGGGTGTACCCCCCTTTTCCGTGCTCTCCAAACCTGTTAGAAAACCATAGGACATCGACGGTTTAGGCCTCTTGGACCTCTTGAAAGCTTTAGACTGCTGCAAAATTACCCAGGATGGCCCCTGGGCTGACCAAGACACCTCCAAAACGGCCCAAAATGGCCCATGCTGAGCTCATGAGGCCCCCAGAACGGCCCAAGAGGGACCCAAAAAGCGCCCCCAACAGCGCCACCTGAGACCGAAAGCATTGATTTCCCTTTGGTTTTAAAAAATTGCAGTGCTCTTGTCTGCTTCGAGTTTCGCACATCCATGACGACAAGCAGCGTCAAAAATTGCCACAAGCAAAGCCAATAAACACCCCCCCAAAAGGCCTGAAACGGCCCTGGAAGGACCAACGGCGGCCCCCAAGACAATCCACGAGGCCCCCACGACGGCCGCGAGACGCTCCCAAGACGGCCTCGGGAGGGCCCGATGGGCTCCAAACCCGCCAAGGCCCCCTGACTGACAGACATGGCCCCACGAAACCCCGAAAACCCTCCGAAAAGCCCCCCAAGACGGACCTACATGGTCCCACGAAGCCCCAGAGAACCCTCCGAAAAGCGCCCCAAGACGGACCGACATGGCCTCACGAAGGCCCAAAGAACTCTTCCAAAAAGCCTCCCAGAGGCCGAGAGGTCCCCAAGAAGCCTCACTGAGGCGCTCGACAGCGACCATGCGCATCGTGCGGGGCGATTCATCGAACAGTTCCGCAATTTTGTCTTACGTGCACGCGCGACGCTTTTAGAAGCGGTACTGCGACCAGATGCTGCCTTGTTTTTGTTTGGGGATGTTGTCCTCGGGGGCTCTTGCGCGCTCATTTTTGTCATTCGCATCGGGCTGCCAGCGGGAGCGCGTGCACTCCGCGGACAGCGCTGGAACAGCACGCCGCCAAGTCGCCGACTCCAGGCGAGCTCTAGACGAAATGCAGGAAGGCGTGAAGGGCGGTGCGGAGCAGACGCGAACAATGATTCGTGTAGCGAAAAAGGACGTCCACGCCAAACAACCACTGAAAGGGACTGAATCGACGCAAAGGGACTCGAGAGCATCGCAACGACGAAACGGACATAGCACGGTCTGCGCAAACATACAACTGCTACGAAAAAGGACTGGAACTACGAAAAGGGACCAAAGGAAACGAGATCGACAAAAAAACTGAAATGGATACTCACGACGAAGTGGGGCCCAGGATGGCCTCGAGGCCAGCCAAGACGGCCCCATGACTGCCCCTCAAAGGCTTATGAGGCCCTCAAGGCGGCCCAAGAGGGCCCCAAGAGCGCCCTCGACGGCGCCCCTCCAGAGGCCCAAATCATTGATTTCCCGTTGTTTTTTGACTGAGTCTAGCGTTATCGCCTGCGTCGGTTCGAAAAAAAAAACGTGACGGCCAAAGCAGCAACCTAAACTGCACCAAGAAGACTCGAGAAACCCCCAAAAGGGGCCCAAGACGGCCCCGGTGGAACCAAAAAGAAGGCCCCAATAACTATCAAGGAGGCCCCCAAAGAAACCCAAGAGGACAACAAAAACGCCACAAGGCGGCCGCAAGAAGCCGCCAAGACGGCCTCCGGAGGGGTCAGACTGGCTCCAAACCCGCCATGAAAGCCACCAAACGCCCGCGCTTTCCGCAATCCTGACGTGCACTCCGCGAAGCGAGAGGAATCTCTGGGTCCTCGCCCGTGCCGTCCGCCGCCGCCTCGGAGCTGGCGTTCAGGCGCTGGCGCTCCGCCGCCTCGGCCCCGAAGTGCCGCAGCAGGATACGCTGCAGCTTCTTGTTGACGGCGATCTGCTGACCGCCGTGGCTGCCGAAAGTTGGCTGCGCGCATGGCGGTTGGGGGAGGGGGGGAGCTCAGAAGCAACCCTGCTTCGTAGAAGGCGCGGGCCTTGTCTGTCGATGTAGGGGTCGACGCCTTCTGAGAAGCAGGGTGCTTCTAAGAAGCCCTCCTCCTCCTCCTCCTCCTCCTCCTCCTCCTCCTCCCCCTCCTCCTCCACCTCCTCCTCCTCCTCCTCCTCCTCCTCCTCCTCCTCCTCCGCCTCCGCCTCCGCCTCCGCCTCCTCCTCCTCCTCCTCCTCCTCCTCCGCCTCCGCCTCCGCCTCCGCCTCCTCCTCTCTCCTCCTCCTCCTCCTCCTCCTCCTCCTCCTCCCTCCTCCTCCTCCTCCTCCTCCTCCTCCTCCTCCTCCTCCTCCTCCTCCTCCTCCTCCTCCTCCTCCTCCTCCTCCTCCTCCTCCTCCTCCTCCTCCTCCTCCTCCTCCTCCTCCTCCTCCTCCTCCTCCTCCTCCTCCTCCTCCTCCTCCTCCTCCTCCTCCTCCTCCTCCTCCTCCTCCTCCTCCTCCTCCTCCTCCTCCTCCTCCTCCTCCTCCTCCTCCTCCTCCTCCTCCTCCTCCCCCCCCCCTCCTCCCCCCCCACTTACCCCCCCGTGCGCGCCGCCACGAAGGCGTCGCCCGCGGCGGCCGCGCGGGCGTTCAGCCAGCACAGGTACGCCGAGAGGTCCACGCGGCACATCGGGCACGCGGGGCTGGTGTCGAAGGCGTGGTCCAGGAGCCGGGCGAGGCAGGGCCTGCAGAACGTGTGGCCGCAGGGCACCGTGGCCGGCTCGAACAGCAGGCCCACGCAGAGGGCGCACTCCTCGGGCGCGCGGCCCCTCGCCGACCCCCCGCCAACAAGCCCCCTGCACGACGTCGTCCTCGCCTCCTCCTCCTCCTCCTCCTCCTCCTCCTCCTCCTCCTCCTCCTCCTCCTCCTCTCTCCTCCTCCTCCTCCTCCCCCTCCTCCTCCTCCTCTCCTCCTCCTCCTCCTCCTCCTCCTCCTCCTCCTTCTCCTCCTCCTCCTCCTGAGGAAACCTCTCCTCCTCCTCCTCCCCCCCTCCTCCCACTCCTCCTCCTCGTCCTCCTCCTCCTGAGGATACCCTCTCCTCCTCCTCCTCCCTCTCCTCCTCCTCCTCCTCCTCCTCCTCCTCCTCCTCCTCCTCTCCTCCTCCTCCTGAGGATAACCTCTCCTCCTCCTCCTCCCATCCTCCTCCTCCTCCTCCTCCTCCTCCTCCTCCTCCTCCTCCTCCTCCTCCTCCTCCCTCCTCCTGCTCTCCTCCTCCTCCTCCTCCTCCTCCTCCTCCTCCTCCTCCTCCTCCTCCTCCTCCTCCTCCTCCTCCTCCTCCTCATCCTCCCGAGGGGGTGGGCCGCGTCCTGGAGCGAGGCGAGGAGGAGGCCACGGAAGGGGATGGCTTGCCAGGGGGTCGGTTGGGCCACCCCCGAGCTCCAGCTGCCCGCGCACCCAGGCGCCGCATTCCGCGGGAGGGCACCGACTGCACGGCGGGCTCGCGTCGTGCCGACTTGGGCGCTGGCTTCGGACACCGCGGGGATCGGTCAGCCTTGGACGATCGGCCGGTTCCGAAACATCAGATCGTTCAACGATGGGTCGACTCTGGGCCACAGGCGGCGTTCGAAACGCCCGCGCTGGGGTCGCCGCCGGTCGACACGACGCGAACCTACCGAATGCACCTACTAGAACCACGCGCGCTTCGCGCGTGCTGAGGTTCTAGCACCGTCCAAGCCAACCTCACAGGATCGGATGAGGATGAACATCATCCCGCAAGGATCACCATACAGGAACGATAACGCTCCAGGAAGTCACGCAAGGCAGCCACGAGGAGGACCCAGGGCAGCCTAAGGGGGGATTCCCGAGAGAACCTGGCAAGAGCCTGGCAAAACCCTGCTGGCCAGCAAAACCCTGGGGGTCTTGGCGTCTGGGCTGAAGTGTCAGTTTGGATCCCCGCTCTTGCCCCTGTCTTGGGGCCGTCTTGAGGGCCTCTGAGGCCGTCTTGGCGGCCTCTTGGGCTGTTTTGGCGCTCTCTTGGATCGTATTCGGACAGTCGCGGGGACCTCTTGGGCTGTCTTGGTGCTGTCTTGGGGGCCTCTTGGGCCTGGGGTCGTCTTGGAGCGTTGGAAAGCCGAAACAGCATGAGGGAGGCGGAGAGAGGAAGGCGTGAAGGAGAGACGAGGCGGAGGGAGGAGGGAAAATGACGCAGCGGCGAGGATGGAAGAGGAGAGGAAGGAGAAGGATGTGGAACGGGAGATAGAGAAAAACCAAGAGCAGGTAAAAAAGATCAAGGAGAACGGACAGCGAGGAATGGGGAAAACGAAAAAACGCACACTGGGGCAAGCCAAATCCTAGGACAGGTCGACCTTGGCAAAAAAAGGATTTGATGAAATTCCCTTTTTCCAAGATGGCCCTGGAGCCCCGAAGAGCACCCAAGATTTCCCCAAAAGGCCTCCAAGAGTCCCCAGAGAGCTCCGGGCAAGCGCTCAAGAGGCCAAAATCATGGAAAAACAAGGCGTGACGGAGAAACGAGGAGAAAGGAAGTGGGAAAAGGACGCAGCGGGAAGGAGGGAGGGGGAGAGGAAGGAGAAGGATGTGGATGGAACGGGGGAGAACCACGAGCAAGGAAGAGATCAGGGAGAACGAACAGCGAGGGGTCGGGGAGACGGAAACGCATGAAGGAGGCGAAGAGAGCAAGGCGTGAAGGAGAGACGAGGATGAGGGAGGAGGGAAAATGAGGCAGCAGGAAGGGCGAAAGAGAGAAAGGAAAGCATATGGAACGGGAGACGGAGGAGAACCAAGAGCAGGAAATAAAGATCAAGGAGAACGGACAGCGAGGGATGGGGAAAAAGGAAACACACTCGGGGGCACGCCAAAGCCTGGGACAGGAGCAAACGGAGGGGGGGGAGACCCTGAAAAAGGAGGATTTGAGGGGATCCCTTTATCTTCAAGCTGGTTATCCCACCACACAGTGGAGCAGGATGCTGGGTGAGGGAGGCGGAAGGAGGAAGGAGTGAAGGAGAGATGAGGATGAGGGATGGGGGGAGGCGGAAACGAATTGAGGGACGCGGAGACAGGAAGGCGTGAAGGAGAGACGGGAAAATGACGCAGCGGGGAGGAGAGAGGAGAAGAGGAAAGAGAAGGATGTGGAACGAAAAACGGAGAACCAAGAGCAGGAAAGAAAAATCAAAGAGAACGGACAGCGAGGGATGGGGAAACGGGAACCGCACTCTGGGGGCACGCCAAAGCCTGGGACAGGAGCAAACGGAGGGGGGGAGACCCTGAAAAAAAATAGGGAATCCCTTTTTTTCAAGCGGGGCATCCCACCACACAGCGGGGCAGGATGCTGGGTGAGGGAGGCGGAAGGAGGAAAGAGTGAAAGACAGATGAGAATGAGAGATGGGGCGAGGCGGAAATGCTTGAGGGAGGCGGAGACAGGAAGGCGCGAAGGATTGACGGGAAAATGACGCAGCGGGGAGGAGAGAGGAGGAGAGGAAAGAGAAGAATGTGGAACGAAAGACGGGAGAACCAAGAGCAGGAAAGAAAGATCAAGGAGAACGGACAGCGAGGGATGGGGAAAAACGGAAAGGCACTCTGGGGCACTCCAGAGCCTGGGCCTGGAGGGAACGGAGGGGGGGTTGAGCTTAGAGAAAAAAGGATTCGAGGGAATTCCTTTTCTGGGGGGGGGGGGGGGGGGCAAGAGCACCCACACCCCAAGATCGCTCCAAGAGGCCTCTAAGAGTCCCCCAAAAGCTCCAGGGAAGCATTCGAGAGGCCAAAATAACTGCAAAACCCACTGACATGTACGATTTCTGGATTCTCGCATTTCGGCCACCGATGCAATGCGCTTCGTAGGCTTGCGCATGCCCCCAGGAGCCGCTCGGGACGCCTCTTGGGGGCATCCTGGAGCTCTCCTGGGAGCCTCTTGGGGGCTCTTGAAGGCCTCTCGGGGCCTTCCTCGGCGCTGGGTACCTCTGGGGCGGCTCGTGGGAATTCTTCGGGGCCTGCTCGAAGCGTCTTTGGGGCCTCGGAAAGTCTTCTTTCGGGCACCGTGGGCATCGCTTATGGCCTCTTGGGGCCACTTCGCGCCGCTCGGGACGACTCTTGGGTGCCTCTTGGAGCTCTCTTGGGGGGCATGCGGAAGCCTCGGAAGCGTGTCGGAGGCGGAAGTGCGAGAAAACAGAAAATCATGAATATCCCTTCGGATGTTCCCATGACTTTCGCCTCTCGAGAGCTTCCCTCGAGCTCTTGGGGGACTCTTGGAAACCTCTTGGGCCGATCTTGAGTGGTCCTGGGGGCTTCCAGACCCGTCGGGGGGCCAGCTTGAATAGCCTTGAAGCACTCTTGGGCTGTCTCGAGGGCGTCCTGGGCCGTTTCAGGCCCTCTGGGGGCTCTCTTGGACGCGCCGGAGGGTGATACCGGGAACTTGCCGCCGATGGTAGCGAAATTGACGGAGCCCATGGGGAGGGGGCGGTGTTTACATTATATACATATATACATATATACATAAATACATATAGACATCTATAAATGTATATAAATACATATATATATATATATATATATATATATATGTATAAGAGAGAGAAGGAGGGAGAGGGAGGGAGGGAGGGAGGAAGAGGAAGAGACAGAGAGAGAGAGAGAGAGCGACAGAGAGAGAGAGATGTAGATGTATGCGCAGCCCCCCCCAGCACCCACTGATCGTCCTTCTCTTTTGACGGTGTTCTTGAGCGGGGGGTGCAGGAGACCGAAGCGCATGGGAGCAGTCGGTCCCTCCTCATTATCCTCCTCCTCGTCGTTTTCCTCGGAGTGGTTGCCAAGATCATTTTCTTGGAGGGCTCCGAAGGGCAACACGAAGCAATGCTGGAGAACCTCCTGCTCCGATGACGGGCGGCGACAATCAGGTTCCCGGAAGGCTCTCCGGGAACCTGAAAGCAAGCCGTGTGGAAGCCCTCATCCAGGCATCTGTGAGTCCCTGTCGGTGTATTGGGGCTCATTTGAGATACTGCAGAACCTCCTGGCCCGATGACGGGCGACGAGAATCACGTTCCCAGAAGGCTCTCCGGAATATGATGGTTGTGGCCGTGTGTGGGCCATCGTGGAGGCCTCTGTGGGGCCCTGTCGGGGTGTCCAGGCTCATTTGGGCAGCCTTTGGCGCTCCTCGGCCGCGTGTAGAACCCGTTCGGAGGGTCGAGGCTCGTGGTAAGCCTTCTTGCGGTGTGCGGGGGCTCTCTCGTAGATGTCTCTTGGGCCGTCCGCGCGCGTCGGGAAGCGGAGCAGACGACCACTGACAAACCATTGCAAACGATGGAAAGTCACCGATTTCTCCTCATTGCGGCTTTCTCGGAGGGCAGTTTGGAGCCTCCGTGGGGCGCCTTGAATGTCTCGTAGGCAGCATGAAAGCTGTGGTGGACGTTCTGGGGCCGTTGTGAGACCATGCAGACTTTCTTTCAGGCCCTAGTGGCGTGTCCAGGCTCATTTGAAATGCCGCCTGCAGCGCTCTTGCCACATTCTGGGTGCCTCTTGGGCTGGTTTGCCGCCGCCTCGGGGCGCGTTGGGGCCCTCGCGCACGCCTCGCGTGCCGCTTCCGAGCGTCGGGAAGCGGAGCAGGCGACCACTCGAAAATATACGAAAAACCTACGGAAATCAATGCTATGTGCCTACTTTTTTGTCTTTTTTGTCTGGGAAGCAGCTCAGAGCCCTCTTGGGCCGTCTTGGATGCCTCGTGGGCCGCATGGGAGCAATGGTGGGGATGCTGGGACCGTTTTGGAGCCCTGCGGGCGTCCTTGGGGATCTTTTTTCAGCGTGTCCAAGCTCGTCTGGGGAGCCACGTGGAGCCCGCTTGGGCGAGCCTGGGCGCCTCGTGGGCCCGTCTGGCACCTTCTCGGGGTGCCTCGGAGCCCTGTTGGGCGCCTCTTGGTGCCATCTTCGCGCGCGGAGCAGCGGCACAGGCGACCACGCCGGAATCCTTGAGAAGCCCACGGGGCATCGATGATTGTCGCCCGCGGAGCCTCTCTCGGGGATCCGCTTGAAGCTCTCTGGGTGCGCACAGGCGGCTACCTGAGCCCTCATCGGAGCAATGGTGGGCGTGCTAGGGGCCGTTTGGGGGCCCTGTGGGCCTCGTCTAGGGCGCTTCTGCGGCGTATCTGAACTCATTCGGGGGGGCCGCGGGCCTCTCTGGGGGATCAGCTGGAAGCTCTCTTGGGGCGTCGTGGAGGCCACGTGAGCCGTCTCGAAGCAATGGTCGGCGTGCTGGGAGCGCTGTGGTGCTTCCTGGCCCCCTCGAGGGCCAGAAAGTGGTGGCCTCAGGGCCACATTGAGGGCCCTTTTGTCTGTTGGAGGCCCGTTAGGCCCCCCATGCCACACAGTGACACCGGCTTGGCCCACCCCTCCCCCTCGGGGCCTTCTTCTGTGCATCTGTATATGTACTTAACGGCACTTTAAAATGCATAAAGAATAAGATATGGATATACACACACATACGAAAACACATATGTATAAGTCTATAGAAAGCGTATATGTATACATACATGCATTCATGCATGCATGCATGGACGCATGCGTATGTACGTTTGTATACACATACGTGCACATACACATGAATATATACATCGATATGTGTGTATGCATACATACATGCATACATACATACATACATACATACATACATACATACATACATACATACATACATACATACCTGCATACATACATACATCCATACATACATACATGCATGCATGCATGCATGCATGCATGCATACATACATACATGCATACATACATACATACATACATACATACATACATTACATATGTGCATGCATGCATGCATGCATACATACATATGTGTATACATCGGCATGTATAAGCATGTGTGAATATACCTATACATATATAACCATATGCATATGAATGTACGTACACCTATAGAAATGGCAATATGATACCAGAGAAAAACCTAACACGTGTCTTAAAAGATATAGGGCTATGGCGTTATAGGGCTATAGGGCTGCAGGGCTATAGGGCAGTAAGGCTATGGGGCTATGGGGCTATAGGGCTATGAAGCTATTGGGCGATAGGGCTGTAGGGCTATACGGCTATGCGGCTATAGGGCTATAGGGCTATAGGGCTATAGGCCTATAAGGCTATAAGCCTGTAGGATTATTAGGGTTATAGGGCTATTGGGCTATCTGGGGTATAGGGCTATTACGGCTATAGGGCTATAGGGCTAGAGGCCTATACGGCTATAAGGCTCTAGGGCTATAAGGCTCTAAGGCCATTGGGGCTCTAGGGCTATAGGACTACAAAGCACATGGGCACCCGGGCACCTGGGCACCTGGGCACCCGGGCACCCAGGCCCGCCCCCGAAGTCGGCGGCACACCTCACCTAAAAATATGAATACGCTAGGACCCCTACAGAGGCAAGCTCTGATTGGGGAACATATACAAATACAAATACAATTAACCATACACATACACCTACCTATATGTGTACGTATATTGTGTTATCCTTATGTGCACAGAGACATATACAAATACAAATGCGTAGATATGTGCATATACCTATGCGTACACCTATACTTAAAATGTGCACATATACATTTACATGTGCTTATACCTAAATGTGTACATATGCATACATCTATGTCTATTTGCATAGATGTAGCCACATGTGTATACATGGGTATGCGCATGGACCTATACCTACACGGATACATTAACAAAGGCGCATCCATGAAATATACAACTGTACACATGCACAAATACCTGAACCAACAAATATACCTATACACATGTATGTATATATACATATACATGTACACGTGTATTAACAATCAGTTTCAATCATCACATGTATACACGTGTACATACATCTCGATGTGTGTATACGAATACTGCTGTGGATATGCGAATATGTATATCGATGTACATACATGTACGTATATATGTACATACGTATATACCTACACATCAACAGATACGCATATCAATATATACGTCTCCATATACGTATACATATACATGTACATCCGACGACGCATACGCATACGCATGTTCGCATGCATATGCATATGCAGAGCATGTGATTGGGAATATATACATATGCATGTGCATATATATATATATGAGTATGTATACAAACGCATGTACAGTATAGGTATACCCGCATACATCTTTGTGCGATATACATATATACATATATACATACATGCATGCATGCAATACATACATTCATACATACATACATACATACATACATACATACACACACATGCATACATACATACATACATACATACATACATACATACATACATACATACATACATACACACATACACACAGTACATACTTATCTGCACTCATACATACATACGTGCGTAAGTACATACAGACAGAAAGACAGACAGACAGACAGACAGACAGACAGACAGACAGACAGACAGACAGACAGACATCCCGATCCTGGTCAGGACCATCCTGGGCCCAGGATCGGTGCACACGCCCTCCTGGCTTCGACAGGCGGGCATATACACCGACTCGAGGCCCAGGATCGACCTGGCCAGGATCGGTGTACGCCCAGGTGCATCACTGGTGCCCTCCGAGTCAGCGCTCGAGCCCTGCAACTCCAACTGCAGGCCGCCGCACGCCGCGCTGGCACCCTCCGCCTCGCCAGGCGCCAGCGCGTGCTCCGCAGGCCAGAGGCCCGGGCAGTGGCCACGCCGCAGCCAGCCCTCCACCGCCTCCGCGGGCCGAGCGTCCTCGGCCTCCGGCGCGGCCAGCAGCCTGCCCACCGCCCCCGCGAGCCGGGCGCGGGGCTCGGGGCCTGAGCATCGTTGAGCCGACCCCTATCCCACTGGCATGGCCTTGGCCCCACCAGCCGAGTCATCCCCCTGGACGGGGATGCAGGCGGCTCCCTTCGGGTTTCGAGGGGCCCGTCCCCAACTGGGCCGCGGGATGGTGGGGCTGAGAGGCCATGGCCCTGTGGGAGGGGGGTTCCTGCGTGCGATGCTGCGGGCCTGCCCCAGACCCGCACGAGGCGAGGGCGAGCGCGAAGCAGGCGCGGGCCTCCTCTCGGCTACGCGCAAAAAGACTGGCCCTGGGCAAGGCTGACCTCTGGTGCGCGGCTTGCCGCCCGCTGCGTGCGATGCGGCCGCAGCGGCCGGCGTGCTCGGGTACGGCCCCCGCGCGCCCCCCGAAGGCCGCGCAACAAAGGCCACTCCAGCGAAGGGACGCTCGTCACGCGCAGCTCATCCTCTGGGGGCTCTGCTGCGAGTAGCGCCTGCCCCAGGCGGAACCAGGCCTTCTTGGCGGCGCGCACAAGGGGATGGGAGGCGGCGGAAGGCTTCTTGGAGGGAGGCTGCTTCTCAGAAGGCGCGGGCCTTACCTCGAGAGCGAAGGCCCGCGCCCTCTAAGAAGTAGGGGTGTTTCCAAGAAGCCTTCCCCCCTCCCCCTGCCCCCCCCCTGCGCATGGCCGACCTTCGCCCACATCGAACCCCCAGGGCCAGCGGAACTGCCAGGCGCCGCGCCGCGCCGCGCGAGGAGGCCCAGCGCGGCCAGCGCGTCGGCCCGCGCGCCCCCGGCGTCGCCGAGCTTCAGGCGGGCCACCGACCTCTGAGCAGGGGCCCACGGCCCCGGCACTCCTAGACTCGGCCGCGTGCCCAGGAGGAAGGCACAAAGGGCTGGCCCCCCTCCTCCTCCTCCTCCTCCTCCTCCTCCTCCTCCTCCTCCTCCTCCTCCTCCCTCCCTCCCTACCTGCCTCCCTCCCTCCCTCCCTCCCTCCCTACTGCCTCCCTCCTCCTCCTCCTCCTCTCCTCCTCCTCCTCCCTCCTCATCCTCCTCCTCCTCCTCCTCCCTCCTCCTCCTCCCCCTCCTTCTCCTGCTCCCCCTCCTCCTCCTCCCCCTCCTCCTCCTCCCCCTTCTCCTCCTCAGAGGGCTCACGAGGCCTCCGGCCTTCCAAGGAGCTCTCCCGGCCCCCTGCGGAGCCGCGCCGCCTTCCGAGCAGGCCCGGCCCCCCTCGCCTCCCCCATCCCGGGCCCGCCGCGGACACAGACCTACCACGACAGGGCTCGTAGAGCTTCAGCCGACGTCCTGGCACAAAAACAGGCGCGGCCAGAAACGCTCGAAGATCATGCTCTTCTTGGCGGCGCGCAGAGGGGTGCAGGGAGGGGGGAAGGCTTCTCAGGAGGAGGCTGCTTCTTAGAAGGCGCGGGCCTCGCATCTACAGACAAGGCCCGCCGCTTCTAAGAAGCCGGGTTGCTTCTGAGTTTGTCCTTCCCCCCCCTCTGCGCGTGGCCGATCTTCTTGGTGGGCCGACTGGGAAGTTCTTTACTGCCGCAGGATTCATACGCAGCGACTGTGCCATCTCAAGATGCCCTGGGTGCAAAATCGCAAAATCGGAGTCCGTTCTGCTGGCGGCGGCGCCTTTGGTGAGCCACTGCGTGCCCAAGCCTGCCATCGAGACTCCGCAGTGGGGCTGGCAGAACCGTCGCCGGCCAGCAGAAGCCGAGCTCTCGCAGGGCCCCGCGTGGTGGCGGCGCCGCAACCGAGCTGCGCCCCACGGCACGAGCGAAGCGAAACGCCACACACGCAGGCGAGCGCCCCACAGCTCAAGCGAAGCGAAGCGAAGCGAAGCGAAACGCGGGCGTGGGGGCAGGCCGGGGCGCTTCGCCCCTGCCGGAGGACCTGTTGCAGTGGAGCACGGCGTCGGCGCAGGGCGCCTCGGCCATGGCCGCCGAGTACGCCGCCTCGGCCTCCGCGAGCCGCCCCTCGCCGAAGAGGCCGTTGGCGCGCTGGCGGGCGGCGGCCACGGCCTGGGCCCTCGGGGCGAAGTGCTGCGCCAGCTCCGTGAGCACCACGTTGATGCCCTCGCCGAAGCCCACGGCGGCGCGCCGCGGGGCCCACGCGGGGAGCGCCCGCTCCTCCTCGAATAGGGGGCCACATGCGAACCCTACCCCTGCCCCCTAATTACGAGTTCTGAAGGGGAGGGTGGGGTTCACTTTGTTCGGAAGCTCCCGATCGAAGTGAACCCCACCCTCGCCCTCAGAAATCGTGGGGGGCAGGGGTAGGGTTCGCATGTGGCCCCCTATCGAAGCGAGGCCAAGGCTTCAGAGGTTCCAGCCTGAGTACCTCAGCCCGGATCACCCGAAAGCCTGTCGGGCACCGAGTGGGGCGTCGAGGCCGGCGGGGTGTCACGTGCGGGGCGCGGGGGGAGGCGATGCTCGCTCGACGCTGCGCCCGCGTGTCGGGCAGACGCCGGCTCGATGCTGACCATTGCGCTCAAAATCCTTCCTGGAGTGTGGTCCTGGAGCACGATGGGAACACCATGAGCCGAGGCGAGGACGAGCTCGGCCGAGGATGGATCCAGAAGCTCGGAGATCCGGCGGCTCTCGGAGGGCCGTGTGTCGGGCGCGCCGCGGCCTCAACCCGAGCGGTCTGGAGCGCTCCGAGAGCGCTCGGGGGCGCTCCCTGGAGCGGGGCTCGCCTTGCCCTCGCCCCGCCCGGCTCCTCCTCCAGGCCCTCGCGGCGCCGGCGGGCGCAGGGCCGGCACACCGTGTCGCCGTCCTCGAGGGGAGCAATAAAAAGCACAGCACAGTGCACACACACACACACACTTTTTGCGTCAGCGGACAGGCAGAGTGACTGCGCTGGCAGATGTGGCCGATGTCGGACGAACGGATGCGAGCTAAGCCTATAAACGCTTGTTTACGTCGGTGGCTAGGCAGAGACACTGCGCTGGCGATGGAAAGCCTACACACACACACACACACACACACACACACACAAACACCGTCGGGCGTCCGCACGAATCTCTCAGGTCGCTGCTCCAGCGCCGATGCAAGAAATCCACGCCACTCCAGCGCTGATCCCCCCTTTAAAAAACGCGCGGACCTCCGAAAGGTTGTGATTCTGCCGTTCCCTGGTCTTCTTCTTATCACCAGCAATGTCATCACCGTTCTTGCGGCCATATCGTTCTATTCACCCTCCCAGCCGTGACGTTGAGATTCTCAATGTTGTGCTCCTACTCTTTTCTCAAGTCCTCGAGGGTGGTGGCCTCGAACAGGACGCCGCTGCACTGCGGGCACTCCAGGTCGAGCTCGCCGCCGGCGGCACCGCCGCCCCCGTCCGGGGTGCGGGGCCCGCCCTCCCGCGCGGCGCCCAGCCCGCTGCAGCCCTCGCGGGCGGCCTCGCAGAGGGGAGCGGAAGAGGCCGGAGAACCGGGGGGGGGCCCCGGATGGCGTGGTGACCACACCGCGAGGTGAGCACGCGCAGACTCGGGGCCACCGTGCGGCTTTGGGGCTCGAGTCGCTCTTCGGGGACATCTCGAGCGACCGGGGGTCTCCGAGGTCCCAAGACCGTGCGGTGTCGGACCGCGCGGTGAGGTCGTCGGGGAGTCCGAGGTTACCACGCGGTCCGTCGAGGTCCGTCACCACATGGTTCTTGTGGCTCCGAGGGCAAGCAAAAGGCCATGCATCCAGAAGGACTCGTCGGCAGACTCGAGGCTGCGCAGATGGCGACTGAGTGAAACAAATGAGGCATTGTCCAAAAATCTGGCTATAGGAAGAAGAAGAAGAAGAACAAGAAGAAGAACAACAAGACAAACAACAACAAGAAAAATAATAAGAAAAAGAAGGACGAAGGAAGACCAGGAGGAGTAAGAAGAAGAAGAACAAGAAGAAGAAGAACAAGAAGAAGAAGAACAAGAAGAAGAAGAAGGAGAGGGAGAGGAGGGGGAGGAGGAAGAGTGGGCGGGAACAGGCGGGAACAGGCGGCAGTGACGCCCAAAGGGCGTCCCGTGAGGGGAGCTCGGCGGCGCGCCCCGGGGGAGAAGGCACCGGGGGCGGGCACTTTCCAGGCAGAGCTCTTTGGAAGGCTTCCCGAGCCTGCTCCGAAGCCCCGCGCTCTGCTGACGAGGCGTGAGAGAGGGGTGCCGAAAGGGGTGCGGTGGCGCCTCCTCCTCCCTCCTCCTCCTCCTCCTCCTCCTCCGACTCCGACTCCGACTCCGACTCCGACTCCGACTCCGACTCCGACTCCGACTCCGACTCCGACTCCGACTCCGACACCGACTCCGACTCCGACTCCGACTCCGACTCCGACTCCGACTCCGACTCCGACTCCGACTCCGACTCCTCCGATTCCTCCTCCTCCTCCTCCTCCTCCTCCTCCTCCTCCTCTTGATCCTCCTCCTCATCCTCCTCCTCCTCCTGCTCCTCCTCCTCATCCTCATCCCCTCGTCGTCCTCATAAAACTCCTCCTCCTCCTCCTCCTCCTCCTCCACCTCCTCCTCCTCCTCCTCATCCGCCTCATCGTCTGGCTGGGGGACTATGCACGTGGGCCACTGGGGCATTCGGTGGAGCTCCCTGCGGGGCCACGAAACGCGTGGAGGATGTGCAGAGACAGACACATGCGGAGGGCAGAGGCAAGGAGGAGATCTAGAATAACCTCCGTTTTGATTTTCCCCCTGCGTTGGAGGTCTCCTGGCCCCGTCCGAGGGGAGGCGGCCCGCCCTCGCGCGCGGCCTCCACGAGGCGCGCGGCCAGCCCGCGCGCGGCCGCCGCGGCCGCGGGGCCCTCCGTCGGCGGCATCGGCGGAGCCAAGGCGGCCAGGCCCCTGCCCTGGCCGGCGGCTGCCGCCGAGCCGACAGGGGGCGGCGGCGCGGCGCGGAGCCAACGCCTCTGGTCCTCCTCGTCCTCCTCCCCTTCCTCCTCTCCTCCTCCTCCTCCTCCTCCTCCTCCTCCTCCTCCTCCTCCTCCTCCACCTCCTCCTACTCCTCCTCCTCCTCCTCCTCCTCCTCCTCCTCCTCCTCCTCCTCCTCCTCGGCGGGGCGGCAGGGGCGGGAAGAAGCGAGTGGTTCCCACCAGGGACCTCGTAGAGCTCCCAGCCACTTGCTATGGCCATCGTCGAAAAGAAAAGTTCCACCATAGCGCAGGGCAAAGATGGTTGCAAGATATATTGAGTGGTGGATCAACGTTGCGTCATACTACTCCGTAAACTAAGTTCAGATATCTGGGGGTGGGAGGATCCACAGGTTGGTCGCACACCGTACACGCATGGCCCGAGATTCTCTGAATCAACATATTCCAGTCTAGCAAGAACGGTTGCAGAGTAAGAATAGTCTTCTCCAGGGGCGATCTGGAGAATCAGGCTGGGAAGGTCAAATTCGGAAATCGAATTCGGAAGCTTGAAATCTGAATTCGGATATCCGGGTTCCGGCTTCCGGGTTCTGGGTTCCAGGTTCCGGATTGGACCTCCGAATTCGGACATCTGGCTTCCAGGTTCCTGGTTCCGGGTTGCAGGTTCTGGATTGGATCTCCGAAGCCGGATATCCAGATTCCGCGTTTGGGGTTCCAGGTTCCGGATTGGACCTCCGAATTCGGATATCCCGATTCCAGGTTCCGAATTCCAGACTCCAGGTCCCGAATTGGACCTCCGAATTCGGATATCCGGATTCGGGGTTCGGGTTCTGGGTTCCAGGTTCCCAATTGAACACCCGAATTCGGATATCCGGATTCGGGGTTCCGGGTTCGGGGTTCCAAGTTCTGGATTGGACCTCCGAGTTCAGATATCCAGATTCTGGTTTCCGGATTTTTGGCTCCAAATTCCAGATTGGACCTCCGAGTTCGGATATCCGGGTTCCGGGTTCCGGGTTCCAGGTTCCAGGTTGCGGATTGGACCTCCGAATTCGAATATCCGGCTTCCAGGTTCCGGATTCCGGGTACCAGGTTCTGGATTGGACCTCTCAGTTCGGATATCCAAATTCGTGGTTCCCGATTCCGGGTTCCAGGTTTTGGGTGGGATCTCCGAACTCGGATATCCGGACTCCGGTTTCCAGATTTTGGGGTCCAGGTCCTGGGTTGGACCTCCGAATCCCACCAGCCCTCTGGGCGTCGGTGGTTTAGGGCTTTTCCTCTTCCACCCCTCCCTCTTCCCGTTCGGGGAGGGGTTTACCCCTCCCCCTACCCCCTCCCCGTGGACCTGGATCCGGGCGAGATGATGTGCGCTTCCTCAATTCAATTCGATATGTAGGCCAGCTACGGAGCTGACATGCACACTAATCGACAGGAGACGCCGAGGAACACCAGTCTAAAGTATCCAGACGCCTGAGACTGGTCTGCTACCAGAACTGCGACCAAATGATTATTTGCACTATTCCATTTGTATAAGAGGTTGTGCTGGTTTTCTGTACTTAATTCGAGGTGTGGGCGAGCTAGGGAGCTGGGAAGCACACCTTCAACTGGAAATCATCAGACACAGTCGCGTTCACTGACGAACGTATGAGATTGGTCTGCTACCAGAGCCACAACTGACAAACTTCTTGCACTCTCCAACTTGTTGTGAGAGATGATATGTGTTTTCTGTATGTACTTCGAGCTGTAAGCAAGCTACGGAGCTCAGATATACACCAATCGACAGGAAATTCTGAGAAGCGTTAGGCTAAAGCATTTAGACGGCTGAGACCGTGCTGCCAGAGCTGCGACTAAACAACTATCGGCACTCGTCAAATTTCAAATAGGCGGTGTTGGTCTTCTCTACTTAATTCGAGCTGTAGACAAGCTACGGAGCTGGGAAGCAGTGTTCGAATGCAAATGATCACGAGCGCTAGTCTGCAGTATCGAGACGTCTGAGATCGGTCTGCTACCAGAGCTGCGACCGACGAACTATTTCTGCTGCGCAAACAGCTGCCAAGCTCGCATGCCCCACACGTGACGAGAGCGTCTGAAGATTCACATATCTTCTAGAAACATATGTTCAGCTTGGCTGTTCGTCTCCATTGAACTCGAGGTGTGCACAAGCAAGGAGCAGTCAAGCACATTTCTTTGAAACCGCACACCCTCGCGCGCGCTGCATGCGAGATTGCCGCGCTCGCATGCCATTCATATATAAAATATGTGGCACAGAAGCTCTACGAGTTCCCGGCGGTAACCAAGGTTGACGGTGCACCGCCGGCTCCCAGTGGGTTATGCCGCGTCTGCCTGTCAAATTCTCCAGTCCGTAGCTGCAGTATGACTATCAAAAGACGTGGAGGAAATGACTTTGTATGAAACCCCAAATAATACATTCTGCAAAGTTAAACTTAATATTCGAAGAAGCTTTATCCTCGCAATCTGGGCACTAATGTGCGTGTTAAGAACTCTACGAGGGTCCCAGCGGTGACCTGGTTGACGGCTCACCGCCGGCTCCCAGTTTTTGTGCGATGTTATAGGAAGACCGTTCCTGCACGTGTTCTGATGGTACCTCGTAGAGCCCTTCGGCATCGATTGGCTAGAGAATTCTGGCGCGGGGTGGAGCTAGTTGACCGAGCCGGCCAGGTCGAACAACGTGGAAACTTTGGGTCGGTTTTTTGAAGACTGTGAAAGATATGACCAGTCGTTTTGAACACCGATATTGACTCGTAGAGGTCCCCTAACAGCGAAGCGGCAAAGCTTAAGAGTAATTCGGGCGCGCTGGCGGGCTAGCTGGCTCGAAAAATGCCGACGAAAGTTGTTCACATGTTCGGTCGGTTCAGAATCAGATTCTCAAAATAAATTATATACATGTATATATACATACATACATGCATATATACATGTCTTTATACATATATATATATATATATATATATATAATATATATATATAGATATATTATGTATACATATTAAATATACATATACGTATATATACACATATATGTAGTGTATATATATATATATATATATACCCCCACCCCACCCACCCCATCCCAACAACGCAAACACAAAATAATATGTTGTAATAATATATATATATATATAGTATAAAATATATATATATATATATATATATATATATATTGAAAATAATGAAGAAGGAGAGAGAGAGAAAAAAAAAAAAAAAAAAAAAAAAAACAAAAAAAACCAAAAAAAAAAAAAAAAAAAAAAAAAAAAAAAAAAAAAAAAAAAAAAAAAAAAAAAAAAAAAAAAAAAAAAAAAAAAAAAAAAAAAAAAAAAAAAAAACGTTGGGTATATAATGTTTGTTCCACCTAGTTTCGATATTACTCCCGCTCGCCATCTCGATCTCAGGTCGATCGGGTGGATATGACTATCAAACAGCACTCAGGCGGGCTCGGCTGTTGAGTGTCACTTTGGCAGGCGCTGCCGGTTTTCTTGACAGAAGTCGGGCTGTAGATGAGCCACAGGGCTGCTCGGCAAAGCAATCGAAAGATAATCATCAGGAGTGCTAGAACAAAGTGTTTACATGCCTGAGGGCGGTTTGCTCCCAGAGCTCGGACCAAGAACCAATTTGTATTCTGCTATGTTTTTAAGAGATGATGCTAGAATTCTCTACGATACTCAAGCTGTAGGCTGGCTACGGATCCTAGGGGCCTGTTGGGGGCTCTTGAAGGCTTCTCGGGGCTTTCCTCGGCGCTGGGTACCTCTGGGGCGGCTCGTGGGAATTCGTCGGGGCCTGCTCGGAACGTCTTTGGGGTCTCGGAGGTTCTCCGTTCGGGCATCGTGGGCATCGCTTATGGCCTCTTGGGGCCACTTCGCGCCGCTCGGGACGACCCTGAGGCGCCTCTTGGAGCTCTCTTGGGGGGCACGCGGAAACCTCGGAAGCGCGTCGGAGGCGGAAGTGCGAGAAAACAGAAAATCATTGATCTCCCTTAATTCCAACAAGAAGACCCGCTAGTGTCATACGCAATCGGGAAAGAGAAGCTACGCACACAGGAGGAGGAGGAGGATGATAATGATGATGATGCTGATGATGATCCTGATGATGACGAGGATGATGATGACGATGACGACGACGAGGGAAGTGGAAGGGCGGGAGGGAGGGGGGGAGGGAGGGAGGGAGGAGGAGGAGAAGGAGGAGGAGAAGAAGGCGGGTGAGCAGGACGATGAGCAGGAGGAAAAGGAGGAGGATGTGAAAGGAGGAGGAGGAGGAGGCAGACGAGGACGAACATCAGCAGCACAAATTGGAGCGGAAGGAGCAGCGGAAAGAGCACGAGGAGAACGAGACACAAGGACAGGAAACTAGAATTCCAAATCCTCCTTCTCCTCTTTCTCCTCCTCCTCCTCCTCCTTCTCCTCCTCCTCCTCCTCCTCATCCGTCTCTCCCCCCCCCTTCCTCCTTCCGCCCCCCCCCCCTCATCCCCCCCCCTCGCTCGGTCCCCGAGCACCGCGCCCCATCGCCCGCAATCACGGCAGCGCCGCCCTCTTTCCCCGGACGCGGCGACGCACCCCCGCGCGCCCACCACTCCCGCGCACAGTCACCGCCGCCGCCCCCCCGCGGCCACCACCGCCAGACGACGCCGGCGCCCCGACTTCGCCAGCATACGCCGCCGCAACGCCCCCGTCCTTAGTCGCCACCCGCATCAATCCGCCACCGCCGCCACTGCCCCCCCCACAAGCCAACCCCGCACCGTCGCCACGCGCCGCCGCCGCCACCGGGCCCTCCGCCAGCACACGCCGCGCCTCGACGACCGAAAGACCCTCGCCCGTCAAGTCCGCCTCGTATATGTGCGCGAAGCCCCCCATCTGCACCGCTCCAAGGAAAGCCAACGCCGGGGCGCAGTCCTCCAGATTCAATGAAAAAGGATACCACTGATACACAAGAAAAAACAAACAGATGTTGTAGGGGGCTCAAAAGCTATGGGGCAATATGGCTACAGGACTATATGGCGATAAAGCCGTATGATTATGCAGGCACATGGCTCCAGGACTTTCAGGCTCAAGGACTCTAGAGCTATGAGCCTGTAAGGTTGTAAAGCTCTAAGGCACTAAGAGTTATACGGCCACACAGCTATACGGCTATCAGGCTACAAGGCTATAGGGCTATACGAGGCATGAAGAAAAGCAACGCAGTCCCAGATCACAATGGTTCGTACTCAAAGTAATCAGTTATCACCGAGTCAATGTTGAACCAGCACTGAAACATCCCCCAGGAAGACCTTGCATCTTCTGCTCAAGCTCCATAAGTATATGTGCATGTGCTGTTACTTTACTTCCTACTTATTTAATATCTTGGTGTACTCCTTCAGTCAATCTCTGCATGTCCTGGGCGCTCGTCGTCCTGACGGCATCCACCTTACTATCTACCGCTGCGACCGCCGTCGTCACACTCTGCGTCTGATGAGCCATCATCTTCTGAAATTCACCCAACAGAGCTCGTAGAGCTCTGAATAGATCAAGTCCGTTCCGAGATAACAGCAGAAAAACGCTTCTCAATCCAGCTTGAATAATAAAGAAATGTTGTTTTCGGTCGTACACAATGTTGGTTCCCCCTAGTGTTTTGATCGAAATACTGCAGCTAGGCCTGAGGATTGCACCATCGAAAGCGCCATGATTCACTGCATAGAATAAAATTCAAATTTGCAAAACGAATGTCCAAATCTCTCGCCATCTTCGAAAAACCGAGCCCAGGTCACCACATTGTCCGCCCGGGCCGGGTTGGCCAACTGGGCGCCGGCGATAAACCATCAACCTTTCTTACCGCCGGGGGACTCGTAGAGCTTCCTGACCATGTATGATGTCAAAAATGGTAGAGAACGAATAGTTTTTCAGCCCGAGCGATTTCAGACCTCTTAATGCAACAGCCGAACGCCCCTGATGCTTCTCGATCGTTTTCTGTGCGTACCAGCTCGTAGCTCTTCTACAGCCCGAGTTCAATACAGAAAAGGGAAAACATCTGCCAAGGAAACTTAAAGAATACAAAATTGTTTTGCGGACTAGCCCGAGTAGCAAACCCAGTTCAGAACCTCTGGATGCACTAGACGAACGCGCACAATGATTTCGGATCAGTTTCTGTACGCATCAGCTCTGTAGCTCTTCTACAGCCCGAGTGTAGTGCAGAAAATCGACAGCACCTCTCAAGATGACTCGAACGATACGAATAGTTTCGTAAATCCAGCTCGAGTAGCAGACCGAGTTCGGACCTCTGAATGCGACAGACGGACGCGCCTGATGTCTCAGAAGCCATTCCTGTGATGATCAGCCATATAGCCGCCCTACAGCGCGAGTTGAGTGCAGAAAATCGACAGCACCTCTCAAGATGACTCGAACAATACGAATAGTTTCGCGCTAGCTCGAGTAGCAGACCGAGTTCAGACCTCTGTATGCGACAGGCGGACGCGCCGAATGTCTCCGAATCAGTTCCTGTAATTAACAGCACTATAGCATCCCTACAGCCTGAGTGGAGTTCAGAAAACCGACAGCACCTCTCAAGATGACTCGACAAGTACAAATAGTTTCGCAAACCTAGCTCGGGCAGCAGACCGAGTTCAGACCTCTGGCTTCGACAGATGAACGCGCCTCATTATTCTGAATCTGTTCCTGTAAGTATCAGCTCTGTAGCTGTCCTATAGCTCGAGTTAAGCACAAAAAGCCGACAACACCTGTCGAGATTACCCGAAACGACCGATCCCGCCGCAGTGCTTTTTGGCAGTAACATCTACCCGATCGACCTGAGATTAAATAAGATCGAATATCACGGGAAATTACCCTGGCGACGTACCCAACCCCTGCGCAAAAGCGGGGCGCAAATAGTTTAGGATACTTTATAAGGGGGCGATGACGGAGCGAGGGTTACATATGTCTGCAGACGGAATTCGGGAGACTCGCAGGACACTGGCTACAGGAAAAGGGCTTATAAAGCTGATGATTTACTATTCCTGAGCACTCCTAGCACCTTCGAAAACGGGGATCACAGCAGGCCTCGAAAGTGGCGACAGGTTCACAGATCGCAACCCCGCAGGGATGGCGAGGGCTCATTTGAATCTGCCCGTGGCCCTCACTGTGCTGGGCCCCCCAGCAGGCCTCGAAAATGGCGACAGTTTCGCAGATCGCAGCCCCCCAGGGATGGTGAGGTCTAAGTTGAATCTGCGCGTGGCCCTCACTGTGCTGGGCCCCCCAGCAGGCCTCGAAAATGGCGACAGTTTCACAGATCGCAGCCCCCCTGGGATGGCGAGGTCTAATTTGGGCCCGCCCCTGGCCCTCACTGTGCTGGGCCCCCCAGCAGGCCTCGAAAGTGGCGACAGTTTCGCAGATCGCAGCCCCCCAGGGATGGCGAGGTCTAATTTGAATCCGCGCGTGGCCCTCACTGTGCTGGAGCAGGCCTCGATGGCGACAGTTTCGCAGATCGCAGCCCCCCAGGGATGGCGAGGTCTAATTTGAATCCGCCGTGGCCCTCACTGTGCTGGGCCCCCCAGCAGGCCTCGAAAGTGGCGACAGTTTCGCAGATCGCAGCCCCCCAGGGATGGCGAGGTCTAATTTGAATCCGCCGTGGCCCTCACTGTGCTGGGCCCCCCAGCAGGCCTCGAAAGTGGCGACAGTTTCACAGATCGCAGCCCCCCAGGGATGGCGAGGTCTAATTTGAATCCGCCGTGGCCCTCACTGTGCTGGGCCCCCCAGCAGGCCTCGAAAATGGCGACAGTTTCACAGATCGCAGCCCCCCAGGGATGGCGAGGTCTAATTTGAATCGCGCGTGTGCCCTCACTGTGCTGGGCCCCCCAGCAGGCCTCGAAAATGGCGACAGTTTCGCAGATCGCAGCCCCCCAGGGATGGCGAGGTCTAATTTGAATCCGCCCGTGGCCCTCACTGTGCTGGGCCCCCCAGCAGGCCTCGAAAATGGCGACAGTTTCACAGATCGCAGCCCCCCAGGGATGGCGAGGTCTAATTTGAATCTGCCGTGGCCCTCACTGTGCTGGGCCCCCCAGCAGGCCTCGAAAATGGCGACAGTTTCACAGATCGCAGCCCCCCAGGGATGGCGAGGTCTAATTTGAATCCGCCGTGTGTACCCACTGTGCTGGGCCCCCCAGCAGGCCTCGAAAGTGGCGACAGTTTCACAGATCGCAGCCCCCCAGGGATGGCGAGGTCTAATTTGAATCCGCCCGTGGCCCTCTATGCAGGCCCCCCAGCAGGCCTCGAAAGTGGCGACAGTTTCACAGATCGCAGCCCCCCAGGGATGGCGAGGTCTAATTTGGGTCCGCCCGTGGCCCTCACTGTGCTGGGCCCCCCAGCAGGCCTCGAAAATGGCGACAGTTTCGCAGATCGCAGCCCCCCAGGGATGGCGAGGTCTGAATTTGGGTCCGCCCGTGGCCCCCACTGTGCTGGGCCCCCCAGCAGGCCATCGAAAGTGGCGGCAATTTCAGCAGATCGCAGCCCCCCAGGGATGGCGAGGTCTAATTTGAATCCGCCCGTGGCCCTCACTGTGCTGGGCCCCCCAGCAGGCCTCGAAAATGGCGACAGTTTCGCAGATCGCAGCCCCCCAGGGATGGCGAGGTCTAATTTGGGTCCGCCCGTGGCCCTCACTGTGCTGGGCCCCCCAGCAGGCCTCGAAAGTGGCGACAGTTTCACAGATCGCAGCCCCCCGCGGGCAAGACAGGAAGAGGCGGGAGGCGGGAGGAGATGCGACCACACTGCTCTATTCAAAACGAATACCCAACCAAGGAGGGTTGGGAAAAATACTAGAGCCCTAACGAATGGCTTAATTTCGAGAACCAAATTTTCAACCGACCAAGAGTCATAAAAAAGTCAGTCGAGATTTTTCCTGTCAACTAGCTCTCCGGCGCCCCGGAACTGAAACCGGGGTAGACCGTCAACCAGGTTTTTGCGGGCTTTGCGGCGGGGTCCTCCAGCACATGCAAGCAGCGGTGCTCCCCGCGGCCACCAGGCGCAAGTGGCTCTACCGAGCGCGTGAGACGCTATCCATAACAGACGCAATCTGCGAGATTGCGTGAATTAGCTTCAAGG
The DNA here is from genome assembly GCA_963575745.1 of Prorocentrum cordatum. Classification (NCBI taxonomy): domain Eukaryota; class Dinophyceae; order Prorocentrales; family Prorocentraceae; genus Prorocentrum; species Prorocentrum cordatum. Next base: position 79,276 of record CAUYUJ010022274.1, on the reverse strand, counting down.
CGGCCGTTAACTCACAGACCGTCACGGTTGACTCCCTATCGAGGCCAAACGCCTCCTCGGCAATCACGTAACACTGTATAGCATTTTGATGTTCTACAAAAGCCTGCAGCCACCAGCCTCCCCCAGCCCCAATATCCGAGGTGCCTCCATCGAAGTAACCCCTCAATCCTAAAACTTTCGAAGTATATAAAGGGGCAAGATACTCGTTTCTCTTCGATGTGTGTGGGCAAGCTCTGCAAGCCCACGTGAGTTCATCAGCATAACTGTTACCCTCCCTATAAAGATGTTTGATCGGGCCAGCCCCCGCACACGCAGTTCTCAAGCAGGTGCCCGTTACAGCATCAAGAGTGTTCTGTTCCGCCTCCAAGGTGTTGTTATAGCCCATGTTCGTGCACCTCCAGTGCCCTCTTATCCATTGGAAAACACACAAGCTGTCACCCAGTATTTCAAATGGAATATTATCCGACTCATAGTCAAAGATAGTCTCATTTTCAAAGTTATGAGCAATGCGACGCGCAATCCTATCATCGTTAACTTTCTTCTCCTCCTCCTCCGTACGGGCAACCAAAACTATAGGTTTGGCCAGATAGTCAAGAATGGCGGGCAGGCGCAATCTTTTGAATCACTTCTCAACGAAAATCGACCCATCTTCTTTCCCAAACATCATATTCTCCCACCACTTCGTATTGCCATTTTGATCCGCAATGAAGACATCTTCCCATTTTCTCCAACCGACGTATTTAGCACCACCACGCCATCCAAGAAGAGCAGCCTGAGAATCCCTCGAGCGTGCAGCGAACGCGCGACGATGAGCGGACCAGTCACCTGACGCATGCATCATGCCCAACCGCGCCTGAGAGTAGGCGTTGAGTTTGAAGGCATTCACGTTTGCGCCAGAGGGTCGTGCCTCACGCGGCTCACTATCATGATTAGAAGAGGGGGGGTCCCGTGGTCGCTTACCTCCCTGTGGGGCAGCAGACGGACTATCGGCGGAAGCGATGGGGTCATCATTCACATGTGCAATACACCGTCTCTTTTGACTGCCCCTCGGCGAACATATTTCATCCCGATCTCTTTTGTCGCATGGGCGCTGGGGTTGTCTGACACGCTTGGCGAGCTCCTCCTGGCTCGCAGTGAGACTCGGGCCAGAGCTCCTCTTCTCTCCCCTGGCGGCCAGACGGGTCTCCACGATCTGCCTGCGACGATTCTTGGCCACGGGCGCGGGTTCGCTCTCACCGTCGACTGGGGGGGGCTGTGGCCGCAGGACTGACCGCGCCCTGCGATTCGCGCTGCCTGCTCCTTTCTTCCAGGAGCCTGGCGCACTCAAACAGATGCGCCACTTGCAGCGGATCGTTCAAAGGAACTCATATTCTGGACGCAGACGACACACGACCAGAAGAACAGTGAGCATCCTTTTTGTTCGGCTCCAAAGGAACTCTTATACTGGACGCAGACGACACACGACCAGAAGAACGTTGACAATCTTTTTTGTGCTCGGTCAGTCCCCCGCGGCTACCAAACATAGCCGCGGATCTCTGGGGCTCAGGCGAAACACTCTGAGGCAAAGCACGAAGCGGACTATGAGAATGAATAAAGTGTGTACTGCGTGTGTGCAGCGTAGCTGTCGGAATATAACAAGGCAACCGTTCGAAAGAACTTCCTCTCTCAGCCTGCGGCACAGGAGACATCGGATGAAGGTGTGTATGCTCTTCACTGTTCGTGCGCAGCGTAGCTGTCTGAATATAGCTGGGCAACGCGTCGAAAGAACGGTCATCAACCTGCGGCACTGGCAACAAAGAATGGGCATGTGCGGTATCTTCACTGTGAGTGTGCAGCGTAGCTGTCTGAATATAGCTGGGCGTGGACTCAAAAGAACGTTGACCATCCAACTGAGGGACAGGCAATGACGAATGGACATGTGTACGAGCTTAACTGGACGTGTGCAGCGAAGATGTCGGATCTGCATGTACTCTGTCCGTGTGCAGCGCAGCTGTCGGGATATTCTGACACGCAAAGCCTCTGGCAAAGCAAGCGATATCTTTCGCCCAGAGCCAGTTCTTGTGAATGAAGAGTTCCACCGCCGACAGAAATCCATGGTTGGCGAACTGGTCGCGTGCATACTTGAACCTCCTCTGTTGGTAAACCGTCCAATCTTCTGTCACTCCTTTCCTCCTTCCTCCGATGATGGCTAATAGCTTTCCTTCCCAGGAGAATATTTTGTGTGCCGTGATGTTGTCAATCGTCATCCCCTCGACTGCGAAGAGTAGCTTACTCTGGATACGGAGTCGGTATCGTTGGAATCGTCTCTCAATCGGGATGCGACGACTTCTATAATATTCGACGTCAGCAAAGAAGGCACCACGGGCACGATCCAAGTTGAATTGCAGATCACTATGCTGTGCCCAATATCTGTCCAACCTGTAACCCAGGATGTCCAAAGTGTTAACGCATTCAAGCTTCTACGTGTGAGCCTGCGTGGGCAACTGAATATCAAGAACTACATCATTCGAGCCACTGACGCCAAAGGGGATGAGCTTGAGAGAGGGTGGTTTCCAATTGAGGCCAGCCTGGAGCAGAGGGAGAGTGAGCTCAGTCATCATGGTCCTGAGCTGCCGTTCATCTCTGGCGTATAGCAACAAATTGTCTGCCCAGAGGGCATGTGAAATCGTCGATCTAGTGGGCATGGGGACGGGGGACTCAACTACGTATCCCAGATCACGCCCTGCCCAGGTCCCGACGATATCATTCCACAAGGCCACACTCACCACTTTGAATATGAATGGTCCGTCCACCCCGCCCGTCCTGATACTCCGATCCCAACCAATCCAGTCCAAATTCTGGGTCCCTTCGAAGGTGGCTTTACACGCGTTTTCGGTCATAGGGCAAAGAAGGGCATAAATCAAAGCGGGGTCAAAACCAAGCTTCTTCATACTTTGTAACGCTAGCTTGATAATAACGTGGTCAAACGCCTGTAGTACATCGAGGCTGGCCAGATAGAGCTTCTCCCCTTTTTCCCCATTGTGCAGCATGTTGGCAAAGATGTTTGGTAAACGATGTGACCTCTGAAACCTTCCTGAACTGCACAAACCCATACATGTTAAGAGAGTGTTTGATATTCACCAGGTGTTGTTCCCCTTTAATGACTAAGGCATGGTTGTACCACTTCTGGACCAGGCTCAGGAGGCAGATCGCCCTAGTCTCTGAAAGCTCCTGGATGGACGGCGCCTTCGGGATGAGAGTCACCAGAAACCTCTTCCAATCCGAGGGGACCTGTTGACGACGATTGGCGATCTGGCTGAAATGATGTCGGATTGTCTTGAGGCTGGCAAAGGGGATGAGCTGCAGCATCTCCCGTGTCACTTGGTCGTGTCCAGCCGCCCCACTCTTGAGGCGAGCCCTCGCTCGCAAGATGTCATGCATGGTGATGCTCACGCACTGGGACTGGTTGAGCTTCGATGCCAGACCTTCCAGAATAGACTGCACCTCCCTCCTCGCCCCGTAGTCCTCCACCCTGTCTTTCAAGTACCTCCCAATTTCCACCTGTTTGGCCTCGACATCGTAAGTAAGTTCCCACTCCCCCGTCATCCTTTTTGACTTTAAGTGCCTGTGCTTGTGTACGTAATTTACGCTGTTCAACTTTGTGTTTGTATTCGAGCATGTCGGCATCATATTGTTGTCGCAGTGGTTTGATCAATCTCCGAAGACTCCTGACTTCATTCTGGCATCGAAGTTCTCTGGGCCAAAGAGCGCGCCGTAACAGCCGTTCGAGCGTCCATAGACGTTCCGGCCTCACAGGTGCACGAAGTGCGGCCACCTGGCGGCTAGGGATACTTGCCGCCGTATCTGCGATGATCTGGCTGAGTGTGCCCCTGCCCTGCCTCCTCTGCTCGCCCTCCTCCTCCTTCACGGGTTTCACGTCCCTTTTGATGTCCTCCTCCTCCTCCTCCTCAACCAAAGACTGTAATGGGCGATACCGAGAGCCTGCATCTTGAAACTGCCGTGACAGGGCACGGTCGACGCTGGCAGCAGCCGCAGCAGGGTCAACGGGTTCCCATTGATGCGGGGCCGCTCGCTTCCTATTCTTGCAGCGTCGCCGTCTTCCCACAGCAACCGCAAGATGCACTAGTTTGTGGTCGCTGATCTCCTGGATTGTAGCCGATCTCCCTGGGGCCCAAATCCACTCAGCAGTAGTCCCCGAGTCGAATTGATCAGAAGCACTGATGCCTATATAGTCGAGCACCGCCCCCCCACGGGGTGCTGCCCTACCGCGCCAAGTCGCACAGCGAGGGCCAAACGTGTTTGCCAGCCGTATACGATGCACACTGCAAAACTCAGCCAACAAGAACCTCATCTCCTCCAGTTGTTTCTTCCTCACACCCTCCCTTCCACCTCTGAATATAACCTCCACCTCTTCCTTCACTCCCATACCAGTGATAGCACGGCCGTTGGCGATAATATTGGGAGCCATCTCAACGTTGGCATCCGTAAACAAGATAAGCATGTCTGGCTGCTCTGGGTGACGTCTGCGATACTCTCTGATCCTCCTCTTCACCTCCTCCAATACTTGACTGAATTCCCTCACCTCCTCATCCTTATCATCTGCATATGGCAAATACAAGCAAACAATAGCGGCTGGCCTGAACCATGCAATGACGAACCTTTGTCCGCGCTCAATGTCCCGTAGCAGAGCCTTCCATGGGCCCTTCCACAAAATAGCTGCTTTCTTACACGAAGAGCGTTCCATGTGCCACCCATCCCCAGCAAGAATCTTTCGACTGTCCGTGGAAAACTGTGCCTCCTGGAGTCCCAGCAAGAAAATGCCTCTGTCGTTGGCAGCATCTAGGATAGCTTTGGAAAATTGTGGGCCTCTTTTCTCGATATTCCATGTGCCCACTCTGGCAATCCACTCATGTCAGTCAGCCCTCAGATCAGCTTGGAGCTGTGCCGTGTTGATGGCAGGATCCAAAACGGCCAGAGCGGGCAGGATCTCATAGTTCGTTGCTGGGTTAAAAACTGCGATGACCTTGCCATTTGTGGTGTCGTTGGGGAGATTGCCCCAGAAGTGTGTCGTAGGTGGTCCCAGCTCCGCTCGAACAATGATTCCCAGGGCCGCATTGACATGGCGCCTGAAGATGTTCTGAAACTTACCCGCGCAATTTGCATGTGGTTGTTTGTGTGGGGCCGCCTCAACAATGACTTTTTGCTTATTTGTGGGCTGGATGTTTTAGGTGGGATACATGTAATAATGTAGACATTAATTTTATTTTTTTTAGTTGTTTTGGAATTTTATGTACGTATTGATGGTGGTTAATGTACTCCCCTGTGCCTCTGTATCCTGTCTGGCCACTTCAGAGTCAGTGGGGTTGTTTGCTTGTTCCACTTGCACTGCCGCAAAAAAAAAAAAAAAAAAAACGAAAACAAAAAAAAATAAACCGCGAAAAAAAAAAAAAAAAAGAAATCGAAAAGAAAAAAAAAAAAAAAAAACAAAAAAAAAAAAAAAAAAAAAAGCGAGGAGTCCTTGGCGCACATCCCAATATTATGGAGTCGGTCCCCATGGCGAAAAAGATTCTAATGCGACTGTATCCGAATGTGCGACCATCATTTTCTTCTTGAGTACGCGGTGTGTCTATCCTGCCTTCCGCCGAAGTGCTGGCGACGATCGGAGAAAGGACAATCTCATTGAGGATATCATTTACCTGTGATTGTGTCAACATCTGGCGGCCTCGTTGCTCATAGTTTTTCCAGTCCGTCACCCAGCCCTTGATTTCAATGAAAGACGGGTTCCAGGTAGCACGAGTAAAGGCCCCAGACATCCGAGATGACACACCATTGCTGGACCCTGACCCCGATCTAGTTTGAAGTGTGTTGAATTTTGTTCTCAGTGCTGACAAAGATGCTGCATTTTCAGTAATCTCGCGCCTCATTGAGGCAATTGAAGCCGTGTGCGTCGCCAGTGTCGCCTCCATGGGGGCCAGGCGTGCAGTGAGGGTCTCGTTCAGTTGTATCCTCTGGGCATCAATCATCGCACTCTGAGCGCCAGCCCACCAAGCCGGGGGCTTGTCATCCGTTCTGTCACCACTGCGGCTCCTCTGGTCCCCACCTCTTTGCCTGCTGTCGACCAGGCCCGAGACAGGTGGCTGTGCCCGCTGGGGGCCGAAAGGTCCAGCCGCTGTGTTCTCCTCCATCCTGAGATCTGGGAAATCAAGGGAAGACAGAGCACTGTCACCGTCGATACTGTGGAACTCACCTACGGCTGATTCTGATAGCACACTGGGGGGTAGCTTTCTACTCTCCCACGAGGGACTTCTCTGAGTATTCCACGCCGTCTTTGCAAATGATAGAAAGGATGTGTACTCCGACAATCAAAGAATGATAGTGTCCTCCAGCAATCTCGACCTCCAAAGAGTGTGTACGGTACTCAGGCAAAATACACTCTGCAGCAACGCGCACGGTAATAGGAATCCAACAAAGAATGAGTGTGCACGGTACTCAGGCGAAATACACTCTGCAGTGACGCGTACGGTAATGGGAACCAAAGAAAGCAGCACGGCACAATGCCACTTGAGCCAAAATGGCTACGGCACTCGTAGAGCTCTTTTCTTTCACAGCGCTCCTCCGAACACATGAAGGAAGCTTCTGAAGCAAGAGCCGAAAACTCGAAAAATCACGATTTTTCGGTTTTCATCCAAAGTTGGTTCCGCCAAGTGTTTTGATAGTAATACTGCACCTACGGACCTGAGAATTTGACTGGCAGATGCGGCATAACCCACTACAGGTGCGAAAAATCTGCTCTCAAAATAAATGGTCAAATATCTTTCAAATCTTAGCAAAACCGACCCAAAAATGCCACATTGTCCTTTCTGGCCGGGTCGGTCAACTAGCTCCACCCCGGGCCGGAATTCCTCTAGCTCATCGATGCCGAAGAGCTCTACGAGCAATATTTGCAAAGACACCCAAAAATTATCACTTTGTCCGTTCTCGTCAGGTCGACCAACTAGCTCCCGCCCGTGCCGGAATTCCTCTAGCTCATCGATGCCGAAGAGCTCTACGAGATACTAACTGGCACCGGCGGTGAATCGTTTTCTGTGCGCACGAGCTTTGTAGCTCTCCTGCAGCCCGAGTTACGTGCGAAAATCGACAGCACCTCTCAAGATGACTCGAACAATAGGAATAGTTTCGCGAATCTAGCTCGAATATCAGGCCGAGTTCTGAATGTGAGAGGTGCACGCGCCTCATGTCTCAAATCGATCCCCATGATAAGCGGCCCTGTAGCCCCCTACAGCCCGAGTTAAGTGCAGAAAACCGACAGCACAGCACCTCTCAAGATGACTCGAACAATACGAATAGTTTCGCGAACCTAGCTCGGGTAGCAGACCGAGTTCAGAGCTCTGGATTCAACAGACGAACGCGCATGCTGTTTCCAAATCGGTTGCTGTAAGTACCAGCTCTGAAGCTGTTCTAGAGCTCAAGTTAAGTACAGAAAACCGACAACGCGTGTCAAGATGATCCCGAACGGCCGATCCCGCCCGTGCGCTTTTGGACAGTAAAAGGAACCCAATCGAGCTGAGATCAAGACAGCGAGCGGGAATAATCGAATATGGGAAAGAATACTAGAGCTCTAACGAATGGTTGAATTTCGAGAATAAAATTTTCAACCGACTAAAAGTCAGCAAAAGGTCCGTCGAGATTTTTCGTGCCAACTAGCGTCCCAGCGCGCCGGAATTACTCTTCAGCTTCCAGCAACTAGCCAAGGGAAGCTCTACGAGTTAAGTTGGTTCCTCCAAGTGTTTTGATAGTGAAAGTGCCTACATAGCTCATTTTAAGACGCAGAGGCCCTCACAGTCGTCTACAGGTGCGAAAAATCTGGTTTTTCAAAATAAATTGTCAAATATCTTTCGAATCTTAGCAAAACCGATTTAAAGTTACCGGATCGACCAACTAGCTCCACCCCGCGCCGGAATTCCTCTAGCTCATCGATACCGAAGAGCTCTACGAGGTACTCGACTCGCCGGAATTCCTCTAGCTCATCAACTGCCGGCAGTAAACCCTTTCTTGCCGCCGGGGACTCGTAGAGCTTCCTCACAAAACATAATATCGGAAAGAAATTGCAGAGAACGAATAGTTTTTCAGCCCAAGCGATTTCAGACCTCTCAATGCAACAGTCGAACGCCCCCGATGCTCCTGGATTGTCTTCTGTATGAGCAGCACCTCAAGATCACTCGAACAAAGCGAGTGTTTGGCAAACCCAGCTCGAGTATCGGACCGAGTTCAGACCTCTGAATGCGACAGGCGGACGCGTCTGATGTCTCTGAATCGATTCCTGTGATTACCAGCCCTGCAGCCGGAGTTAAGTGCAGGAAACCGAGAGCACCTCTCAGGATGACTCGAACAATACGAATAGTTTCGTGGACCTAGTTCGGGCAGCAGACCGAGTTCCGAGCTCTGGATTCGACAGGCGGACGCCTGATGTCTTCGAATCGATTCCTGTGGCCTTCAGCCCGAGTTAAGTGCAGAAAACCAACGCACCTCTCAAGAAGACTCGAACAATACGAATAGTTTCGATTCTAGATTTGAGCAGCGGAGCCAGTTCAGAGCTCTGCATTCAACAGACAAACGCGACTGATGATTCTGAATCGGTTTCTGTAAGCATCAGGTCTATAGCTGTCCTATAGCTCGAGTTTAGTACAGAAAACCTGTAAGATGACTCAAATAATACGAATAGGTTTGCGGACCTAGCTCGGCTAGCAGGCCGACGTCAGCCTCTAGATGCAATAGACAAACGCGAGCTCTCCAGACGCACGTTTACTATCAAAACACTTGAGGGAACGAACTTCATGTCGACATCAAAAAATCAATTTCCACTTTTCCGAGAACTGATTCTAGAAGCTCTCTCTTTCGATACTCTTACGCGTGATAGGAGCTCTACGAGACTCCTGGCGGTGTCCAGGTTAACGGTTCACCGCCGGCGCCACTTACTCAGAGCGCGTATCAAGATGACTCGAAACAGCCGATCCCGCCTGGACGCTTTTTGGCAGTAAAGGGTACCCGATCGAGCTGAGATCAAGATGGCAAGCAGTAATAAGATCGAATATCACGGAAAAAATACTAGAGCTCTAACGAATGGTTGAATTTCGAGAACAAAATTTTCAACCGACTAAAAATCAGCAAAAGGTCCGTCGTGATTTTTCTTGCCAACTGGCTCTCCAGCGTTGTCTCCCTTGGTCGGACCGGCCAACTAGCTCCACCCTGCGCCCGAACTGGGCGCCGGCGGTAAACCGTCAACCTTTCTTACCGCCGGGGGACTCGTAGAGCTTCCTGACAATATATAATGTCGGAAAAATTGCAGAAAACGAATAGTTTTTCAGCCCAAGCGATTTCAGACCTCTCGATGCAACAGCCGAACGCCCCCGATGCTTCTGGATTGTCTTCTTTACGAGCCCTGTAGCTCACCTACAGCCGAGTTACGTGCGTAAATCGACAGCACCTCTCAAGATGACTCGAACAATACGAATAGTTTGGCAAAGCTAGCTTGAGTATCAGACCGAGTTCAGACCTCTCAATGCGACAGGCGGACAAGTCTGATGTCTCCGAATCGATTCCTGTGATTACCAGCCCTGCAGCCCCCGTACAGCCCGAGTTAAGTGCAGAAAACCCACAGCACCTCTCAGGATGACTCGAACAATACGAATAGTTTCGCGGACCTAGATCGGGCAGCAGACCGAGTTCCGAGCTCTGCATTCGACAGGCGGACGCGCCTGATGTCTCCAAATCGATTCCTGTGACTACCAGAACTGTACCCCCCCCACAGCCCGAGTTAAGTACAGAAAACCGACAGCACCTCTCAAGATGCCTCGAACAATACGAATAGTTTCGCGATTCCAGATCGGGCAGCAGACCGAGTTCAGAGACAAACGCGACTGATGATTCTCAATCAGTTTCTGTAGGTATCAGCTCTGTGGCTGTCTTATAGCTCGAGTTAAGTACAGAAAACCGAGAGCGCCTGTCAAGATGACTTGAATAATACGAATAGGTTTGCGGACCTAGCTCGGCTAGCAGACAGAGTTCAGACCTCTGGATGCAACAAACGAACGCGCTGATCATTCTGAACCGATAAGGTGTGCTTACCAGCTCTGTAGCTGTCCTCTATCTCGAGTTAATTAACTCCAATATACCGAGAGCGCGTATCAAGATGACTCGAAACGGCCGATCCCGCCTGGACGCTTTTTGGCAGTAACAAGTACCCGATCGAGCTAGAGCACAAACGAATTGAGGAATTTCGAGAACAAAATTTTCAACCGACCAAAAATCAGCAAAAGGTCCGTCGAGATTTTTCTTGCCAACTAGCTCTCCAGCGCCCCGGAATTACTCTTAAGCCTCCAGCAATAACTTGCAAAGGGAAGCTCTACGAGTTACTTGGTAGAGTCCACTGGGCGCCGGCGGTAAACCGTCAACCTTTCTTACTCGTAGAGCTTCCTGACCATATATTATGTCCAGAGAATTAGCAGAGAACGAACATTTTTTTCAGCCCGAGCGCTGATAGCAGACTTGCTGTGCGTGTAGAAAATACCGTCAGGGAGATAGTTGCAGAGTACGAATTCTGCGCTCAAAACGGACCAAACCGAGCGTCTAGATGCTTCGCGCCTGATGTCCTTCAAATTTTTCGGCCGCTTGAGAAGAATAAAGAAATTCACTATCATTTGAAAAAAAAATCGCTCAAATACGAATAGTGTTTTGAGTCGACCTCGGATAGCAGACCGCAAACGCTCCTGATGCTTCTGGATCGGTTTCTGTACGCACCAGCTCTGTAGCCCCCCTACAGCCCAAGTTGAATACATAGAATGCACAACATCTAAAAATGACTCGAATAACACAATAGTTTTGCGAACCTAGCCTGAGTAGCAGACCCAGTTCAGACCTCTAGAACAGACGAGTCCTGATGATTCTAAATCAGTGTCTGTGCATATCAGCTCTGTAGCGCTCCTTCAGCCTGGGTTACGTGCGAAAACCGAATAGTTTCGCGGCCCTAGCCGGGTAGCATACCCAGTTCAGACCTCTGGATCCAACAAACGAACGCGCCTGATTATTCTGCATCGGTTTCTCTGCGTATGAGCTCTGTAGCTTCCCTAGAGCTGGAGTTAAGTAAAACTGACAGTGCCTTGGAGATGACTCGAGAAATACAAATACTTTTGCGGATCCAGCTCAAGTAGCAGACCGAGTTCAGACCTCTGCATACGACAGGTGGACGCGCCTGATGCCTCGAAATCGGTTTCTGTAATCATCAGCCCTACAGCCTCCCTACAGCCCGAGTTCAGTTCAGAAAACCAACAGCAACTCTCAGGATGACTCGAACAATACGACTGGTTTCGCGGACCTAGCTTGAGCAGCAGACCGAGTTCAGACCTCTGGATTCGACAGACAAACGCGCCTGATTATTCCGAACCGTTTTACGTAAGCATCGGCTCTGTAGCTTCCCTGTAGCTCGAGTATCGGCTCTATTGCTCTTGAACTGGGCGCCGGCGGTAAACCGTCAACCTTTCTTACCGCCGGGGAACTCGTAGAGCTTCCTGACAATTTATAATTTCGAAAAAAATGCAGAGAACAAGCAGTTTTTCAGCCCAAGCGATTCCAGACCTCTCGATGCAACAGCCGAACGCCTCCGATGCTTCTGAATTCTCTTCTGTACGAGCTCTGTAGCCTCCTACAGCCCGAGTTACGCGCGTGAATCGACAGCAACCCTGAAGACAACTCGAACAATACGAATAGTTTGGCAAACCTAGCTCGAGTATCAGACCAGGTTCAGGCCTCTGAATGCGACAGGCGGACGCGTCTGATGTCTGCGAATCGACTCCTGTGATTACCAGCCCTGCAGCCCCCCTAGAGCCCGAGGTAAGTGCAGACAATCGACAGCATCTCAGGATGACTCCAACAATACGAATAGCTTCGCAGACCTAGCTCGGGCAGCAGACCCCGAACTCTGGATTCGACAGGCGGACGCGCCTGATGTCTCCAAAGCGATTCCTGTGACTACAGCACTGCAGCCCCCCCACAACGAGTTAAGTACAGAAAACCGACAACATCTCTCAAGATGACTCGAACAATACGAATAGTTTCGCGATTCTAGAGTGGGCAGCAGACCGAGTTCATAGCTCTGGATGCAACAGACAAACGCGACTGATCACTCTAAATCGGTTTCTGTAAGTATCAGCTCTGTAGCTGTCATATAGCTCGAGTTAAGTACAGAAAACCGAGAGCGCCTGCCAAGATGACTCGAATAATACGAATAGGTTTGCGGACCTAGCTCGGCTAGCAGACAGAGTTCAGACCTCTGGATGCAACAAACGAACGCGCCTGATCATTCTGAATCGATAAGGTGTGCTTACCAGCTCTGTAGCTGTCCTCTATCTCGAGTTAACTTCAATATACCTACAGCGCGTATCAAGATGACTCGAAGCGGCCGATCCCGCCTGGACGCTTTTTGGCAGTAAAAGGTACCCGATCGAGCTGAGATCAAGATGGCGAGCGGGAATAAGATCGAATATCACGGGAAAAAATACTAGAGCTCTAACGAATTGTCGAATTTTGAGAACGAAATTTTCAACCGACAAAAGTCACCAAAAGCCGCGATATTTTTCTTGCCCGTCGAGATTTTTCCTCCAGCTCCCCGGAATTACTCTTAAGCTCCCATACTTGCTGAGGGAAGCTCTACGAGTTTTACCTGGCGCGGGCGGTAAACGTCACCTTTCTTACCGCGTGGACTCGTTAAGCTTCCCTAACAATATATATGTCGAAAATAATTGCAGAGAACGAGTATTTTTCAGCAAGCTATTTCAGACCTCTCGATTCAACAACAGCCGAACGCCCCCGATGTTTCTGGATTGTCTTCTTTGCGAGCTCTGTAGCTCTCCTACAGCCCGAGTTACGTGCGTAAATCGACAGCACCTCTCAAGATGACTCTAACAAAACGAATAGTTTGGCAACCCAGCTCGAGTATCAAACCGAGTTCAGACCTCTGAATGCGACAGGCGGACGCGTCTGATGTCTGCGAATTGACTCCTGTGATTACCAGCCCTGCAGCCCCCCTACAGTCCGAGTTAAGTGCAGAAACCGACAGCACCTCTCAGGATGACTCGAACAATACGAAGTTTCGCGGGCCTAGTTCGGGCAGCAGACCGAGTTCCGAGCTCTGGATTCGACAGCTGGACGCGCCTGATGTTCCGGATCGATTCCTGTGACTACCAGCATTGTAGCCCCCCACAACCCGAGTTAAGTACAGAAAACCGACAGCACCTCTCAATATGACTCGAACAATACGAATAGTTTCGCGATTCTAGAGCGGGCAGCAGACCGAGTTCAGAGCTCTGGATTCAACAGACGAACGCGACTGATGACTCTGAATCAGTTTCTGTAAGTACCAGCTCTGTAGCTGTCATATAGATCGAGTTAAGTACAGAAAACCGAGAGCGGTTGTCAAGATGACTCGAATAATACCAATAGATTTGCGAACCTAGCTCGGGTAGCAGACCGAGTTCAGACCTCTGGATGCAACAGACGAACGCGCCTGATCATTCTAAATCGATTAGGTGTGCTTACCAGCTCTGTAGCTGTCCTGTATCTCGAGTTAAGTCCAATATACCGACAGCGCGTATCAAGATGACTCGAAACGGCCGATCCCGCCTGGACGCTTTTTGGCAGTAATATCTACCCGATCGATCTGAGATCAAGACGGCGAGCGGGAATAAGATCGAATATCACGGGAAAAAATACTAGATCTCCTAAACGAAATGGTTGAAAAATTTCGAGAACAAAATTTTCAACCGACCAAAAGTCACAAAAAGTTCCGTCGAGATTTTTCTTGCCAACTAGCTCTCCAGCGCTCCGGAATTACTCTTAGCTTCCAGCAATAACTTGCTAAGGGAAGCTCTACTGGGCGCCGGCGGTAAACCGTCAACCTTCCTTACCGCCGGGGGACTCGTAGAGCTTCCTGAGCATATATAATGTCGAAAAAAAATGCAGAGAACGAATAGTTTTTCAGCCTAAACGATTTCAGACCTCTCGATGCAACAGCCAAACGCCCCTCATGCTTCTGGATCGTTTTCTGTGCGCACGAGCTCCGTAGCTCTCCTACAGCCCGAGCTACGTGCGGAAATCGACAGCACCTCTCAAGATCACTCGAACAATACAAATAGTTTCGCGAATCTAGCTCGAGTATCAGACCGAGTTCAGACATCTGAATGCAACAGGCGGACGCGCCTGATGTCTCCGAATCGATTCCTGTGATTACCAGCCCTGCAGCCCCCTTACAGCCCGAGTTAAGTGCAGAAAATCGGCAGCACCTCTGAAGATAACTCGAACAATACCAATAGTTTCGAGGACCCAGCTCGGGCAGTTCAGAGCTCTGAATGCGACAGATGGACGCGACTGATGTCTCCGAATCGATTCCAGTGATTACCAGCCATGCAGCCCCTTACAGCTCGAGTTAAGTGCAGAAAACAGCTCAAGATGACTCGACGAATACGAATAGTTTTGCGAATCTAGCTCGGGCAGCACACCAAGTTCTGGGCTCTGGATTCGGCAGTCAGACGCGCCTGATGTCTACGAATCGATTCCTGTGAGTACGAGCCCTGTAGCCCCCCTGCAGCCCGAGTTAAGTGCAGAAAACTGTCAGCACCTCTCAAGATGACTCCAATAACACGAACAGTTTCGCGAACCTAGCTCGGGCAGCAGACTGAGTTCAGACCTCTAGATGGAACAGACGAACGCGCCTGATGATTCGCAATCGATGTCTGTGAGAATGAGCTCTGCAGTTGCCCTACAGCTCGAGTTAAGTACAAAATACCGACAACGCGTATCAAGATAACTCGAAACAGCCGATCCCGCCGCGATGCTTTTTTGCAGAAATATTTACCCGATCGAGCTGGGATTAAGATGGCGAGCGGGAATAAGATCGAATATGGTCAGAAGAAATACTAGAGCTCAAACGAATTGTTGAATTTCGAGAACACAATTTTCAACCGACCAAAAGTCACCAAAAGGTCCGTCGAGATTTTTCTTGCCAACTAGCTCTCCAGCGCCCCGGAATTACTCTTAAGCTTCCAGCAATAACTTGCTGAGGGAAGCTCTACGAGTTACTGGGCGCCGGCGGTAAACCGTCAACCTTTCTTACCGCCGGGTGACTCGTAGAGCTTCCTGACCATATATAATGTCGAAAAAGTTGCAGAGAACGAAGAGTTTCCAAAGCGATTTCAGACCTCTCGATGCAACAGTCGGACGCCCCTCATGCTTCTGGATCGTTTTCTGTGCGCACGAGCTCCATAGCTCTCCTACAGCCCGAGTTACGTGCGAAAATCGACAGCACCTCTCAAGATCACCCGAACAATACAAATAGTTTCGCGAATCTAGCTCGAGTATCAGACCGAGTTCAGACCTCTGAATGCAACAGGCGGACGCGCCTGATGTCTCCGAATCGATTCCTGTGATTACAGCCCTGCAGCCCCCTTACAGCCCGAGTTAAAGGCAGAAAACCGACAGCACCTCTGAAGATGACTCGAACAATACGAATAGCTTCGCGGACCTAGCTCGGGCAGCAGACCGAGTTCAGAGCCGTGAATGCGACAGGCGGACGCGACTGATGTCTCCGAATCGATCCCAGTGATTACCAGGCCTGCAGCCCCCTTGGAGCTCGAGTTAAGTGCAGAAAACGGATAGCACTTCTGAAGATGACTCGAAGAATACGAATAGTTTTGCGGACCTAGCTCGGGCAGCACACCGAGTTCTGAGCTCTGGATTTGGCAGGCAGACGCGCCTGATGTCTCGAAATCGATTCCTGTGATTACCAGCCCTGTAGCCCCCCTACAGCCCGAGCTAAGTGCAGAAAACCGACAGTACCTCTCAAGATGATTCGAACAATACGAATAGCTTCGTGAACCTAGCTCGGGCAGCAAACCGAGTTGAGACCTCTAGATGGAACAGACGAACGCGCCTGATGATTTGAAATCGATTGCTGTGAGAATCAGCTCTGTAGCTGCCCTACAGCTCGAGTTAAGTACAAAATACCGACAACGCGTATCAAGATGACTCGAAACAGCCGATCCCGCCGCGACGCCTTTTTGCAGAATTATTTACCCGATCAAGCTGAGATTAAGAAGGCGAGCGGGAATCAGATCGAATGTGGTCAGACAAAATACTAGAGCTCAAACGAATTGTTGAATTTGGAGAACAAAATTTTCAACCGACCAAAAGTCACCAAAAGGTCCGTCGAGATTTTTCTTGCCAACTAGCTCTCCAGCGCGCCTGAATTACTGGGCGCCGGCGGTAAACCGTCAACCTTCCTTACCGCCGGGGGACTCGTAGAGCTTCCTGATAATATATAATGTCGAACAAAATACAGAGAACGAATAGTTTTTCAGCCCAAGCGATTTCAGACCTCTCGATGCAACAGCCGAACGCCCCCGATGCTTCTGGATTGTCTTCTTTGCGAGCTCTGTAGCTCTCCTACAGCCCGAGTCACGTGCGTAAATCGACAGCACCTCTCAAGATGACTCTAACGAAACGAATAGTTTGGCAACCCAGCTCGAGTATCAAACCGAGTTCAGACCTCTGAATGCGACAGGCGGACGCGTCTGATGTCTGCGAATCGACTCCTGTGATTACCAGCCCTGCAGCCCCCCTAGAGCCCGAGTTAAGTGCAGAAAACCGACAGCACCTCTCAGGATGACTCGAACAATACAACAGCTTCGCGGACCTAGTTCGGGCAGCAGACCGAGTTCCGAGCTCTGGATTCGACAGGCGGACGCGCCTGATGTCTCCGAATCGATTCCTGTGACCACCAGCACTGTAGCCCCCCCAGCCCGGTAAGTACAGAAAACCAACAGCACCTCTCAAGATCACTCGAACAATACGAATAGTTTCGCGATTCTAGAGCGGGCAGCAGACCGAGTTCAGAGCTCTGGATTCAGCAGACAAATGCGACTAATGATTCTGGATCGGTTTCTGTTAGTATCAGCTCTGTAGCTGTCCTATAGCACGAGTTAAGTACAGAAAACCGAGAGCGTCTGTCAAGATGACTCCAATAATACGAATAGGTTTGCGGACCTAGCTCGGCTAGCAGACCGAGTTCAGACCTCTAGATTCAACAGGCGAACGCGCCTGATCATTCTGGATCGATTAGCTGTGCTTACCAGCTCTGTAGCTGTCCTAAAGCTGGAGTTATGTTCAGATAACCGTCATCGCGTGTCAAGATGACTTGGAACGGCCGATCCCGCCTGCCTGCTTTTTGGCAGTAAAATGTACCCGATCGAGCTGAGATCAAGATGGCGAGCGGGAATAAGATCAAATATCATGGGAAAAAAAACTAAAGCTCTAACGAATTGTTGAATTTCGAGAACAAAATTTTCAACCGACCAAAAGTCAGCAAAAGGTCCGTCGAGATTTTTCTTGCCAGCTAGCTCTCCAGCGCCCCGGAATTACTCTTAAGCTTCCAGCAATAACTTGCGAAGGGAAGCTCTACGAGCTACTCTTAAGCTTCCAGCAACTAGCTAAGGGAAGCTCTACGAGTCACTGGGCGCCGGCGGTAAACCGTCAACCTTTGTTACCGCCGGGGGACTCGTAGAGCTTCCTGACAACATATAATGTCGAAAAAAATTACACCGAAAAAAAGTGTTTCAGCCCAAGCCATTTCAGACCTCTCGGATGCAACAGCCGAACGCCCCCGATGCTTCTGGATTGTCTTCTGTACGAGCTCTGTAGCTCTCCTACAGCCCGAGTTACGTGCGTAAATCGACAGCACCTCTCAAGATGACTCGAACAATACGAATAGTTTGGCAAACCTAGCTCGAGTATCAGACCGAGTTCATACCTCTGCATGCGACAGGCGGAACGCTTCTGATGTCTCTGAAATCGTGACTCCTGATGAGTGACCAGCCGTTTGTGTGCTGCCCTGCAGCCCCCCATACAGCCCGAGTTAAGTGCAGGAAACCGACAGCACCTCTCAGGATGACTCGAACAATACGAATAGCTTCGCGGACCTAGTTCGGGCAGCAGACAGAGTTCGGAGCTGTGGATTCGAAAAGCGGACGCGCCTGATGTCTCCGAATCGATTCCAATGATTACCAGCCATGCAGCCCCCCTACAGCCCGAGTTAAGTGCAGAGAACCGACAGCATCTCTCAAGATGACTCGAACAATACGAATAGTTTCGCGATTCTAGATCGGGCAGCAGACCGAGTTCAGAGCTCTGGATTCAACAGACAAGGGCCACTGATGATTCTGAATCAGATTCTGTACGTATCAGCTCTGTAGCTGTCCTGTAGCTCGAGTTAAGTACAGAAAACCGAGAGCGTCTGTCAAGATGACTCGAATAATACGAATAGGTTTGCGGACCCAGCTCGGCTAGCAGACCGAGTTCAGACCTCTGGGTTCAACAGGCGAACGCGCCTGATCATTCTGAATCGATTAGGTGTGCTTACCAGCTCTGTAGCTGGCCTGAAGCTCGAGTTATCTTGAGAAAACCGTCACCGCGTGACAAGATGACCCGAAACGGGCGATCCCGCCCGTGTGCTTTTTTGGCAGTAAAAGGTACCCGATCGAGCTGAGATCAAGATGGCGAGCGGGAATAAGATCGAATATCACGGGAAAAAATACTAGAGCTCTAACGAATGTTCAAATTTTGAGAACAGAATTTTCAACCGACCAAAAGTCATCAAAAGTTCCGTCGAGATTTTTCTTGCCAACTAGCTCTCCAGCGCGCCGGAATTACTGGGCGCCGGCGGTAAACCGTCAACCTTCCTTACCGCCGGGGGACTCGTAGAGCTTCCTGACAACATATAATGTGGAAAAAAATTACACCGAAAAAAAAATCAGCCCAAGCCATTTCAGACCTCTCGGATGCAGCAGCCGAACGCCCCCCGATGCTTCTGGATTGTCTTCTTTGCGAGCTCTGTAGCTCTCCTACAGCCCGAGTTACGTGCGTAAATCGACAGCACCTCTCAAGATGACTCGAACAATACGAATAGTTTGGCAAACCTAGCTCGAGTATCAGACCGAGTTCAGACCTCTGCATGCGACAGGCGGACGCGTCTGATGTCTCTGAATCGACTCCTGTGATAACCAGCCCTGCAGCCACCCCTACAGCCCGAGTTAAATGCAGGAAAAAACCCGACAGCACCTCTTAGAATGACTCGAACAATACATAGTTTCGCGGACCTAGTTCGGGCAGCAGACAAGAGTTTTCGGAGCTCGGATTCAAAGCGGAACGCAGCCTGATGTCCTTCCGATATCGATTCCGTTGTTACCAGCCATGCAGCGCCGGCCTACAGCCCGCTTAATTGCAGAGAACCGACAGCATCTCTCAAGATGACTCGAACAATACGAATAGCTTCGCGATTCTAGATCGGGCAGCAGACCGAGTTCAGAGCTCTGGATTCAACAGACAACGGCCACTGATGATTCTGAATCAGATTCTGTACGCATCAGCTCTGCAGCTGTCCTGTGGCTCGAGTTAAGTACAGAAAACCGAGAGCGTCTGTCTAGATGACTCGAATAATACGAATAGGTTTGCGGACCTAGCTCGGCTAGCAGACCGAGTTCAGACCTCTGGGTTCAACAGGCGAACGCGCCTGATCATTCTGAACCGACTAGCTGTGCTTACCAGCTCTGTAGCTGTCCTAAAGCTGGAGTTATGTTCAGAAAACCGTCAACGCGTATCAAGATGACTCGAAACGGCCGATCCCGCCTGCCTGTTTTGGCAGTAAAAGGTACCCGATCGATCTGAGATCAAGACGGCGAGCGGGAATAAGATCGAATATCACGGGAAAAATACTAGAGCTCTAACGAATGTTCAAATTTTGAGAACAAAATTTTCAACCGACCAAAAGTCACCAAAAGGTCCGTCGAGATTTTTCTTGCCAACTAGCTCTCCAGCGCCCCGGAATTACTTTTTAAGCTTCCAGCAATAACTTGCTAAGGGAAGCTCTACGAGTTATTACTCTTAAGCTTCCAGCAATTGCTAAGGGAAGCTCTACGAGTTACTGGGCGCCGGCGGTAAACCGTCAACCTTTCTTACCGCCGGGGGACTCGTAGAGCTTCCTGACAACATATAATGTCGAAAAAAATTACACCGAAAAATAGTTTTTCAGCCCAAGCAATTTCAGACCTCTCGGATGCAACAGCCGAACGCCCCTGATGCTTCTGGATTGTCTTCTGTACGAGCTCTGTAGCTCTCCTACAGCCCGAGCTACGTGCGTAAATCGACAGCACCTCTCAAGATGACTCGAACAATACGAATAGTTTGGCAAACCTAGCTCGAGTATCAGACCGAGTTCAGACCTCTGCATGCGACAGGCGGACGCGCCTGATGTCTCTGAATCGATTCCTGTGATTACCAGCCCTGCAGCCCCCCCTACAGCCCGAGTTAAGTGCAGGAAACCGACAGCACCTCTCAGGATGACTCGAAAAATACGAATAGTTTCGCGGACCTAGTTCGGGCAGCAGACAGAGTTCGGAGCTCTGGATTCGAAAGGCGGACGCACCTGATGTCTCCGAATCGATTCCAGTGATTACCAGCCATGCAGAGAGGACCCCCCTACAGCCCGAGTTAAGTGCAGAGGAACCGCACATCTCTCAAGATGACTCGAACAATACGAATAGTTTCGCGATCTGAGATTCGGGCAGCAGACCGAGTTCAGAGCTCTGGATTCAATCAACAGAAGGGCCACTGATGATTCCTGAATCAGATGTCTGTACGAATTCAGCCTCCCCCCTTTTTTTGGGGGGGGTTTTAAGCTGTCCTGTAGCTCGAGTTAAGTACAGAAAACCGAGAGCGTCTGTCTAGATGACTCGAATAATACGAATAGGTTTGCGGACCTAGCTCGGCTAGCAGACCGAGTTCAGACCTCTGGGTTCAACAGGCGAACGCGCCTGATCATTCTGAATCGCTTAGCTGTGCTTAGCAGCTCTGTAGCTGTCCTAAAGCTCGAGTTATCTTGAGAAAACCGTCACCGCGTGATAAGATGACCCGAAACGGGCGATCCCGCCTGCCTGCTTTTTGGCAGTAAAAGCTACCCGATCGAGCTGAGATCAAGATGGCGAGCGGGAATAAGATCGAATATCACGGAAAAAATACTAGAGCTCTAACGAATGTTCAAATTTTGAAAACAAAATTTTCAACCGACCAAAAGTCACCAAAAGGTTCGTCGAGATTTTTCTTGCCAACTAGCACCGGCGGCGAACCGTCAACCTGGTCACCGCCGGGAACCTCGTAGAGCTCTTTCCACGCCTCAGAGTGCTCAGAGTCGAAAGAGAGAACTTCTGGACGCATTTCTAGAAAAATTGAACGTTGATTTTTTTCATGTCGAGATGAAGTTGGTTCCGCCAAGTGTTTTGATAGTAAATGTGCGCCTACAGAACTCATATTAAGACGGAGAGGCCCTCACATTCGTCTACAGGTGCGAAAAATCTGGTTTCTCGAAATAAATTGTCAAATATCTTTCAAATAATGGCAAAACCGACCAAAGGTTAACACTTTGTCCTTTCTGGCCGGGTCGGCCAACTTGCTCCACCCCGCGCCGGAATTCCTCTAGCTCATCGATAACGAAGAGCTCTACGAGGCACAGACGAACGCGCCCGATAATTCTGAATCACTTTCTGTGGCTATCAGCTCTGTAGCTCTCCGAAATCGAGTTAAGTGCAGAAAACCGTGAATGCATGTCAAGATGACTCAGAATACAATCAGTTGCTCCAAGTGTTTTGATAGTAATACTGCACCTATGGGCCTGAAAATTTTACTGGCGGACGCGCCATAACCCACTACAGGTGCGAAAAATCTGCTTTCTCAAAATGAATTGCCAAATATCTTTCAAATCTTTGCAAAACTGACCCCAAGTAACCACATTGTCTTTTAAGGTCGGGTCGGCCAACTAGCTCCACCCCGCGCCGGAATTCCTCTAGCTCATCGACAACGACGAGCTCTACGAGGTACTAGCTCTCCAGCGCCCCGGACTCTTAAGCTTCCAGCAATAACTGGGCGCCGGCGGTAAACCGTCAACCTTCCTTACCGCCGGGGGACTCGTAAAGCTTCCTGACAATATATATTGTCGAAAAAATGCAGAGAACGAATAGTTTTTGAGCGCAAGCGATTTCAGACCTCTCGATGCAACAGCCGAACGCCCCCCGATGCTTCTGGATTGTCTTCTGCACGAGCTCTGTAGCTCTCCTACACCCCGAGTTACCCGCGTTAATCGACAGCAATAGTTTCGCAAACCCAGCTCGAGTATCAGACCAAGTTCAGACCTCTGAATGCGACAGGCGGACGCGTCTGATGTCTTCGAATCGATTCCTGTGATTACCAGCCCTGCAGCCCCCCTACAGCCCGAGTTAAGTGCAGAAAGCCGACAGCATCTTTCAGAATGACTCGAACAATGCGAACAGCTTCGCGGACCGAGTTCGGGCAGCAGACCGAGTTCCGAGCTCTGGATTCCAGAGGCGGACGCGCCTGATGTCTCCAAATCGATTCCTATGACTAGCACTGTAGCCCCCCGATAGCCCGAGTTAAGTGCAGAAAACCGACAGCACCTCTCAAGATGACTCGAACAATAGAAACAGTTTCGCGATTCTGGATCGGGCAGCAGACCGAGTTCAGAGCTCTGGATTCAACAGACAAACGCGACTGATGATTCTGAATCGATTTCTGTAAGTATCAGCTCTGTAGCTGTCCTATAGCTCGAGTTAAGTACAGAAAACCGAGAGCGCCTGTCAAGATGACTCGAATAATACGAATAGGTTTGCGGACCTAGCTCGGCTAGCAGACCGAGTTCAGACCTCTGGATGCAACAGACGAACGCGCCTGATCATTCTGAATCGATAAGGTGTGCTTACCAGCTCTGTAGCTGTCCTATATCTCGAGTTAAGTTCAATATACCGACAGCGCGTATCAAGATGACTCGAAACGGCCGATCCCGCCGCAGTGCTTTTTGGCAGTGAAAGGTACCCGATCGAGCTGAGATCAAGATGGCGAGCGGGAATAAGATCGCATATTACGGGAAAACATACTAGAGCTCTACCGAATGTTCAAATTTTGAGAACATAATTCTTAACCGACCAAAAGTCACCAAAAGGTCCGTCGATATTTGTTTTGCCAACTAGCTCTCCAGCGCCCCGGAATTACTCTTAAGCTTCCAGCGATAGCTTGCAAAGGGAAGCTCTACGAGTTACTCGGCGCCGGCGGTAAACCGTCAACCTTTCTTTTTGCTTTGCTCGGAGCCCACAGGGACAGAGGAGTCCCCGCTCAAGATTCAGGTCCGCAGCAGCGGAGCAGATGCTCGCCATCCAACACGAAGCATCCACGACTCGCCAAAAGCGAGACAGCGGACAACCTACAAGGGATGCTAGTTAGTAAACGTCTCACCACGGGGAGTGCACAACAAGGCGAAGCCTTAGAATATGACATGAAGCAACATGTGCAGAAGCCACATTACACTAAAGCGGTCAACAATTACGCAACTCCAGTATACAAGAGGTTACCAACACGAAACTTTGGATACACATGATTATTGAGGGAGATCCACACTGTTCCGAAATCAGCCACAGCCGACCAACAGGCAGACCAAACGTTTGGAAGGGAAGGAAATACCCTAACCGTATATATGCGAAGTCCCAAGAAGATAAGGTCCCATTGGGCAGAAAAGGGTCGCTTCAACCCGTGCTGAGTTTTGGGAGCCAGTTCAATAACGTTTCAACCAACACAGCGATAACTCTAATCCATCGTCTCCAATAGGCGTCCAAGGAAGTGTTGTGCGAGAGACCGATAACGAATAGCAAGCCCATCGTGTGCGACTATGTCCTGGAGGGTTCGGAGCATGTCGGGATAACATCCATACTCGAGGAGGTCAGCCCATTCGTGCAAGAAATGATCCCTCTCCTCCTGAGGGCAGCTTGTGTAAGCCGCTAAGAAGTCGACAACCCATTCAGTCTGCGCACTTTCGAACTCACTATCACTCGATTCCCCATCGTCATGGTATTTTGGAAACAACATCATGTACGCTCGCAGTCGACTCGGGTCCACATGTGGCCTCGGAAGGAGATGCTGGCATACATCCTCAAACATCTCCTCAAACATCTCCTCACACATCTCCTCAGGATCTCTGTCTTCCACTGTTGGGTCCGCACTCGCTCCAACCTCGGACGAAGCTTGATTGGAAGAAACTTGATTGGAGCAAACTGGATTGGAAGAACCTTGATTTGAAGCTCCAACCTCTGTCGAAGCGCCAACCTCTGACGAAGCTCCAACCTCTGACGAAGCTTCCACTGTTGGGTCCGCACTCGCACCAACCTCTGACGAAGCTCCAACCTGGTTTGAAGACACTTGATTGGAAGAACCTTGATTTGAAGGACTGCCCTGGTTGGAACAACTGCCCAATTGATTTGAAGAAACTTGATTGGAAGAACCTTGAATTGAATAACTGCCATGATTTGAAGCACTGCCCTGGTTTGAAGAACGGCCATCGCTTTCCTCTCGCCCCCTCTTGTCGCCTCTTTCCCTGCCTGAAACTCGAGCGGAAGAACTGCCCACCACTGGACCGCTAGGCCTGAAAACTTGAGCGGAAGAACTGAGGCCGTCAGAATGCACCTGCGAAGGACCAACATGTTCGCCGAGGGCACCAGCCAGATAGATTGTGGCGGGAGCGCGTGTGGTGTCGAACGGAACGGTAAACAAGCTATAGTCCACCTCAATCTGCCTCCAGGCAGCCAGAGTCAATCTACGGGTCTTGCGCTTCCAACTGATCGATTTGGGACCAGACACGGGGGACAGAGTAGGGGAAGTATGAGTGTTGTAACATGCATGCCAGTCGTGACTTATCTGAGACCGCTCACTTGAGTATGAATACCAAGGGGGTCCACCAAGAGAAGACAGCATCGATTAGAGAATAAAAGAAAACTGCAACCAATCTGGAGATCTGTTATCTGTAATGCGTCCTGAGTGCACAACAAATCCACACACGATTGAAAACTGGCAAGAGTGCAGAGATCGGGCACCGTGATGGCTGTCACGGAGTCTGCGCTTGACTGCGTGTGTGCCCTCGTAACGTAAGCGGAACACAAGCTTTGCTGGCGTAGGGGCTCTAAACTGGAGGCGAGGCCCAGGCAGAGTTTAAAACCCCTGTCGGATGCGAAGAGCAACCACGCCTTGAGCAACCACGCCTTGAGCAACCTTTCTTACCGCCGGGGGACTCGTAGAGCTTCCTGACAATATATAATGTCGAAAAAAAAACAGAGAGCGAATAGTTTTTGAGCCCAAGCGATTTCAGACCTCTCGATGCAACAGCCGAACGGCCCCGATGCTTCTGGATTGTCTTCTGTACGAGCTCTGTAGTTCTCCTACAGCCCGAGTTACGTGCGTAAATCGACAGCAACCCTGAAGATGACTGGAACAATACGAATAGTTTGGCAAACCTGGCTCGAGTACCAGACCAAGTTCTGGCCTCTGAATGCGACAGGCAGACGCGTCTCATGTCTCGAATCGATTCCTGTAATTACCAGCCCTGCAGCCCCCCTGCAGCCTGAGTTAAGTGCAGAACACTGACAGCATCTCAGGATGCCTCGAACAATACGAATAGTTTCGCGGACCTAGTTCGGTCCGAGCTCTGAATTCGACAGGCGGACAAACTTGATGTCTCCAAATCGATTCCTGTGACTACGAGCACTGTAGCCCCCCACACCCCGAGTTAAGTATAGAAAGCCGACAGCACCTCTCAAGATGACTCGAACAATACAAACAGTTTCGCGATTCTAGAGCGGGCAGCAGACCGAGTCCAGGGCTCTGGATTCAATAGACAAACGCGCCTGATAACTCTAGAACGTTTTCTGTAAGTATCATCTCTGTAGCTGTCATATAGCTCGAGTTAATTAAATACAGAAAACCGAGAGCGTCTGTCAAGATGACTCGAATAATACGAATAGGTTTACGGACCTAGCTCGGCTAGCAGACCGAGTTCAGACCTCTAGATGCAACAGACGAACGCGCCTGACCATTCTGAATCGATAAGCTTTGCTTACCAGCTCTGTAGCTGTCCTGAAGCTCAGGTTAAGTCCAATATACCGACAGCGCGTATCAAGATGACTCCAAACGGCGGATCCCGCCTGGACGCTTTTTCACAGTAAAAGGTACCCGATCGAGCTGAGATCAAGATGGCGAGCGGGAGTGAGATCGAATATCACGGAAAAAATACTAGAGCTCTAACGAATGGTTGAATTTCGAGAACAACCTTTTGCACCGACCAAAAATCACCAAAATTTTTCTTGCCAACTAGCTCTCCAGCACGCCGGAGTTACTCTTAAACTTCCAGCAATAACTTGCTAAGGGAAACAGATTTGCGAACCTAGCTCAGCTAGCAGACCGAGTTCAGACCTCTGGATGCAACAGACGAACGCGCCTGATCATCCTGAATCGATTAGGTGTGCTCACCAGCTCTGCAGATGTCCTCTATCTCGAGTTAAATACAAAATAACGACAACGCGTATCAAGATGACTCGAAACAGCCGATCCCGCCTGGACGCTTTTTGGCAGTAAAAGGTACCCGATCGCTAAGATGGAGATAACGAGCGCGAATAAGATCGAATATCACGGGAAAAAATACTAGAGCTCAAACGAATTGAGAAATTTTGAGAACAGAGTTTTGAACCGACCAAAAGTCACCAAAAGGTCCGTCGAGATTTTTCTTGCCAACTAGCTCTCCAGCGCGCCGGAGTTACTCTTGAGCTTCCAGCAATAACTGGCGCCGGCGGTGAACCGTCAACCTGGTCACTAGCTCTCCAGCGCGCCGGAATTGCTCTTAAGCTTCCAGCAACTGGCGCCGGCAGTGAACCGTGAACCTGGTTACCGCCGGGAACCTCGTAGAGCTCTTCCCACGCGTAAGAGTGCTCAGAGCCGGAAGAGAGAGAGCTTCTGGAAGCATTTCTCGAAAAAGAGAAAAAATATTTTTTTCGTGTCGACATGAAGATGGTTCCCCCAAGTGTTTTGATAGTAAAAGTGCGCCTACAGAGCTCATACTAAGAGAGAGAGGCCGTCATAGTTGTTTACAGGTGCGAAAAATCTGCTTCCTCAAAATGAATTGTCAAATATCTTTCAAAAAAATTACAAATCCACCCAAAAGTGACCACTTTGTCCTTTCTGGCCGGGTCGACCAACTAGCTCCACCCCGCGCCGGAATTCCTCTAGCTCATCGATGCCGAAGAGCTCTACGAGGCACTTGGTAGCGTCCAAAAACCCGGAGAGCGAAGGGAGCCTAAGGAACCGGAACCCCCCCTGGGGGGTTCTTGGGGGCGCCCCTGCAGCCGAAGCACTGCCAGGAACGCTTCCAAGCGTTCCTGCACGCGCGCAGGCACGCGTGAAAGCTTGCCAGAAGCTCTCCCGGACCAGCTGCCGGCTCGAACGAACTGCTGCGACGATTCTGGAGCGGCGGAGATGGGCTGCTGGCGGGCACCACCACCGCCGGCTTCTAATCTTAAACCCCTCTAGCTCTCAGAGAGCTCCCCAGGAATTACCTGCTCGGGGAAGCTCTACGAGTTACTTGCTCAGGGAAGCTCTACGAGTTACCTAGTAGCGTGCAAATCCCGGAGAGCGAAGAGACTGTCGGGGAGGGGAAATCTTCTCTCGAGAGGGCTGGGGGGCCTCCCTCAAGCGCTTTGGAGGCGCTGCGAGGATCGCTTCCAAGCGTGCCTGCCCGAATGCAGGCACACGTGGACACGTGCCGGAAGCGTCCCCGGACCCGCTGCGACCCCAGACGAACTGCTGCGAGGATTCTGGAGCGGCGGAGATGGGCTGCTGGCGGGCACCACCACCGTCCGGCTTCTACTCTAAAACCCACTAGCTCTCAGAGAGCTCTCCGGGCACTTCCAGCAACTAGCGAAGGGAAGCTCTACGAGTTGCGAAGAGACCGTCGGAGAGAGAAAATCTTGAGAGGTCTAGAGCGCTCTCCTCCAGCGCTTCTGAAGCGCTGCCAGGAACGCTTCCGCGCGTGCCTGCGCGAGTTGCAGGCACATGGGTGTCGGCGGTAAACCGTCACCGCCGGGAACCTCCTAGAGCTCCTTCAACGCGTGAGAGGGCTCAGAGTCGAAAGAGAGAGCTTCTGGAGGCATTTCTAACAATTAAACATTGATTTTTTCATGTAGAAAATGAAGTTGGTTCCTCCAAGTGTTTTAGTAGTAAAAGTGCGCCGAGAAAGCTCAGATTAAGACGCAGACGCTCTCATCATCTTTCACAGGTGCAAAGAATCTGTTTTTCTCGAAATAAATGGTCAAATATCCTTTAAACTTGGTAGCGTCCAAAACCCGGAGAGCAGGGCACACAGCAGGAAGCCTTCCTGGCAAGCGCACATAAGCTCAGGGGAAGCTTTTCTGGGGCTCTGGGGGCCCCCCTGCAGCGCGCCAGGAACGCTTCCACGCGTGCCGGAAGCTCTCCCGGACCCGCTGCCGGGACGGGATGGGCTGCTGGCGGGCACCACCACTGTCCGGCTTCTAATCTAAAACCTTCTAGCTCTCAGAGAGCTCTCCGGGAATACTCGCAAAACCACCCAAAAGTTGTCATCTTGTCCTTCCTGGTCGGGTCGACCACTTGGCAGCATCCAAAGACCGGAGAGCAAAGAGAACACACACCGGAAAGCTTTCCTGGCAAGCCCACGGAAGCTCTCGTGAAGCTCTTCTGGGGCTCTGGGGAGCCTCCCGGCAGCGCTTCCAAAGCGCTGCCAGGAACGCTTCCACGCGTGCCTGCACGATTGCAGGCACGCGCGCTTGCCGGAAGCTCTCCCGGACCCGCTGCGACGTTTTACAAGTCGCTGCGGGGATCGTGGGCCGGCGGAGATGGGCTGCTGGCGGGCAGCACCACCGTCCGGCTTCTAATCTAAAACCCTTTAGCTCTCAGAGAGCTCTCCGGGAAACTAGCTCCACCCCGCGCCGGAATTCCTCTAGCTCATCGACTTGGTAGCTGCTGCCGGGACGGGCGAGGCGCTGCGAGGGTCGTGGAGCGGCGGAGATGGGCTGCTGGCGGGCACCACCACCGTCTGGCTTCTACTCTAGAACCCTCCAGCTCTCAGAGAGCTCTAGGGGAAAAACCCGGAGAGAGAAGAGACCCTTTGGGGACGGGAAAACGGGAAATCTTTCCTGGAGAGCTTTGGGAAGCTCCCCTGCAGCGCTGCTCAAGCGCAAGCTCTCCCGGACGGGCTGCCGGCTCAAACGATCTTCTGCGGGGATTCTGGACCGGCGGAAATGGGCTGCTGGCGGGCACCACCACCGTCCGGCTTCTAATCTAGAACCCTCTAGCTCTCAGAAAGCTCCGGCAAAAACCCGGAGAGCAAAGAGGACACACACCGGAAAGCTTTCCTAGCGGGCCCTCGGACGCTCTCGTTCAAGCGCTTCTGGGGCTCTGGGGGGCTTCCCTGCTGCGCTTTTGAAGCGCTGCCAGGAACGCTTCCACGCGTGCCTGCAAGCGCACAGGCACGCGTGG
This sequence comes from Prorocentrum cordatum, assembly GCA_963575745.1. Lineage (NCBI taxonomy): Eukaryota > Dinophyceae > Prorocentrales > Prorocentraceae > Prorocentrum > Prorocentrum cordatum. The sequence goes on along the minus strand of CAUYUJ010022274.1, from coordinate 49,786 downwards.
ACGCTTGCCAGAAGCTCTCCCGGACCCGCTGCGACCTCAAACGAACCCCTTTGCGAGGATCCTGGGGAGGCGGAAATGGGCTGTTGGCGGGCACCACCACTGTCCGGCTTCTAATCTAAAACCTTCTAGCTCTCAGAGAGCTCTCCGGGAATACTCGCAAAACCACCCAAAAGTTGTCATCTTGTCCTTCCTGGTCGGGTCGACCACTTGGCAGCATCCAAAACCCGGAGAGCAAAGAGAACACACACCGGAAAGCTTTCCTGGCAAGCCCACGGAAGCTCTCGTGAAGCTCTTCTGGGGCTCTGGAGAGCCTCCCGGCAGCGCTTCCAAAGCGCTGCCAGGAACGCTTCCACGCGTGCCTGCACGATTGCAGGCACGCGCAACCGCTTGCCGGAAGCTCTCCCGGACCCGCTGCGACGTTTTACAAGTCGCTGCGGGGGTCGTGGGCCGGCGGAGATGGGCTGCTGGCGGGCAGCACCACCGTCCGGCTTCTAATCTAAAACCCTTTAGCTCTCAGAGAGCTCTCCGGGAAACTAGCTCCACCCCGCGCCGGAATTCCTCTAGCTCATCGACTTGGTAGCTGCTGCCGGGACGGGCGAGGCGCTGCGAGGATCGTGGAGCGGCGGAGATGGGCTGCTGGCGGGCACCACCACCGTCTGGCTTCTACTCTAGAACCCTCCAGCTCTCAGAGAGCTCTAGGGGAAAAACCCGGAGAGAGAAGAGACCCTTTGGGGACGGGAAAACGGGAAATCTTTCCAGGAGAGCTTTGGGAAGCTCCCCTGCAGCGCTGCTCAAGCGCAAGCTCTCCCGGACGGGCTGCCGGCTCAAACGATCTTCTGCGGGGATTCTGGACCGGCGGAAATGGGCTGCTGGCGGGCACCACCACCGTCCGGCTTCTAATCTAGAACCCTCTAGCTCTCAGAAAGCTCCGGGAAAAACCCGGAGAGCAAAGAGGACACACACCGGAAAGCTTTCCTAGCGGGCCCTCGGACGCTCTCGTTCAAGCGCTTCTGGGGCTCTGGGGGGCTTCCCTGCTGCGCTTTTGAAGCGCACGCTTCCACGCGTGCCTGCAAGCGCACAGGCACGCGTGGACGCTTGCCAGAAGCTCTTCTCCCGGACCCGCTGCGACCTCAAACGAACCCCTTGCGAGGATCCTGGGGAGGCGGAAATGGGCTGTTGGCGGGCACGTTGGCGGGCACCACCACCGTCCGGCTTCTAATCTGAAACCTTCTGGCTTTCAGAGAGCTCTCCAGGACTGGCGCCGGCGGTGAACCGTCAATCTGGTCACCGCCGGGAACCTCGTAGAGCTCCTTGCATCCGTGAGAAAGCTCGGCATCAAAGCCAGAGCTTCTGGGAGCTTTTCTACAAAAACTTCAAGTTGAGATTTTTCGGAGTCAACATGGAGTCGGTTCCTCCAAGTGAACTGGTACTAAAAATGGCTCTAGAGGGCTGAGCTGCTCAGAGAACAAAGTTTATATCTCAATGCTCAGAGTAAAAATCTGCTTTCCTATAATGAATTCTCAAATATCTTTCAAATTTTTGTAAAACCGCCCAAAAGTTGTCACATTGTCCGCCTCGGCCGGGTCGACCAACTAGCTCCACCCCGCGCCGGAATTCCTCTAGCTCATCGATGCCGAAGAGCTCTACAAGGTAATTGGCAGCGTCCAAAACCCGGAGAGCGAAGAGACCGTCGGGGAGGTGAAATCTTTCCTAGAGAGCTCCGGGGTGCTCCACTGCAGCGCTTCTGAAGCGCTGCCAGAGACGCTTCCAAGCGTGCCTGCACGCGCGCAGGCACACGTGGAAAGCGCCCCCGAACCAGCTGCCGGTTCGGGCGGGGCGCTGCGGCGGACGCGGAGCGCCGTGGGGGAGCTCCTGGCACCTCTAGAACCCTCTAGCTCTCAAAGAGCTCCCCGGAAAAAACCCGGAGAGCGGAGAGACACTCCGGGACAGGAAATCTTTCCTGGAGAATTCTCGGGGGCTCCTTGAAGCGCTCCGAAAGCGCTACCAGGCACGCTTCCAGACGTGCACGCGTGGACGCGCGGAACTAGCTGGACCCCGCGCAGGAATTCCTCTAGCTCGTCGACGCCGAAAAGCTCTACGAGGTATTACTCTTAAGCTTCCAGCAACTAGCCAAGGGTAGCTCGACAAGTAACTCGTAGAGCTTCCCTTAGCAAGTTGTGGCTCGAAGCTTAAGAGTAATTCCGGGGCGCTGGAGAGTTAGTTGGCAAGAAAAATATCGACTGACCTTTTGGTGACTTACGGTCGGTTGAAAATCTTGTTTTCAAATTCAACCATTCGTTAGAGCTCTAATATTTTTTCCTGTGATATCGATCTTACTCCCGCTCGCCATCTTGATCTCAGCTCGGTAGGGTACCTTTTACTGCCAAAAAGCGTCCAGGCGGGATCGACCGTTTCGAGTCATCTTGATACGCGCTGTCAGTATATTGCCTTAACTCGACATACAGGACAGCTACACAGCTGGTAAGCCACATTATCGAAGCAGAATGATCGTGCGCGCTCGTTCGTTGCATCTAGAAGTCTGAACTCGGTCTGCTAGCCGAGCTAGGTCCGCAACTGGGCGCCGGCGGTAAACCGTCAACCGTTGTTACCGCCGGGGGACTCGTAGAGCTTCCTGACAACATATAATGTCGAAAGAAATTACACAGAAAAAATAGTTTTTCAGCCCAGGCAATTTGAGACCTCTTGGATGCAACAGCCGAACGCCCCCGACTTCTAGATTGTCTTCTGCACGAGCTCTGTAGCTCCCCTACAGCCCGAGTTACGTGCGTAAATCGACAGCACCTCTCAAGATGACTCGAACAATACGAATAGTTTGGCAAACCTAGTTCGAGTATCAGACCGAGTTCAGACCTCTGCATGCGACAGGCGGACGCGTCTGATGTCTCTGAATCGATCCCTGTGATTACCAGCCCTGCAGCCCCCCTGCAGCCGAGTTAAGTGCAGGAAACCGACAGCACCTCTCAGGATGACTCGAACAATACGAATAGTTTCGCGGACCTAGTTCCGGCAACAGACCGAGTTCGGAGCTCTGGATTCCGCAGGCGAACGCGCCTGATGTCTCCGAATCGATTCCAGTGGTTACCAGCCATGCAGCCCCCCTACAGCCCGAGTTAAGCGCAGAGAACCGACAGCATCTTGCAAGCGACTCGAACAGTACGAATATTTTTGCGATTCTAGATCGGGCAGCAGACCGATCTGACAACGGCCACTAATGATTCTAAATCAGATTTTGTACGCATCAGCTCTCTAGCTGTCCTGTAGCTCGAGTTAGGTACAGAAAACCAAGAGCGCCTGTCAAGATGACTCGAATAATACGAATACGTTTGCGGAACCTGGCTCGGCTAGCAGACCAAGTTGAGACCTCTGAGTTGAACAGGCGAACGCGCCTGATCATTCTAAATCGATTAGCTGTACTTATCAGCTCTGCAGCTGTCCTGAAGCTCGAGTTATCTTGAGAAAACCGACACCGCGTGACAAGATGACTCGAAACGGTCGATCCCGCCCGTGTGCTTTTTGGCAGTAAAAGGTACCCGATCGAGCTGAGATCAAGATGGCGAGCGGGAATGAGATCGAATATCACGGGAAAAAATACTAGAGCTCAAACGGATTGTTGAATTTCGAGGACAAAAATTTTCAACTGACCAAACGTCAGCAAAAGGTCTGCAGAGATTTTCCTTGCCAACTAGCTCTCCAGCGCCCCGGAATTACTGGGAACCGGCGGTAAACCGTCAACCAGGTTACCGCCGGGGCCCTCGTAGAGCTCTTTTCTCACACGGCGCTGATCGGTAAGCATGAAGAAAGCCTCTAGAGCAAGACCTGAGAAACTCGAAACATCACGTTTTTCTGTTTTTATCCAACGTTGATTCCCCCAAGTGTTTTGATAGTAATACTACAGCTACGGACCTGGAAATTTTACTGGCAGGCGCGCCTTAACCCACTACAGGTGCGAAAAATCTGCTTTCTCCAAATGAATTGTCAAATATCTTTCAAAAAATCGCAAAACCACCCAAAAGTACCTCGTAGAGCTCTTCGGCATCGATGAGCTAGAGGAATTCTGGCGCGGGGTGCAGCTAGTTGGCCAACCCGGCCCGGGCGGACAATGTGGTGACCTGGGGTCGGTTTTTCGAAGATGACAAGAGATTTTGAAATTCGTTTTGCAAATTTGAATTTTTATTCTATGCAGTGAACCATGGCGCTCTCGATGGTGCAATTCTCAGGACTCTAGCTGCATTATTTCGATTAAAAGACTAGGGGGAACCACCATTGTGTACGACCGGAAAAAAAATGTCTTGTGTTGGAAGCTAGTATGCAGAAGCTTTTTTCTGCTGTTGTCTCGGAACCGATCCGATCTATGCAGAGCTCTACGAGGGTCCGGGCGGTAACCTGGCTGACGGTTCACCGCCGGTTCCCAGTTGCCACATTGTCCGCCTCGGCCGGCTGGGCCAACTGGCGCCGGCGGGAACCGTCAACCTGGTCACCGCCGGGAACCTCGTAGAGCTCCTTGCATCGGTAAGGAAGCTTAGGATCAAAGCAAAAGCTTCTGGAAGCTTCTCTACAAAAAACTTCAAGTTGAGATTTTTTGGAGTGAACATGAAGTCGGCTCCTCCAAGTGAACTGGTACTGAAAATGGCTCTAGAGGGCTGAGCTGATCAGGGAACAAAGTTCATATGTCAATGCTCGGAGTAAAAATCTGCTATCTCAAAATGAATTGTCAAACATCTTTCAAATCTTAGCAAAACCACCCAAAAGTTATCACTTTGTCCTTTTTGGCCGACTCGACCAACTGGGCGCCGGCGGTAAACCGTCAACCTTTCTTACCGCCGGGGGACTCGTAGAGCTTCCTGACAGTAATAATATGCAACAAAAAATTCCAGAAATTTCAGCCCAAGCCAGATCTCTGCAGATGACTCTGGCAAAAAACCAACTGTTTGGAACCCAGCTCGAGTGTCAAACCGAGTTCAGACCTCTGAATGCGACAGGTGGACGCGTCTGGTGTCTGTGAATCGACTCCTGTGATTGCCAGCCCTGAAGCCCCCTGCAGCCCGAGTTAAGTGCAGAGAACCGACAGCAGCTCTCAGGATGACTTGAATAATACAATAGCTTCGCGAAGCTAGTTCGAGCAGTAGACCGAGTTCCGTGCTCTCGGTTCGACAGACGGACGCGCCTGATGTCGTCAAATCGATTTCTGTGACCAGCAGCACTAGCCCTCCCCAGCACGAGTTAAGTGCAGAAAACCGAGAGCACTTCTCAAGACGACTCGAACAATACAAGTAGTTTCGCGAACCTAGCTCGGACAGCAGGCCGAGTTCAGAGCTCTCGATTCGACAGACGAACGCGCCTGATGATTTTCAATCGATTTATGTGGCTATGAGCTCTGTAACTGCCCTACAGCTCGAGTTAAGTACAGAAAACCGAGAGCGTCTGCTACGATGACTCGAATAACACCAATAGATTTGCACACCTAGCTCGGCTAGCAGACCGAGTTCAGACCTCTGGATTCAACAGGCGAACGCGCCTAATCATTTTGAATCGATTAGCTGTGCTTAACAGCTCTGTAGCTGTCCTGAAGCTCGAGTTATCTTGAGAAAACCGGCAGCGCGTATCAAGATGACTCGAAACGGCCGATCCCGCCGGAGTGCTTTTTGACAGTAAAAGATACCCGATCGAGCTGAGATCAAGATGGCGAGCGGGAATAAGATCGAATATCACGGGAAAAAAAAATAAAGCTCAAACGACTTGTTGAATTTCGAGAACAAAATTTTCAACCGACCAAAAGTCAGCAAAAGGTCCGTCGAGATTTTTCTTGCCAACTAGCTCTCCAGCGCCCCGGAATTACTCTTAAGCTTCCAGCAATAACTTGCTAAGGGAAGCTCTACGAGTTACTAGCTCCACCCCGCGCCGGAATTCCTCTAGCTCATCGATGCCGAAGAGCTCTACGAGGTACTAGCTCCACCCGCGCCGGATTTCCTCTAGCTCATCGATAACGAAGAGCTCTACGAGGTACTCTTAAGCTTCCAGCAACTGGCGCCGGCGGTGAACCGTCAACCTGGACACCGCCGGAAACCTCGTAGAGCTCCTGGCACGCGTGAGAGTGCTCAGCATCAAAAGAGAGGGCTTCTGGAAGCATTTCTCGAAAATCAGGAAACGTGTTTTTTTCCATGTCGACATCAAGTTGGTTTCGCCAAGTGTTCTGATAGTAAAAGCGCATCTACAGAGCTCATATTAAGACGCAGAGGCCGTCATAGTCGTCTACAGGTGCGGAAAATCTGCTTTCTCAAAATAAATGGTCAAATATCCTTCCGATATTCGCAAAACCACCCAAAACTGGGCGCCGGCGGTAAACCGTCAACCTTGGTTAACGCCGGGAGACTCGTAGAGCTTCCTAGCTCGACTTAAGTTGAGAAAACCGACAGCACCTACCAACATTCCGACTCATAGTGCATATTTTTTAACCTCTGAATGAAACAGGCGGACGCGTCTAATGTCTGCAAATAGACTCCTGTAATACCAGCCCTGCAGACCCCCTACAGCCCGAGTTGAGTGCAGAAAACCGACAGCACCTCTCAGGATCACTCGAAGAATACAGCAGTTTCGCAGACCTCATTCAAGCAGCAGACCAAGTTCCGAGCTCTGGATTCGACAGGCAGACGCGCGATGTCTTCAAATCGATTCCTGCGACAGCACTGTAGCCCCCTCAGCGCGAGTTGAGTGAAGAAAACCGAGAGCACTTCTCAAGATGACTCGACCAACACGAATAGTTTCGCGATTCTAGATCGGGCAGCAGACCGAGTTCAGCTCTGGATTCGACAGATAAAAGCAACTGATGATTTGGAATCGTGTTCTGCAAATATCAGCTCTGTAGCTGTCCTACAACTCGATATACGTACAGAAAACCGAGAGTTCCCGTCAAGATAACTCGAGTAATACGGATAGGTGGTTTGCCAACCTAGCTCCGCTAACAGACCGAGTTCAGACCTCTGGATGCAGCAGGCGAACGCGCCTAATCATTCTATATCGATTAGCTGTGCTTACCAGCTCTGTGGCTGCCCTACAGCTCGAGTTATGTACAAAATACCGACAACACGTGTCAAGCTGACTCGACCAATACGGATAGTTTCGCTATTCTATATCGGGCAGCAGACCGAGTTCAGAGCTCTCGAGTCGACAGACAAACGCAACCGATGATTATGAATCAGTTTCTGTGAATATGAGCTCTGTAGCTGTCCTACAGCTCGAGTTAAGTACATAAAACCGCGAGTTCCCGTCAAGATGACTCGAGTAATACGAATAGGTGGTTTGCCAACCTAGCTCGGCTAACAGACTGAGTTCAGACAGCTGGATTGAACAGCCGAACGCGCCTAATCATTCTACATAGATGAGCTCTTCTTACCAGCTCTGTAGCTGCTCTACAGCTCGAGTTATGTACAAAATACCGACAACACGTATCAAGATGACTCGAAACAGCCGATCCCGCCACAGTGCTTTTCGATAGTAATATTCACCCGATCGAGCTGATATCAAGATGGCGAGCGGGAATAATATCGAACATCACGGGAAAAAATACTAGAGCTCTAACGAATTGTCAAATTTTGAGAACAAAATTTTCAACCGACCAAAAGTCACCAAAACTTCCGTCGAGATTTTTCGAGCCAACTAGCTCTCCAGCGCGCCGGAATTACTCTTAGCTTCCAGCAAGAACTGGGCGCCGGCGGTAAACCGTCAACCGTTGTTACCGCCGGGGGACTCGTAGAGCTTCCTGACAATATATAATGTCGAAAATAATTACAGAAAAAATAGCTTTTCAGCCCAAGCAATTTCAAACCTCTCGGATGCAACAGCCAAACGCCTGCGATGCTTGTGGATTGTCTTCTGTACGAGCTCTGTAGCTCTTCTAGAGCCCGAGTTACGTGCGTAAATCCACAGCACCTCTCAAGCTCACTCGAACAATACGAATAGTTTGGCCCTAGCTCGAGTATCAGACGGAGTTCAGACCTCTGCATGCGACAGGCGGACGCTTGTGATGTCTCTGAATCGATTCCTGTGATTACCAGCCCTGCAGCCCCCCTACTGCCCGAGTTAAGTGCAGGAAACCGACAGCATCTCAAGATGACTCGAACAGTACGAATAGTTTCGCAGACCTAGTTCGGGCAGCAGACAGAGTTCGAAGCTCTGGATTCGAAAGGCGGACGCGCCTGATGTCTTCGTATCGATTCTAGTGATTACCAGCCATGCAGCCCCCCTACAGCCCGAGTCAAGTGCAGAGAACCGACAGCATCTCTCAAGATGACTCGAACAATACGAATAGTTTCGCGCTAGATCGCGCAGCAGACCGAGTTCAGAGCTCTGGATTCAACAGACAACAGTCACTGATGATGCTCAATCAGGTTCTGTACGTATCAGCTCTGTAGCTGTCCTGTAGCTCGAGTTAAGTAGAGAAAACCGAGCGCGTCTGTCAAAATGACTCGAATAATACGAAAAGGTTTGCTACCTAGCTCGGCTACCAGACCGAGTTCAGACCTCTAGGTTCCACAGGCGAACGCGTCTGATCATTCTGAATCGATTAGCTGTGCTTACCAGCTCTGTAGCTGTCCTGAAGCTCGAGTTATCTCGAGAAAACCGACAACGCGTATCAAGATTACTCGAAACGGCCGATCCCGCCGGGGCGCTTTTGGGCAGTAAAAGGTACCGGATCGAGCTGAGATCAAGATGGCGAGCGGGAAAAAGATCGAATATCACGGGAAAAATACTAGAGCTCTAACAAATTGTTAAATTTCGAGAACAAAATTTCCAACCGACCAAAAGTCAGCAAAAGGTCCGTCGAGATTTTTCTTGCCAACTAGCTCTTCAGCGCCCCGGAATTACTCTTAAGCTTCCAGCAATAACTTGATAAGGGAAGCTCTACGAGTTACATGCTTAGGGAAGCTCTACGAGTTAGTTACCACTTTGTTCGTTCTGGCCGGATCGGCCAACTGGCGCCGGCGGTGAACCGTCAACCTGGTCATCGCCGGGAATCTCGTAGAGCTCCTTTCACGCGTAAGAGTGCTCAGAGTGGAAGGAGAGAGCTTCTCGAAGCATTTCTCGAAAAGGGGAAATATTGATTTTTGGCGTGTCGACATGAAGTTGGTTCCGCCAAGTGTTTTGATAGTGAAAGCGCGCCTAAAGAGCTCATACTAAGACATAGAAGCCTCATATTTGTTTACAGGTGCGACAAATCTGCTTTCTTAAAATGAATTGTCAACAATCTTTGAAACGATTGCAAAAGCACCCATAAGTTGTCACATTGTCTCTTTTGGTCGGGTCGGCAAACTGGGCGCCGGCGGTAAACCGTCAACCTTGGTTACCGCAGAGGGACCCGTAGAGCTTCGAAGCTCGACTTAAGTTGAGAAAACCGACAGTACCTCCAACATTCTGACTTATAGTGAATATGTTTGGATATCTGAATGCGACAAGCGGACGCGTCTGATCTCTGAAAATCGACTCCTGTCATTACCAGCCCCGTAGCCCCGCTACAGCCTGAGGTCAGTGCAGAAAACCGACAGCATCTCTCAGCGAACAATACAATAGCTTCGCAAACGTAGTTCGGGCAGCAAACCGAGTTCCGAGCTCTGGAGTCGACAGGCGGACGCGCATGATCTCTTTAAATCGATTCATATGAAAGATAGCACTCCAGCCCCCTCTCAGCGCAAGTTGAGTAAAGCGAACCGAGAGCACTTCTCAAGATGACTCGACCAATACGAATAATTTCGCGATTCTAGATCGGGCAGAAGAGCTCTGGATTCGACAGACAAACGTAACTGACGATTGTGATCGGTTTCTGTAAATATCAGCTCTGTAGCTGTCTTAGAGCTCGAGTTAGGTATAGAAAACCGAGAGTTTATGTCAAGATGACTCGAATAATACGAATAGGTTTGCGGACCTAGCGCTCACAGACCGAGTTCAGACCTCTCGATTCAACATACGAAGGCAGCTAATCATTTTGGATCGATTAGCTGTCCTTATCAGCTCTGTACATTCTCTGAAGCTGAAGTTATGTTCAGAAAACCGTCAGCGCGTATCAATATGACTCGAAACGGCCAATCCCGCCAGAGTGCCGTTTGGCCTTCAAAGTTACCCGATCGAGCTGAGATCAAGATGACGAGCGGGAATAAGATCGAATATCACGGGAAAAACTTGATAGCGTCCACTTGTAAGCGTCCAAAACCCGGATAGCGAAGCCAAGCGCGGAACGCCGCACGGGGATCTCTGCCAGGCCGCCTGAAACGATGTGCGGGACGCTGGAAACCTCACAGGAGACGCTTGCAGGGGCGCTGTTTACGACAAAACCCGGATAGCGAAGCCAGGCGCGGAGCGCGAAGCGCTCCAATACGCCGCACTGGGACCTCTGCCAGGCCGCTTGAAACGATGCGCGGGACGCTGGAAAGCTCGCAGGAGACGCTTGCAGGGGCGCCGTTTGGGATGCGTGGGGCCCTGCAAAGCGCGCAAGGAAGATCTGCCTAGGAGCCTGGACGAACTGCGAAAGCTCTTCCGAAGCTCTGCCGAAGCGCTTCGCGCACCCTGGAGCCACGCGTATTGGGAAACGCTAGGAAGCCACGCTCCCGGACCCGCTGCAAGCTCCGGCAAGTTTCTGCGAGAATCGTGGACCGGCGGAGGTGGGCGTGTCCTCCTCACCACCCACCGCCGGCTTCTTATCTGAAACCTTCAGCTCTCCAAGGAGCTATCCGGGAAAAACCCGGGGAGCAAAGAAACCACACAACGAAAAACCTTCCTGGCAAGCCCACGGAATCTCGTGTGACGCTCTTCTGGGGCTCCGGGGGATTCCCCCGCAGCGCTTCCGAAGCGCTGCCAGAAGACTTCCACGCGTGCCTGCACGCGTGCGGGCTCGCGTGGAAGCTTGCCGGAAGCTCTCCCGGACTTTAACCGTCCAAAACCCGGATAGCGAAGCCAAGCGCGAAACGCCGCACGGGCACCTCTGCCGGGCCGCCTGAAACGATGCGCGGGACGCTGGAAACCTGGCAGAAGATGCTTGCAGGGGCGCCGTTTCCGATGCGTGAGGCCCTGCAAAGCGCGCAAGGAAGATATGCCTAGGAGCCTGGAAGAACTGCAAGAACTGCCGAAGCTCTTCCGAAGCTCTGCCGAAGCGCTTCGCGCACCCTGGAGCCACGCGTATTGGGAAACGCTAGGAAGCCACTCTCCCGGACCCGCTGCAACCTCCGGCAGGGCGCTGCGGGGATCGTGGACCGGCGGAGGTGGGCGCGTGCTCCTCACCACCCACCGCCGGCTTCTTATCGGAAACCTTCAGCTCTCCAAGGAGCTATCCGGGAACCAGTTGCCGGCTCGAACGACCTGCTGCGGGGATTCTGGACCGGCGGAGATGGGCTGCCGGCGGGCACCACCACCGTCCGGCTTCTAATCTAAAACCCTTTAGCTCTCAGCGAGCTCTCCGGGAATACTTGAGCTCTGACGAAAGCGCTGCCGAAGCGCTGGCAGAAACGCTTCCATGCGTGCCTGCACCCGTGCAGGCACGCGTGGAAGCTTGCCGGAAGCTCTCCCGGGCCTGTTAAGAGTAATTCCCGGAGAGCTCGCTGAGAGCTAGAGGGTTTAAGATTAGAAGCCAAACGGTGGTGCCCGCCAGCAGCCCGTCTTCGCCGGTCCACGATCCTCGCAGCGCCTCGCCTGAGCCGGCAATGTGTCCGGGAGCGCTTCCGGCAAGCGTCACGCGTGCCTGCACGAGTGCAGGCGCGCGTGGAAGCGTTCCTGGCAGCGCTTCAAGAGCGCAGCAGGGAAGCCCCCCAGAGCCCCAGAAGCGCTTGAACGAGAGCGTCCGAGGGCCCGCTAGGAAAGCTTTCCGGTGTGTGTCCTCTTTGCTCTCCGGGTTTTTGCCGGAGCTTTCTGAGAGCTAGAGGGTTCTAGATTAGAAGCCGGACGGTGGTGGTGCCCGCCAGCAGCCCATTTCCGCCGGTCCAGAATCCCCGCAGAAGATCGTTTGAGCCGGCAGCCCGTCCGGGAGAGCTTGCGCTTGAGCAGCGCTGCAGGGGAGCTTCCCAAAGCTCTCCAGGAAAGATTTCCCGTTTTCCCGTCCCCAAAGGGTCTCTTCTCTCTCCGGGTTTTTCCCCTAGAGCTCTCTGAGAGCTGGAGGGTTCTAGAGTAGAAGCCAGACGGTGGTGGTGCCCGCCAGCAGCCCATCTCCGCCGCTCCACGACCCTCGCAGCGCCTCGCCCGTCCCGGCAGCAGCTACCAAGTCGATGAGCTAGAGGAATTCCGACAGGTCGCCAGCCGCCCCGCCTGCCCGCTCGCGCTGCTTGAGACGCCAGCGGCGGCCCTGGGCTGGCCCGCGCAATCGGGCGCAGCGCACCCGCCGCCCATCGCGGCGGGCGCGCGCCGTTGCTTGCGCGGCGCGGGCTGGTTTGCCTTCGAGTGGGTCTTGCACACGCGCGTGCGCGTGTGCATATACGCAGTTCCACCACCAATTGCGACGGCGCGCCACCTCGCAAGAGGTAGCGCCGCAGGGCAGCTGCGCCGCCGCAGCCGCAGGGGGCAGCGCGGGGCTCGACGTCGATGTCCGCGGGTGTGTGCGCGTGTCTGCCCATGTCAGTCGATGTATGTGGATGCCTGCTGATGTCTGGATGCCAGCCGAAAGCTGTGGATGTATGCTGGCGCCTGCCGAACAGGCAAAGCATGCGAAACTTGCGCTGTGTGCTGCAAACCCCAAGTGCGATTGCGAACCATGCAACGCTTTGAAAAAATGCGCGTTGTGATCTAATATAGCCAACAACTTGCGCTGTTTGCTGCACGTGCGATTGGGGAGCGTTAAATGCGCGTTGCGATTCAGTAACAGCTAAAAACCTGCACTGTTTGCTGCAAGCACCACTTGCGTTTGATAAACATTCTGCAACTTGGAACAACTCGTGTTGCGAACCGCGATCACCCAACAACTTGACCGAACTTGGGAATTCCCGACACAACACACATACATACAAACGTCATCAGTTTAAACCAGTGCATATGCGCCGAATACCGTATTGAACATGCTGCGTGTTGGAAAACCGCAGCCACGTGCGTTCATTGTTCAGTATCCGCACGCGGCAGGCGCGGCGCACATGTTTTTCGAAACAACCTCGCGCTGCTCGGCGCGTCGTGCGCATCGCCCGTCAACCAGAGGTAATTGCATCGAACCCACATGCGCCTATTCAAATGTATTGCATGCGTGTGTGATATTGCTTTGAATCTTGGGTCCACACTTTTTTGCACCGCCACTTGCACAACTCTGGCGCACATGGGGAATTCACGTGGCACATCCTAGCGCGCGCTACAAACCAGCATACCCTGCTCAACATCACCCTGTTACGCGCGACTGTCTCGATTGCCCATGTGGCGCGCACCAGCGCAATGAAACCAGACGCAGCAAGCGAAAGCGTGTAAATCACCAGCCTGGGATTCAAGGAATCACATGCGGGGCAACGCTGGCAGGTTGCGTGGCACCTTCCGCGGTGACGGGCGCAGATCGCGCCCCTGTGCCTCCCTCCCTCACCATTCCCGCCTTCTTCCTGGGCATCTGTCCCTGCCCTCCTCAGTTTCCATCCTCCCCCTTCAGGGCGCGCCGCTGGTTCGGAATGGTGATCGAGGCGCGTGTGTGTGTGTGTGTGTGTGTGTTTGTGTGTGTGTGAAAGTGTGAAGGTGTGTGTGTGTGTGCCTGCGTGCGTGCGCGTGTGTGTGTGTGTGTGTGTGGGGGTGTGCGTGTGTGTATGTGTGTGTGGTTGCGTGTGTGTGTGTGTGTGCGTCCGCGTGTCCGTGCGTGCGCGCGCGTGCGCGCGCGCGTGTCGGAGCATGCGCGCGCGCGCGCGTGCGGCAGGGGTGCAAATTCCACCAGCACCCGCGTCCGCAACCATAGCTGGACGGATCCGCCCTGCTATAGTTGCGGATGGGAGGAGGGCTTGGGGGGCAGACTCACGAATCATGGAGCCATCTTGCGCCCCACGGTTCGAGATTAATGGCCTTGTCGACCCAGCCCCTCCTTTCAGACGCAAGAAAAAAAAAGAAACACATGTTCCCGTTGTTGGGTAGCCTTGCGCCGCTATTGGTGCGTTCTCGGGAGCTGTTGGGCCATGGTTTGGGGGCCCCCTGGGCGCCCCTGGGTTCTGGGGCAGGACTGGGGCAACCCTGACGCTTTGAAGGGCAATCGGAAACAACGTTGCGAGAAGGCCACCACAACAAACGCAGCCACCATGCGTTGCGTTAGCTGCGGAGTTGTTTCTGGAGGGCTTCGAGGGCATTTGGCCATGACCCATCTTAAAAGGGCCATCTGGTGGTATCCTATCCTTCTTGGGGCCTGCCTTGGGCCATGTTGGACGTTCGGGCCGCTCCGCCCCCAGCCGCCCCCTACCATTCACATCCCAGCACAGGGTAATGGGGCGGGGAAAGGGGTGCGGCGCTAGGGATGCCTCTCGCCCAAGCGGGGGGGGGGGCGGGATTCGTCCGATTGCGTTCGGGTGGGAGGGCAGCGGCGAAACCGACTTTGCTGTTGAGCGTCGTTGCCTAGCGGGCTTGCGGCATGAACGCACAACGCCACGTGTCCAGACCGACCGTCGGAAAGCTGTGGTTCTCGTTGTCGTCGTCGTCGCCGTAGTTCGTCAGCCGTTTCGCCCGCTCTCCGACGGCCGATCTAAACATGACGGTTGCGACGCCCACTTGCCGCGGGCGCCTGGCCATCGAGCTTCGCATAATCCATGAAGAGCCGCCCAGGTATGCAGAGCTCAGGCCCGACCTCCTTGACAACGTCGTGGCTGTAGAAATTGGTGCACAGTAAGTTGGGCTGAACCCTGTGCTTCAGAAGCGCCGCCTCCTCGCGCTCAAACGAGCGCGAGATAACTTCATAAAAAGGCACAGACGGCACCAGAGTCCGCGACCCTGTGCGGCCCTTGCGCGCGTTGCAGGGAATCTCCGTGTAGTGCAGCAGCTGGCGTTCCACCTCGGTGCCGCCGAGGAGCTTGTACACTGCTGGCGAAGCATTCCTGTTGTGCTTCATGTCGCGCACCAGGTCCTCCACGCCGAGCCCCTTCGAGCGGGTGATTAAGACGCACAGCTTGAGGAGTAGCGCTGCGGACATCTCGCCAGCGAAGAATAACCCCAGCAGCGTATCGCGGAGTTGCTTAGGATAGTCAGCCTCGGGATCGGGGCCGCGAATCACAGCCTGCGCATGCCTGCGAATACGAGCCACCCCAATGGCGCTGTCTGCCATCAGCAACTCGTGTCCGCCCCTCCGAAACTGCTTGAGACTGCGGCGTTTCCCAGCTGCTCCCTTGACAGAACGGGCGCCCCCCATGGGTGCGCCGAACTCGGGGCGATGCTGAAACCGACCGATCCTCGAGCCAAAACGGCTACGGAATTGGACAGTTCCTGATCGACTTGCGTTGAATTGCGTTGCTCTGACGGGCCATTGCGGCCTTTGCGGCGAGACATCCGAGAGGACGCATGGCCGCGTGCAAGACAGCATTGCGTCTCCACCACCTGGCCCACAAGGCCGACCAACGCTAGCAACACTCGGCCTCACATCAAGATAGGGCGCGGCGGGGGTGGCAAGAGGAGCACGGCGCATGGGGGAGGGGGGCACGATGCGATGATGCAAGACCTTCGGGCACCAGATGTGGCCGCGGATGCACGACCCTCGGAAACCAGAGACGGCAGCGAATGCGAGACCAGATTGCAGCGAAAGCAGGGCCCGCGAATGCAACGCCCTCGAGACACATATGGCCATTTGCATGGGAATGACCGCCGATGGCCGAGACCGCAAGGCCCTCGGACATCAGAGCTGATCTGGGACAGCGCAGAGGATGGCTGGGACATTCGGGCACCCCGTTCCCACGGGCGGCGCGCACCTTGAGATACCACTCTATCTCGAGAACGTGTCGACAGCTGGCTGTCCAACGACTACGAGTGTCACGCCCGAACTGCGGGCGACGAAAACCGCGCCGACAGCGACACCGCACGCACTAGGCTCGGTCCGCGCCCGACCGTGAAAGAACGCTGGCTGCTGGCTCTCCTCATCATCCTCCCGCTCCTCCTCCTCCTGCTCCTTCTCCTCCTCCTCCTTCTCCTCATCCTCCTCCTCCTCCTATTCCTCCTTATTCTCCTCCTCTTTCTCCTCCCTTCCCCATCATCATCCCCCTCCTCGTCGCCATCCTTTCGTTGCCACCAGCCCTTCATGGTGATGGATGCGTGCCTTCCTCGTCGTCCTCCCCCTCCTCATCCTCCTCCTCGTCCTCATCATAACAGTCTCTGTCCTCCCCCGACGCTGGGGTGGGGTGGGGTCACCTGGGGGTGTCGCTCAACTCGTCACTCGCACCTCGCCCTTACATTCGCCCCTGTATTACCATTATTGCCACAGCCCCCGCTCACATCGGCATTATTCTCGCAGCCCTCGTTCTCATGGTCTTCACACGGAAATAGTCGGACCAGGGGGCGAGCGACGGGTTGAACGACGCCCCCCAGACGCCGCTTGCACCCGCCTCGCAGCGAGTCGTAGGCGCACGTGCCTAGAAACTTCGACGTACTCAGCCATCCAGCATCTCGAAGTCCGTCAGCCACTGCTGCTGCTGCTGGTGCAGTCAGACTCTGACGATGAAGACGTCGAACGATCCTTGATCGGCGACGCTCAATCCCCCCGCGCCCTCCTCACCACTTTGCGCAGCATGCGTTTACGCCAGTCGCTCGTCCCACCCTCGACCTAACCCTCGGCCAATACCCTTTCAGATGACAGTCAGATCTGAACCAGATCTGACTGCCATCCCCGCCGCCCTCCTCAGAGCCACCATCGTCGCCGTAGCCCCCATCGGCCCCCTGGCCATGATACTCATCACCCTCAGCGGCCCCTCCCCATAGTCGTATCCCTGACCGCCCCCAGTCCCCGCTCACTGCTCCCCCATCCTTGCATATACCGACCTCCTGGCTGTCAGCATCCGATGGTTCCCCGTGCTCTGAACAGGCGTTGCCAATCCTCCGAATCAGCTTACCTGCCCTCTTGCAGTGGGAGGGCGGCGGAGCGCTGGCCGACGGGGTGACGGGGGGTGGGGGAAGGGGGGGGGGCGTCGCAGGTCCGAGGTCGGCGATACGAAAGGGTGGAGTGAGCGCATCTAGTATTCAGCCCCGTGTCCTCCTTCTCCTTTTTCTTCTTCTTGAACTCCGCCGTCTTCGCCTCCTCGGCCGCCTTCGCTTTGATTGCCGCTGCCGCCGCCTTTGCCTTGGCTTTCGCCTTCGCTTTGGCCGCCACTGTCAACTTCTTAACCTTCTGCGTCGGCGTGGGCTGCTCCTCGTCATACTTCTCGTTGTGTTTTTCTTTCTGATGTTTATACTTCTTGTCAGCTTTCTTGCTCTTCAACTTGTCGTGTGTGGCCTTCTTCTTTTGAGCGTCCACATCACCATCCTTCTTGTCCTTCTTCTTCGGGGGGCCGTCCGAGTCATCGTCGCGCTCCTTATTGCTCTTCTTATGCTGCTTCTTCTTCTTCTTCGGGCCTGTCTCGCCCGAACTTTCATCGTCCCTGGTCTTCCTCTTCTTGGCCTTCTCCTTGTCCTGTGTCCTTACCATGCTTCTTCATCTTCTTCTTCTTCTGCTTCTTGACTGGGCTTGACGCCTCGGTGGTGGACGCGCTGACGGACACTTTTTTCTTGTTCCTCTTAGTCTTCTTCTCGGCCGTCTCCCAGTTATCCCAGTCAGAGGTGTCCCACTCCTCGTCTTTGGCCTCCTCGTCCTGGCACTGGTCGGCATCGTCCGCATCATCAGCGGTCGTCGGCTGGGCGGCCTTGGAGCTGGCGCTGCCGCCCGTCTCGATGATGCCCTCCTTTCTGGTGCCGTACGTCTCCAACTTTCTGGTATGATAGTATACCTTCGATTGCTGCTTCTCGTCCCATTTCACGAGCTGGTTGCGCCTGCAGAACTCTTGGAACCTCTCTGCGATCTCAGGGCATTTGAGGACATCCGCGAGCTGCTTGGGGTTCAGCCACTGCCCCTCAGTACTAGTCTCCTGCCTGGCGGCCGACGCACTGCGACTGCCACGCTCGGACGAGGAGGATGGGGGGGAGGTTGCAGCAGGGCCTGGAAGTCGACATGGGCGATGCCAAGTGGTCATGCACCCTGGGTCTGGGTCGCCCATGGCAACCACCGTGCACCCCCGCTGCGACCTCACGCCCCCCCCCCCCCCTGCGCCCATGAGTGGCCAGGGCCAGTGCTTCAGCCGCGGTGCCACATCGTCTTCCTCGCGATGAGGACTGTCCCAGCCGCGGCGAAATCGCGGTCGCAGCGGTTCCACACCTCCCGCAGCTGGGCTTTCACCTCGGGGCGCGCGCCCGCCCTACCGCCCTCGGCTCCACTTGCCTACCCCCCGTGGCCTGAGGACGAAGGGTGCCCTGGGGACGAAGAGGGGGGTTCCCTGAGGGCGATGGGGCGGGTGCCCTGGGAATGCGTTCTGGGCGCCCTGAGGGCGAAGAGATGGAAATGACATATCGCTTCGGCTCCACAAATCCCCATCCACTCCTCCTCAACCTCCCTCGCCTAACTTCAACCATCCGTCCTTCGTCCTCCATCGACCCTCCTCCGTCAGCGTCGGCGCCAGCGTCGCTGTCATCATGCCGCCTCCAATCCTACGTAGCACCTCAGATTCCGACCGCTCCTGCAATAACGCAGCACCACCTTGCTGAGCCACCTCGCCATCACTTGCCCTGGCCCCAACCCCTCACCCCTCTCGCACTCATCCAGCTCACCTTGCTAACCCTGACTCTTGCAAGCATCTTCACCATCATCGCAATCATCATTACCCTACCGTTCTGGCCACCGCCATCGTCCTCTCCTCCCCATCGCCTTCCTCCTGATCATCATAGTCAGAAGCGTCGTCCGCATGTTTAACCCCCGAGAGCACCGTGTTGCACTTCGAGCTCTGATACTTCTGCACGAACTCGCTGATCTCGGGAGAGAGCTTCTGGCGGGGCGTCCCATCATCGTCCACGATCTCCGGCATGTGCCTGCTGAACATCCTGTCACGCGACGCCTCGGCTCGCTTGGAGCGCATTGACCTGGGCCCTCGTTTTTTCTGCTCTTGCACGACAAGCTGGCCTGCTCCCTGCATCGCGAACCGACGGTGGACGGGGTCGGGCTGCCTGCAAGCCGAGCCGTGCGCCGGCGTGGGCTGGCAACCCACTGAACCTTCGGGCCAGCGCAGCTGAAACGGGATTGTGACGAGATTGGGGTAGGGACTCATGGGCATGAGGGGCTGGGGCGCATTCGGGCGCCACGAAAGCGGCTAAAACATGTCACCAGTCCCCCGAGCAACGTCCAGCCGAGGCGACGAGGAACCCCCCATCCTCCCACGGCCAGCAGAGACAACCGTTGCTTCAACTGATCCCTCACAGAGCATCCTCCCTTTTCAAACTCGACAACGTCGATCCTCGAAGACGAGGGTAAATTCTTGCCCACCGAGATGGGGTCCTACGGGTGCCTCGGATACAGGCGGCGACAAGCGAGCCTAGTTCGATTCCAAGCTACGGGATATTGAACCAGGCCTGCGATTCCTGAGACCACTCAGCCGTGCGCTTCCAGACGCCAGTTCAACATTGGCGTAATAAAAATCTTACGCCGGCGGTAGTCGAAACCCTCATAGGTACAAGGGGTTCCACCACCATCACCTCCAGTCTCGAACAGGAACGAGGACTTCAAGATGAGATTGTTCTTGTCGGGGCGAAGACCAGCACGGCTGTCGAAATATATACTGAAAGTGCCACCCCCGAAAGTCCACGAACCGTGCCAACACGTGATATTGCTGCCACACTGCCACTGTACAAGACCAGTTTGTTCATCCAGGTATAGCACGCCCTTCTGAAATGCGTGTGCAACGTCCTCGTTGAAGTACTTGTAAGCCGTCACTGTCCTGGGATGAGCTACTGGAGCCAACGCCATGGAGGGAGGGTGTTAGCGGTTGGCAGGGCACCGTCACGATTGAAGGGTGTTCGGTCCCCAAATGGCGTCTGACAAGTAATTGTTGCCAGGTATATAGTAGTAAACCGCAAGTTCCATGCAAATTAGCTATGTTGGATATGAATTAGAGCTGCATTCTGATCAGTTTCGCGACATTTTGAAGGTAACACGGACACGTTTTACGGCGATTCTACTAGACGTCATGACGCGACATGCATTCGTCCCAACGTTTTGCAGAGTTGTTTGCAAATCATTCCTTCAGCACGCAGAATTGTGGAGTTGTTTTCTGTCCGTATATGTCTCATGTCGTGTTTGTGTGTCTGTGGATGTCTGTGTTTGTCTGTGTTTGTCTGTCTGTGTGTCTTAGGGTGTCTGAGTTTGTCTGCATTTGTCTGTCTTTGTGTCTGTTGATGTCTGAGTTTGTCTGAGTTTGTCTGCGATGTGTCTGTGTTTGTCTGTCTTTGTCTGTCTTTGTCTGTATTTGTCTGTCTTTGTCTGTGGTTGTCTGAGTTTGTCTGAGTTTGTCTGTCTTTGTCTGCCTTTGTCTGTGGTTGTCTGAGTTTGTCTGAGTTTGTCTGTCTTTGTCTGTCTTTGTCTGTGTTTGTCTGTTGGTCTGAGTGTGTCTGAGTATGTCTGTGTTTGTCTGAGTTTGTCTGTCTTTGTATGTCGGTGCTTGTCTGCCATGCCTTAGTTCTCGGCCCGAGAACTCAGACATGTCGGCCCGACAACTCAGACATGTCTGAGTTTTCGGCCCGAAAACTCAGACATGGCGGCCCGAGAACTCAGACATGTCTGAGTTTTCGGCCCGAAAACTCAGACATGGCGGCCCGAGAACTCAGACATGTCTGAGGTTTCGGCCCGAACAATGTCCGCGGATGTCTGAGTTTGTCTGAGTTTGTCTGAGTTTGTCTGCGTTTCGGACCCGAAAACTCAGACATGTCTGAGTTCTCGCACCGAAAACTCAGACATGTCTGAGTTTTCGGCCCGAAAACTCAGACATGGCGGCCTGAGAACTCAGACATGTCTGAGTTTGCGGCCCGAGAACTCAGACATGTCTGAGTTCTCGGGCCGAAAACTCAGACATGTCTGAGTTTTCGGCCCGGGAACTCAGACATGTCTGTGTTTTCGGGCCCGAGAACTCAGACATGTCGGCCCGAAAACTCAGACATGTCTAAGTTTTCGGGCCGAGAACTAAGACATGGCTGAGTTCTCGTGTCGAAAAGCTCGGTCATGTGTGAGTTTGCTTCTTGGCTGAAACACTAAGACATGTTTAAGTATTCGGGCCGCAATCCCAGACGCGGCTTCGCCTTCGGGCCCGAAGGAGGTAAGACCTGCCCAGAAGATTGCTGCATGTTTCATCGTCGGCCATGCAGTTAAGATGTGCCAGCGACCCGCTTGTGCGTTGTAAGTATGGCAAAGCGTTTCGCGCGCGGGGCGCTTGCGAATTGAACATGTTGCACATTGTTTCGCGCGCTTCGCGCGCGAAGGTGCCGTGCATTACCCGCGCTTCGCGCGGATCCTTTATGAGTTGCATATATGTATATATGTATATATACACGTAATTCGTACTCTATATATATAAATATATATATATATAACAAATGGTGGTGTTTCGCTTTGTGCCCGAAGACTGTGCGAGTTTCACGTGTTACAACAGCGATGTCGTTGGCTTCGCGCGCCAAGCGCATGGGAGTTGAGACTATGGGTAGCAGACGTTGCAAACCGAAGGCCTGGCGCCTGCGTGTATGGGCTTCGCTTGCCGAGGCTAAGGCGCGGCGGTTGCGCCCCTGCGTTTTGGCAGCCGAACCTATCGCGCTACCAGTGCTGCGCCGTGGCCACGGAGCGCGCGAGGGCAGCCGCGAACTTTACCAAGGGGAGCGCACATGTGGGCCCCCGCATTTGGTCCGAAAACGGCCGTGCTGCCTATGGGGCCACGGGTCGTGCGAGTGGCGCGCGGCGGGGGCACGCATGTCGACCTTCACAATATGGCCGTCGGTGGGTGCCGAAATGCGGCAGGCGGGCGCATCTGCACCTTCACATTCGGGCGCCGAAATGTGTGAGGGTGCGCAGCAATGGGGCGGGGTGGTGCTTACGGATCCCACCCGCATAAGGGCGCTCGGTGGAACCCCCCATGGGGCCACGAAGCGTGTGTTGGGTGCGCCGACAGGATGTTGATGCGCGCATCTGAGCGCGACCCTTGGGGCCTTCGGTTGGGCCCCCCAAAAGGAGAGAAGAAACGAGTCTTCGCATGGGCCCGAGTCGCCACGCTCCTGCTGCACCACTTGGGGCACCCGTTTTCGTTAGCATGGAATTGCGCACCTGCTTTTGAGCGGCACCGCTATCACATCAACGTGCTGCGGAAGAGCGGTGCGAGATTGATAGGGGGGGGGCGCATTGCGTGCGCCACCCCCCGCGTGTGTTTTTCGGCAGCGTTCCAGAGCCCCCGCGACTGGCCACGCAACGTGTGATGGGGGGCGCAGCATTGGTTGCCGTGCCAGGGGGTGGGCGCGGGGGGGGGGGGGGGGGAAGCGCACGCAGGGGCTTCGCAGGGGCTGGCAGGGCTTAGCAGGGGTTGCGCATGGCTTAACAGGGCCCAGCACTGGCGTAGCAGGGCGTGGCTCAGCATTGGCTAACAGGGCTCAGTGGCTAGTAGGGCTGAACAGGGCTTAGTAGGGTTTCACATGCGTCCAAAAAGCTCAACAATACTGCCTTGTCAAGCTTATTTGGGCTTAACAAGGGCCACCAGGGCGTTGCATGACGTTGCATGGCCTACCAGTGACTAGCAGTGCTTGACATGGGCTATTTTTGCGCACCAGGGCTCCGCAGCGGCCCCGCAGGTCGATGCAGTGCGCCCCCCGCCCACTTGACTCCACCCTTGGCCTCGGGATGCATGCGCGCCCCAATCCCGCCCTGGAACCCATGGGGCCCCGACCCCGAGACTGAACCCTTTAGCCACGGGGTGTCCTGCGCGCCCCAAAACCGCTGGAGCCCTTGGAATATGTGGAGCCTCTGGCTAGGACCCACGGAGCCCCTGGTCACCGACACTTAGAATGAACCCATAGGCCCTGGGAGGCCCTGAGCGCCACAGAGCCCCTGGAGCCCATGAGCCACTTGGAGCCCCTGGAACCCCCGATGCACCTGGGGCACCCATCTCCTAGACTGGACCCCATAGGCCCTGGGAGGCCCTGGGCGCCCCAGGGCCCCGAGCCCCTGGGGCGAGAAGAACACGCGAGCATCCGAGACCCCATCCCTAGACCCAGGCGGGAGCGGAATGGGTGTGCCGAAAGGCATATGTCAGGAATGTGCGTGCTACAAAAAAAGTCTCTTGGCAACGGCTTGGCATCGGTATGGCAACGAATAATCATGTGGCAAATGCTTGACATCGGTCTGGCCGCAAAAAAAACGCCCGTGCTCTGGCACCAAGACTTGCACGCGCGGCAGCGTGCATCACTCTGGAGCGGGGAGCGGTCGGCGCCGCCAACAAACAATATGAGGCTGTGTACTGTCCAAGGCGTAGCTGGGACCACATATGAGCATGTCACAGACGAACCGCACATGAGGAAGTCTCAAGCGACACCCTAGGGCGTTTGTCATGCTACATCGGTGGCCCCTGGAGCCATCGGGACCTCTGGAACACTTGGAGCCTCTAGAACCCCTGGGGCCCCTGGAGTACCTGGGCCCAACGGCTGAAACCTAGGCCCGAGCCACCGCTGTCCCCCAGAACACTTGGGGCCACTGGAACCTTTGGAACCCTTGGAGCCTGACCCCTAGGCTAAACACCGTAGGCCGTGGGAAGCCTTGGGCACACCGACACCTTCGAGCTCCTGCAGCCCCTGGAACACGTGGAGCCTGTGGAATCCTTGGGACCCCATTCATCCCCGACCCTTAGACTGAACCCCTAGGCCCTGGGAGGCCCTGGGCGCCCCTGAGCCCCTGGAGCCCCTGGAACACGCGGAGCCCCTGGAACCCTTGGAGCCCCTGGAGCACCCGAACCCCAAGACTGAGCCCCTAGGTCCTGGGAGGCCCTGGGCGCCCCAGAGCCCCGAGCCCCTGGGGCCACAAGACCACGCGAACATCCGAGACCCCGACCCCTAGACCCCAGGCGTGAGCGGAGCGGTTGAGCCGAAAGGCATGTGACAGGTATATTGTTGCTTCGGCAACAAAGGATGGACTGTCATTCGAATCAATTGGTACCGATCTGTCAACGAGGACTCGCATGGCAAATATTGTGCATCAAAGGCACGTGATCATCACAGAAAGCTGGCACCACCGATGAGAAGAAACACGCGCAGGGAGAAGTCTGCCACGAGGCCACCCGCGCACCGCGATGGCTTGATAACGCATGGGCTACGCACCAACGTGCTTGTGCACAAAAAGATGGAGGCGGTGCAACCAACCGCTGAGACCACTGATGGGTATGTCCCAAGCGAAACGCTCAGGTGCAAGTCTCAAGCGAACCGCCTAGGGTGCGTTTCGAGCTATACACTTGAGATCCATGGTGTCATTGAAGCCCCTGGAGCACTTGGGGCCACTGGAACCCCTGGGACCCATTTGACCCCCTAGACAGAATCCATTGGTAGTGTCACGCCCTGGGCGCACCCGAATAACAGAGCCTCTGGAACAGTAGAAGCAAATGTGAATTGTGGAATCCCTGGGGCCTGACCCCTAGAATGGGCCCCAGATAGGTCGTGAGAAGCCCTGAGCGCACCGAAACCTTCAGAGCCCTTGGAACACTTGGAGCATCCGGAATCATTGAAACCCCTGGCCCCCGACCCCTAGACTGAACCCTAGGCCCTGGGAGGCCCTGAGCGCCCCAGGGTAACGCCCCTGGAGCCCCTGGGGCCCCTTGAGCCTCTGGAACCCCAGAAGCCCCTGGAGCCCCCGACCCCTGTACTGAACCCGCAAGCTTTGGGAGCCCCTGGGTGCACCAGAGCTCTTGGAGCCCATGGCACCTGCACATGGAGCCTCTGGAACCCCAGACGCCCCTGGGCCCCCCGACCCCTAGACTGAACCCCTAGGCCCTGGGAGGCCATGGGCGCACTGGAGCCCCGAGCCCCTGGGGCCACAAGAACACGCGAGCACCCGAGACCCCAATCCCTAGACCCCAGGCGTCAGCGGAGCGGGTGTGCCGAAAGGCATATGTCAGGAATGCGTGTGCTATAAAAAAACGGGATCCCTTGGCAACGGCTTGGCATCGGCATGGTAACAAATAATCATGTGGCACATATTCTGCGTTGATATATAACAAAGGCGGGCGTGTGATACTAGCAAAGAACTGAGGCCACAAGTGACGAGCGTCTCCAGCGAAACGGCCAGGGCGATTTTGGTCCCAGGCGAACGGCGCCAACCGCGCACCGCGCTAGCTTGATAACACGAGGACACGCACCAACGTGCTTGTGCACGCGCGGCTCAGCATATCAAGCTGGGGCGGTGCACGATCGGCGCCGCCCGCAAAACAAAAGGGAGGCGGTGCCCTCTCCACCGCGTAGCCCCCTCAGGCGCAGTGCCCGTAAAGGGAGGGGCCACCTCCTGGCCCACCTTCCGCCCCTCCAAGCTGAAAAAATAATGTGAAAAAAATAAAAACTGATATAAACATATTTTAAAATTATTCAACAAAAAATATTTTTTTACTTAAAAAATATAAAACAAAAAATCAAGTGGAGGGGCGGACGGGGGGTTCGGAGTGGCGAGGGGCCCTAGCACTTCAGAGCCAGCTGCCAGTCAGGGCCGAGGGGCACTGCACCGCGCAAGGCAAATGCAGCCAGGGAGGAGGCCCCTCCCTTCCCATCCCTTCGGGGATGGGGGAAGAAGGGCCTCTCCCACAATCCCTTCGGTCGCTGGGCTAACGCTGACCTGCACTGCTACCTCCTGCTGTGCCCGAGTCCCAGATGTCCCTCTTGGCCCATTAGGCCACAACAGGGCCCATTAGGACCCATCAGGGCCCATTAGGGCCCATGTGCTGGGGGGAGGGGGGGGGGGGGGCAAGACACCCCAAGACGCCCCAGTCACCAAACGCGCCCCAAGACTCATACGGCTTTCAACGCGCCTCAAGACGCCCCAGCCCCCCCCCCCCGAAAACAACAAACAAACCAGAACGCAGCATGCAGCAATGCGCCCCACGAAGCCTCAGGCCCCAACGCACCCCAAGACGCGCAAGGCCACGCAAACAAAAGCACGACGCCTTCGGCCACAAAGCACCCCGCGACGCCTAAGGCCACTAGACGTCCAGGACACCGCTTGCTTTGTGATTTCGTTGTTGCCCCTTCCGCTGGCGCCCCTGAGGCTAGGGGCCCCCGACCCCCAGGAGCACGCCACCTAACGTGGTAGACCTGGCAGCGTACCTGACCCCTGCTCTCATTTATTGTTGTGTGTTATATATCGCTCTCTCTCTCTCTCTCTCTCTTTCGCTCTCTCTCTCTCTCTCGCTCTCTCTCTCTCTCTCTCTCTCTATTTGTCTCTCTCTCTCTCCCCCTCTATATATAATTATAGAGCTCGCTCTCTCTCCCTCTATCTCTCTCTCTCTCTCTCTCTCTCTCGCTCTCTCCCCCCCCTCTCCCCCCTCTCGCCATTCGAGCCACGTTGATCTCGGGGCCCTGCTGGTCTCAGCTCGTCTTCCTCGGGTGCCGACTGTTGCCTAGACATAGCCCTGGAAGCCCCATTCGGCCGCGGTACGGCCCACGAGGACTCCTGACATCCTCCTCCTCACCTTTAATGATTGGTGCCCCTCCGATGGAGTTTGGGGGGGGGGGGGGGCTGGGCGCGAGACCCAGCGAACATAGGCAACTCGCCTGGCACATCGTTTCTCGACGGGCTGCGGGGCGTCGGCGAGGAGGAAGGGAGGCGAGCGACGGCGAGGAGGAGGAGGGCGATGAGGAGGAGGAGGAGGACGAGGGGAGGGCGACACGGCGAGCGGGCGGTTGTGTTGTATCCACGTGTCTGCGAATCAACGCCCGTGCATTCCGAATGTCAGTCGATGTGTGCGGAGCATGTTCGGATGTCGTTGCATGTCCGAAGATGTCTGTGGGTGCCCGCTAATGTCTGCTAGTGTCTTTGTGTGCCTGCGCATGTCTGCGCGTGTCGAACGACTTTGTGTGTCTGCGCATGTCTGTGAATGTCGCTGCATGTCCGAAAGCGTCGGCCGATGTCCGTGTAGGTCTTCGGGTGTATGCACGTGTCTGGGCGTGTCTGCGCATGTCGCTACATGTCCGAGAATGTTTGTCGATGACCGTGTATGTCTGCGAGTGTCTGCACTTGTGTGTGCGTGTCTGCGCATGTCGCTGCATGTCCGAACATGTCGGCCGATGCCTGGCAATGTCGTCACGTGTCTTGGATTGTCTGCGTATGTCGCTGCATGTCCGAAGCTGTCTGTGGGTGTCCGTGGATGTCTGCGCGTGTCTGCGTGTGTCTGCCCATGTCTGCGCGTGTCGCTGCATGTCGTAACATGTCTGCCGATGTCTGCAAATGTCTGCGTGTGTCTCTGCGTGTCTGCGCATGTCTGCGAATGTCGCTGCATGTCCGAACATGTCTGTCGATGTCCGTGTATGTCTGCGAGTGTCTGCGTGTGTCTGCGCATGTCTGCGAATGTCGCTGAATGTCCGAACATGTCTGTCGATGTCCGTGTATGTCTGCGAGTGTCTGCGTGTGTCTGCGCACGTCTGCGAATGTCGCTGCATGTCCGAGCATGTCTGTCGATATCCGTGTATGTCTCCGAGTGCCTGAATTTGTTTGGGCGTGTCTGCGCATGCCGCTGCATGTCTGAAGATGCCGAAGGCTGTCAGCTGGTGGCTTCGCGTGCCTATACATGTCGCTGCGCGTCTGCGCGTGTCGTTGCATGTCTTAACCTGCCGACCGATGCTTGTTGATGTCTCTGCGCGTCGTCACTCGTCTCTGCGTGCCCGCGCATGCCTCTGGTTGCGCGACGACGTGCGCCGACGACAATTGGTGCAAGGGGTTGCAGGGGGTGAGGGGAATGAGAGAGGACGAGGCGGATGTCTGTGCTGAGGGCGGGCTGGGGGGGGCGGCGGAGGGGTGGGCGGTGAGCCAGGGTAAACAGGAAATAGGGTCGAATGGGGGTGGAGGGGGCAATGCGGGGCGGGGCACAACGCGCTGCCATTTGGAATAGGCGATATCGGACGTTGCCTGCAATCAACCCGCATAGTAAGGATGGGCAACCTTCCCACGGGTACCCGTGCATCCTTACCTTCTCGGCCCATATTTGGCAGCTTTCGTTGGCCGCGGCCCGCTCGAAAAGCATCGACATGGGCGTCCAAGGCCTTTGCATCCTTATCGCGCATCCTTACTATGCGGATTGGCTGTATCTGCTGAGCATCCAGGCTGGTCGGGCCATGTGCGGTTCAGAAGGGGGGCCCAACCCGAACCCGCAGAAACGGGAGTGGGCCGACTTGGGGTGCACACCAGCACCGAAGGCCCATCGGTGCCTAAACCAGGGCATCGAACAAGCGCAGCTAGGCCCACCCAGACGACGGGTGGTGGACGGGCGGCAGCCAGTGACCGAAAACCCACGCGTGGGAAAGGGGAGCGGGCGTGGGCCAGAGGAGGAATATCTTCGCGCTATCTTCGAGCGGCCTGTATGTGATCGTCAAGCTACCCTCGGCACATTGCATTGCGCCTGACCTGAACGAGCTTGCAGCCACGCGACACGAAGGCGACGGCAGGCCTTGAAACTCTCAGCGCGCACGCAAGCACTCGTCGCGGAGTGCTGCAACCCTTGTACGGCGCCTATATATCCATGTATATATCTAGTGGCGCCGCCGTCGCCGATACTGAATAACAAAAGTTGCTCTCGTGCTCTGTCCATCATTTCCCATCCTCCCACTGTAATCCTAACCATCGTCTCATCCACTCTACCTATTCTGCCAACCCATCATTTCCCATCCTCCACCTCATCCACTCTACCTAGTCTGCCAACCCAGGGCCGTCAGACTCGGGCACCGCGGACTTGGCGCCCAAGCGTCGGCGCTTCTGGTCGGACCCCGCATTCTCGACCACGCCGAAGAACTGGGTCGCGGTGGCGTCCTCCACCTGGGTCGAGTGCAAGCCGTCCTCCTCGGGCTGGGTGAAACAGTCGATCTCCTGCACCACGTCATCGAAGAGCCCGTCGACGTGCTCCTTCGCGCCGTCTGCCATCTTGTCGTCGACCGCCGTGCCGTCGGCGCCTCCCTTCACGTCGTCGGGCATCTTGTCGTCGGCCATCGCGCCGTCGGCGCCTTCCTTCACGTCGTCAGGCATCTTGTCGTCGGCCATCGCGCCGTCGGCGCCTTCCTTCACGTCGTCAGGCATCGTGTCGGTCATCACGCCGTCGGCGCCTCCCGTCACACCCTTGGCGGCCTCCCGATGCGCATCGTCGTCGCTGATGTTGACGGCCGCCACCTCGCCGCTGCCATCATCGCCTCCAGCGGCCGCCAACAACTCGGCGCGCGCGGCACCCTCAGCCTGCACCCTCTCGCCATCCACTGGTTCGCGTAGAGAACCGTGCCCTTGAGCGTCGCTGCCACCTTGATCTTCGCGTTGCTGGTCTTCGTCCACTTCTGGCCGTCATTGTTCCGCACGAAGCACTCCCACCCGTTGATCTTCGGGCGCGGCGAGACGCCAACCTCAGGGCACAGCAGCCAATCACATCCTCATATGTATCCTCATCCTCATCCTCATCCCATCCTTCTCATTTCATCATCATCCTCCTCAGCATCCTCATCCTCATCATCACCCTCGGCACCTCACCGCCAGCCGCATCCCCACCGCCATCTGCATACGAATCCCCATCACCCACCTCACCCCCATCAGACCATCATCCCTTATCACCGTCCTCCTCATCCTCCCCATCTACCTCCTCCACTCTCTCTCTCTCTCTCACACTTTCCGCCCCTCCCTCACATTATCTCTCTAATCCCCATCCTCCTCATCGCCATCCCCATCCTCATCACCATCCTCATCGTCCTCATCACCCTCCTCATCATCACCATCCTCATCGTCCTCATCATCATCCTCATCGCCAGCCTCATCCCCATGAGATCCTCGTCGCAATCCTCAACTGCCTCCGCATCCCCGCTGACCCCCCGCAACCTTCCATTGGCCGTGCTTGCCGCACAGCTCGCGGGCCTCCTTGATCTCTCGGAGCACCGCGGCCATCTTGCTGCCGCACCAGCCGTCGCCGTGCTCCTCGTTCATCGTGTCTGCGTCGCCCTCGTTCCAATCGCCCGCCGCTGGGACGGGCGATGAGTCGGCCGCCGCCTCTGCCTTCGCAAGGACGGGTTGGCTGAAAACGACGAGGGCTGATTGAGGGTAGAAGGTGGGGGACTTGCGACGGCAACATGCGGAGGATAAGGGTTGAGGGCTTGAAAAGGCGAATGGGGGGCGGCGGAGACTTGGGAAGGTTCTAAAGTGGAGGACTCGATGCCATAAGTCTGGAATAATCGTGGGGAGAGGGATGAGGAGGTTACGTTGCAGTGCGAGAGGCCTGATGATGCCAACCCTCGCCGCCCTTGCCCGCCGCCTTGCACTTGCCCTTGCCCCTGCCCTTGCCCTTGCCCGTGCCCTCGCCGCCGACGTTCAGCCCACCGCCGTCGCCGTCGGCATGCTGGGCCTTCTTGCCCCTGCCTCTGCCTCTGCCCCTGCCCCTGCCCTTGCCCGCGTCGACGGGCGCCGCGCCCTCCTTGGCTGCATGCGGGCTTACCGCCGCGCCCTCCTTGGCTGCCTGCGGGCTGGCCGCCGCGCCCTCTGCGCCCTTGGCCGCCGCGCCCTCTGCGCCCTTGGCCGCCGCGCCCTTCTTGACCGAGGCGGCCGCCGCGCCCTCCTTGGCTGCCATCGGGCTGGCCGCCGCGCCCCAGGCGCCCTTGGCCGCCGCGCCCTCCTTGGCTGCCATCGGGCTGGCCGCCGCGCCCTCCTTGGCTGTCTGCGGGCTGGCCGCCGCGCTCTTGGCCGCCGCGCCCTCCTTGGCTGAGGCGGCCGCCGCTGGCACCTCGGGCGCAACCTCGGGCGCCTTCTTGATGTTGGGGTCGCACCTGGCCGCCTCTGTGTACAGCTGGTCGCTCATCCATCTGTCGCCGTCGTCCCACACGTACACCGCAGCCCCAATCTTGCTGCTGACCACAGAGGCGGCGGGGCAGCTGTCTGGAACCCTGAACGCCCAACCTTTCACGAGCACATACTGGTCACCGTCGTCGCTCTCGTCATCGGCGGACTGCATCTTGGCCAGGCGGGCGGCCATGTTCTTGCGGCTCCGATCCGCCTGGCCAGGGCGAGACAGGAGGAGGAGGAGGAGGAGGAATGGCCCCAAGAGGGCACTGGCACCCACCGAAAAGGCCACAGCCAGTAGGACCAGGAGAACCCCAACCATAACCCCAACAGGGCACCGACACAATTGCAAAATTCGCATCGTCATCATCCTCTTCCTCATTGTCATTCGCCTCGTCTTCCGCCTCGCCCCCCTTGCCCGCGGTCGTCCTCCCGTTCTCGCCCTCAATATCTTCTCTGGCGCCTCGCCCTCGTCCTCCGATGCCCTACTATCATCTTGCTCGCTATCCGCGACATCATCGCCATCGCCTCCATCATCGCAGGTATCAGTTTCCCAGTCCTCGTCCCGCACCTACAAGTCATTACCCTCGCAGTCGTTTTTTTAAACCAGAAGCTCGTCCCTGGGCGGTGCGACGTTTTTGCTCTGGGGAGGAATGGGGGGGGGGTGGGGGGGCGGTTATTAGGGCCAACTTGGGCCCACCCTGAGGCCTCGCAACGGCATCGGACGCGACAGCGCGAGAACGCGCGCATCACTGGCCCTACACGGGGCATGGATAAAGTGTGCCACCCGCGCCCCCCATCAACGAACACGTTTGCACGTGCGTGGTCACGAAACGTGCGAGGGGCGTGCCGACAATGGCCCATGGCGCCACGATGCGGGTGAGAGTTGCGCCGACTTATGCGGGCGAGGCGCGTGCGAATGCCGCCGCTGGAGCTTTCGGTGGAGCCCCGATGGTAATGGTGATAGTGATGGTGATGATGGTGACACTGATGATGGGGCCGATGGTGATGATGGTGCTGCTGTTGTTGCTGAAGATACTGATGATGCTGTTGATGATGATTTATGATCATGATCGTACTGTTGGTTGTGATGCAGCCGATGGACACTAACCATCATGAAGCATCGGTGTACGGGAAAGCTTCCAGAGGTCTGTGGGACGAGGAATGAAGACACGGAGCGCACCCTCAGCCTCCTCATCCTCCTCCTCCTCCTCCGCCTCCTCCGCCTCATCATCCTCACCCCCGTCATCATCCTACCGCAGGGAGCTAGGAGTTAGGAGTAGGAGTTGGACTAGGAGTTGGGGTAAGATGAATAGGAGGAGTTGCAATTACGAATGGGAACCACTGCGTCCTTCACAGGAGACCGCGATTTGCAGAGAAGCGGAGGAGGAACCGCAGGATGAGTCGAACGGGTTCACGCGTGACTTGCCAGGGGGCGCAAGGGGACCTTCGAGACTTTCAGACGGTGACAGGGAGCATTGGCTTGGAACCACTGGGCAACAGTGAGGCGTGGAATGTGGGTGGGCGAGCTCGCCACATCGTCCGAGGAGGAGCCCGCGAAGCATGAGGAGGAGGATGAGAAGCTCGGCGAAGGGGCATACGAGATCGACGGGACCAATCTCACTCCACCCGCCACCCCCCCCTCCATCGACGTTCCAATGTGCGGATGAGGAGGGAGAGAGAGAGAGGGAGAGAGAGAGAGAGAGAGAGAGAGATGGGCGCAAGAGAAGGCAGGGGGGCGATCAGAGGAAGGATGCGGACGAGCAGAAGGATGAGGACGAGTCGGATTAGAACGAGGAGAATACCTGAAGAGCGGGCAGGGCTGTCCGCTCTTCAGGCAGGAATGGGGGAGGGGCGGAGGGCGTTGCGGAGAGGGCGGGGAGCGCGCCTCGATCATCTCTTCGTCGCGCTTCTCGGCCATGACGCGGTGGGCGCGGGTCGGCTGCGGGGTGTCCGTCAGCGCCTTGGCACCGCCTGCGGCTTATATACAAACTTAGGCCTCAACATCGCTTCCTGACACCGCCCGAGCGGGTCCCAACATCGCTTCTTGGGTGCCCCCCCCCAGCGCTCCGAGACGGCCTAAGACCAACCCGCGAAATCACAAAAGGGCACAACGTGCTCAAAACGGCCCAAGACGCCCCTCAGACACCCCATGGGGCCCCAAATGAGCCCCCAATAAGCATGCGCCGTGCAGTTTGGGAACCTTGTGTTTCTTTCATGCGCGTCTGGGCTCTCCGACTACCAGCCTATGAGTCCTATGACCCTATGAGTCTTATGTGCCTATGAGCCCTACGAGCCCTATGAGCCGTATAAGCCATGTGAGCCTTATGCGCCCTGTGGGCCTTTGAGCCCTAGGAGCCCTGGGAGCCCTAGGAGCCCTACGAGCCCCATGACCCTGGCGAGCCCTATGAGCCCGAATGGCCCCATGAGCCATTTAAGCCCTATGAGCCTCATGAGTTTCTATACGCCCTGAGCCATGTGAGCCCTCTCTGCCTTATGGGCCCTATGAGCCCTTAGAGCCCTATGGGCCGTATGAGTTCTATACTACGCCCTCTGGGCCCCATGAGCCTTCTCTGCCTGCTGAGCCCTATGAGCCCCATGAGCCCCATGAGCCCTATGAGATCTGTGAGCCATCAGCCCTACGAGTCCCACGAGCCCTACGCGCCCTATGAGCCCTATGAGCCCTACGAGCCCTATGTGCCCCATTCGCCCTATGAGCACTCGCGGACGCACGAGCCCCAGGGGGCCCATGAGCCCTATGAGCCTTACGAGCTCCGCGGGCCCGATACGCCCTATAAACCCTATGGAATGTATGAGCCCTGTGATTCCGATGGCCCCTACTAGCCCCAAGTGCCGCATGGGCCCTCTGAGTCATATGAGCCTCGCGGGCCCTATGAGCCCGATGAGCCCTATGGACACACGCCTACTCATCTTTATTATATATGTATATATACACAAATACAAGGCTTGAAGCTCGCTGCACTTCGGGTATATGGCTCAGATGGCTCAGGCTTCGAGGGCTCATATGGCTCAGATGCTCTTAGGGTTCGTAAGACTTTGAGGGCTCATAGGGCTCGCACGGCTCAGATGGCTCGCACGGAAAGGGCTCATAGAGCTCACGTGGCTTATAGCGCTCATAGGGCTTATAGGGTGTATAGGGCTCATATGTCGCATAGGTCTCATGGGACTCATAGGACTCGTAGAGCTCATATTGTTCATAGGGCTCATAGGGCACACACGCATGGACGGGCCCCTCGTGACGGATGGTCCTACGACGGCATCCGCTTCACCATCCTTTTCTCCATCGCCCTCCTCCTTCTCCTGACCCCAGTCCCTCCCCCCCAAAACCTTTCATCCACGCCCTCGCTCCATCGCCCGTCCGTTCACCCTTTTCCACATCGTTCTTCGTCTTCCTCCTACCCCCCCCCCCGTCCTGCCCAATCCCTCACCCTCTCCTCCTCCAACTCCTCCTCGCCGAGCCTGGGGGATCCGCGCCGTCGATCTCGCTGTGCACGCTCACGAGGCTGTCATTCTCGTCGTCACTAGTGAGGCCGCCTAGCGTGATTGGCTGATCGTCATCGTCGTCCGTGTGCTGGTCAAACTTCTGCACCTTCTGGTGCTGCTCGACGTCGGTGGTCTTCATAACGCGCTTCAGCGCCGTGGGGATATGATACTGCAGCCTCGGGCGGGCACTGCATGCTCCCCCTCCCCCTCATGTTACTCCGATTCCTCCCCTTGCTCCTCGATCCTTGTCCTCATTCTCATGTTCATCTGTATCAATCCTCCTGGTACCATGTCAACATCCTCCCTGCGCTCTCCTCCTCATCATCATCTTCTTCCTCATCTTCCCCACCCCCAGCATCGTCCTCCTCGGGAGTGGGAGGGCGTGCGCGGGCGAGGACGGGGAGGGCGAGCTTCAGGACACGAGGGACGTGATAGTGCAGCCTAGGGTGGGCATTGCACCCTCACGCTCCGCCTCCTCCTGATTTCACTCCGCTGCATCCTCTTGCTCCTCGTCCTTATCCTCGCATGCACCTGCATCCTCCTGATCGCCTTTCTCATCCTCTCTGCACTCCTCCTCCTCATCTTCCTCCTCGCCCTCCTCACCCACAGCATCACCCTCCTCGGGGGTGGGAGGGCGCGCGCGGGCGATGAGGGGGAGGGCGAGCGATCAACCCCCCTGAAAGAGGTCAGATGGAGGGAGGCGGCGACGACGAGGGCGACGAGGACGACGACGACGACGACGACGACCACGCCGACGACGACGACGACGACGACGACGACGACGACGACGACGGCAGCGGCGACGGCGACGGTGACGGCGACGACGACGGCGGCAGCGGTTCCTCTCTTTTATCTTCGTCCTCCACCTTCCCTCCCCCTCTCATTCCTCCCACTCCGATCGCCTCACCACTCGGCGCCACGCCGCGACCAAGTTCTGGATCTTCTTGGCTTCTGCGCATATGATGGTCGGCGTGGCGCCGTCGAGATGTCCGATCACCTCGGGCATCGCATCCTCCCATCCCCACCGCCGCCTTCCGCCTCCGCTTTTTGTTCAATGATTAGCGCCATCATCATCAGCAGCATCACCATCATCATCAGCATCATCACCATCATCAGCATCACCATCGGCATCAGCATCAACATCGTCATCATCACCACCTCCATCATCATCATCATCATCATCATCATCATCATCATCATCATCATCATCATCATCATCATTATTATCATCATTATCATCATCATCAACAACAACAACATCATCAGCATCAGCATCATCATCAGCAGCAGCATTCGCATCATCATCACGGGTGGCATCATCATTCACCATCACCATCAGCACCGTCATCCCCATCATTTTCGCCCTCGCACTCATCATCACGCTCACACCCTTCCCCACTATAGTCCGCTTCATCGTCCCCTCGCCTCATCCTCCTGCCCCTCTTCCTCCTCCTCCTCCTCCTCCTCCTCCTCCTCGCCCCCCTCCTTCTGCTCCTCCCCAGCACCGTCCGACTCCTCGCCCTTATCATCCCGATCACCTTGTGAACTGCTTGCTCGTATGTGTC
Organism: Prorocentrum cordatum; assembly: GCA_963575745.1. NCBI lineage: Eukaryota > Dinophyceae > Prorocentrales > Prorocentraceae > Prorocentrum > Prorocentrum cordatum. Next base: position 13,708 of record CAUYUJ010022274.1, on the reverse strand, counting down.
GATGTCTAATATGAGGGAGCGCTCGACGCGCCGCAGCGCCACGAGACCCTTGTACCATCCCGACGTCAGGAGGTAATCGCAGAGCCCCCCTTTCGGGGGACACGGGGGCGAGGGGGGACGGGGCGGAGGTAGAGAGGGGCGCGGCGGAGGGCGCCTGACAGGAAAGAGGGGGGACGAGGGAGGGGGAGGGGGAGGGGGAGGCGGAGGAGGAGGAGGAGGAGGAGGAGGAGGGGGAGGAGGAGGAGGAGGAGGCGGACGAGGATGGGAGGAGGGAGGAGAAAGGGCAGGCTTGGGGGAGTGTTGTCCCCTCTAGCCTGTCTTTTTCCTGCCGCCCTGGTTCCAGACGCAGAGCGACGGATTGCCGTGTTTCGTCACGATGGGCAGGCGGTGCAGGGCATCGGCGACTTGATCGACTGTGGCCATGGCGCGGCGGGCGTCGGGTAGGGCGTCGGGTAGGGCGTCGGCGGTAGGGCGTCGGAGCCGAGAGCTGTGGAGCTCACGATGTTGGGTCGACGCGGGCCATTGGGCTATAGGGCTATGGGGCTATGGGGCTGTATGGCTATGGGGTTATAGGGCCATGGGGCTATAGGTCTATAGGGCAGCAGGGCTATGGGGCTATAGGGCCATAGGGCTATAGGGCTATGGGGCTGTAGGGACGGCGGGGGTGCCTGCAATATGCGGGCACCCCCGCCGTCCTTGTCAACAAATAATATGAAGTGGTCGCTGGGCGCGACGACGAAAACCTCGACCACGACGATGATTCCGACGACGACTGCGACTCGGACGAGGATTCCGATGTCGACGACTCCGACGACGACCACGACGATGACGACGATTCCGACGACGACGACGGCGAGGATGACGACTCCGACTTCGACGACGACAACGACGACGATTCTTCCGACGACGACTCCGACTCGGACGATGATTCAAAGGACGACGACTCCGACACCGACCACGGCGATGAGGAAGACGATGACGACGACGATGACGACGACCCCCACTCCGACTTCGACGATTGCTGCTCTTCGTTTCCTACCCTCGCTAATCGTGCTCATCCCCCTCTCATCTCTCGTTTCCGCAGGGGGGGAATAAGAGAAGGAGGACCGACGGCAACGCTAACAACAGCAGCGGCAACACCACAAAGGAACGATAGCAGCAAACGCAACAGCCACCAAAAACGCCGTCAACAGCAACATCAGCAACGACACTGACATCCAAGCAACGCATGGCAACGGCACCGATGCATCGCAACAACGGGAAAAGAAACAACAACAGCGCTAGGAGCAACAGCAACAATGCATGGCAACGGTGGCAGTAGCACCACCAGCATGAACAGCAACCCACTTATCAAGACGACATATCGCCATCACCAGCATCACATAACGCACATTGCCTCTTGCACCGTAATTAACACTAATAACAACACAGGCAAAGACACACACAGACAACAAAGACATCCAGAGACATTCGAAGACATCCGAAGACACGAGCAACCGACCCTCACCTTCCGCACCTTCCGCACCTTGCGGAAGGTGCGGAAGATCAGCCGCAGGGGTTCTGGTCGGAGAGCACCCCTGGAGAGGCCCAGGGAGCAGCGGCATCGGCAGTCGGCCGCGCCGCCGCGCTCGCAGTCGCCGGGCTGCGTCGCAGTCGGCCGCGCTCGGCCGGCTCGGTCCGATGAGCTGCCAGGTCGGCTGCCGCGTCGCCGTGCCCAGGCTCGGGCCGCATGCGAGCCTCGACGGGGCCAGCCTCGGGGTCCGTCTCGACGTTTCGCCGTCGGTTCGAGTCGACGTTTCGCTATCGGTTCGGCGTCTCGTCGATGCCCTTCTTGCCCTCGCTGCCCCCCTTTTCGGCACGTGCCCTGCATCTTGATCACGTTACTGGCTTTTCCTGGTCGACATAGATGGCCAGCGCGCCTCGCAGCGCGCCCGTCGCCCGATGTTGGACCGCCTCTTGGCGATCACGGTCCTTCGTAGGTTGGTTCGTTCGATCGTTCGGTCGATCTTCGGCCGTGCCGTCGCGGCGGCAGCCGCATGCACGCACATGTGTGCGCGCCGTGCTCACACTTGCTTGGGGAGTATGACCGACGCTGTCGCTCCAACGGCAGCAAGGGCGATGCCAATGCCGGCGCGTGGCTTTGTGTGACTGCTGACTGCGCGGGACCTGGCAAGACTAATTAGTGGTGACGAGGGTGTTACACAGTACAGTCGAGGCGCTGAAGAAGGAACCCTTTTCGTTGGGGAGGGGCTCGGTGTTCCTTGATTGTTTCACAGCTTGCCTCAGGTTTTCCTTGGATTTTCGATGGGAAATCGAAGTGTAACTTGTGGAAAAAAGGGGCCTCGTTCTGTTTGGAACTGGTCCCCATCCACAGTTTTTGAAGGCCCCATCTCTCAGCACCCCATTTTCGAACCCCCTGCGGCAGGGAGATGGAGCATCGGGCGCCCGGCGTCCTGGCTGCCCTCGCCCGCGGGCTGCGCGGTGGCGGCAGGGCTAGGATTCGGGCTGGCATCGGGGGCAACGTTCGCGAGGGGGGGTCGGCTCGGACCTTGGCATCGCTCGGACGTGTGCATTTTTTCCTCGGTGGGGACCATCGAGGAGCATCCTGGATCATTTGGCGAAAAAGCCACGCACGAAACCGAAAAAAGCACAGGGAATGGACGTCCGAGCGATGGAGAGGGACATGGTTCTGACGTGTTCGTCGGCTCTCGGCGGCTCTCCGAACTCGGGATGCGCTCCAGCAGCTGCGCCCCGCCGAGAGCGTCTTCTGGGGGTGCCCGGAGCATCCCGAGCGGCCGCCGGAGGCCCGAGATGCGACCCGCCGATCAATGGGGCGGGAGAGGCGCAGGGAGGGGGAACGCATCGAGCCCCCGTTCTTGGGGTCCCCCCGTGTGCAGCCGCGGCCGGCCCGCCGCGCGCTGCCGCTGCGGCAAAGCCCGCCACGGCCACGGTGTCTCGGAGACCATCGGTCCGCGCTCGAAAGGCTCGAAAGGCATCGAGCCCCACTCGCCCACTGATCGCCCATAGGGATCCGATAGCTCACCCCGCCCAGGACCGTTCGGGTTCCCCATCGGGGACACATCGCCGATCTATCCGCGACGCATCGCCGATGTCAGGTCGGTGTTCCCCTTCCCTCGTCCCCCCTGACGTTCCCCCGCGTGGAGGCGTGGACGGCAGCACCTGCCTTGCCACAGCGCGTCAGCTATTGTATATGTATCATGCTTGGGGTAATGATGAGCGGGTGATGATGGCGATGATGATGATGATGATGATGATGATGATGATGATGATGATGATGATGATGATGATCATGATCATGATCATGATCATGATCATGATCATGATCATGATCATGATCATGATGATCATGATGATCATGATGATCATGATGATGAGGAGGATGAGGAGGATGAGGAGGATGAGGATGAGGATGAGGATGAGGATGAGGATGAGGATGATGTTGAGGATGGCCATGGTTATGATTATGCGGCTTATGCGTATGATGATGATGATGATGTGGCGGATGGTGTTGATGCTGGTTATTGTTATGATGTTGATGATGCTGATGATGCTGATGATGATGATGATGCTGATGATGAAATTGGTCATGATGACAAGGATGATGATGATGATGGTGCTCATGATGATGCTGATGCTGATGCTGATGCTGATGATAATGGTGATGACGATGAATATGGTGATGCTGATAATGATGATGATGATGATGATGATGATGATGATGATGATGATGATGATGATGATGATGATGATGATGTTGATGCCGGTGATGATGATGATGATGTTGGTGCTGATACTGCTGCTGCTGATGATGGTGCTGCGTATGATGATGCCGATGATGAGGAGGATGATGACGATGACGATGACGTTGGTGTTGGTGATGATGCTGATGACCATTCTGATGTTGACGATGTTGATGATGATCATACTGGCTATTGTAGTCGAGGCTGATCAGTAGTTCGACCCTGCCAGATCAAGGATTCCCTTGTGGCCTGTGTTTCGCGATCCTTGTGGGAGGAATCTACTGTCCTGGCCAGGGTTTGCCATAGAGGTTGGCTGGCAGTGTTGTCCAGAGGCTTGGTTCGTGTTGGGCGAAAGGTTTGTCCAGGAAGTTATTCGATAGCTTGTTCTGTCCATCACAGTCGGCACATTCTGTCATACATTGAGTTGCCTGCAGGTGCCCCACAGGAATTTCTTAATCCCCGATGGCCCCTGGGATCCACAGAAGCGCATGGGCACCTCTTGAATCTCAAGGACCGACGCCGAATGTGCCCCTAGACTTCGCGCAGTCGGATTCATTGCCGTATTCGCCTACTGCGTATCTAGTACACCACCGTGACAAACGTGTCATTCATTTGCGACGGCGCAGATATCTCCCATCCCCGTAAGATTGCAGACATCACGTGATGCTGGCGTCATTCGGCGGGCCAGTTTCCGATCCGCCTGATGCTTATACCTCTGCGAACTATCACAACATCGGATCGGAAACTTCTCTCGGCGCCACCCCCGAAAAACGTATCGAGCGGGTGCGCCCGTGCGCGGAGTAGTTGGGGCATTTTTTCTCCAGGGAAATTGGGCGAAGGCAGATTGAAGTCGGGGGCGGAAAAGAGGGGGGTGATGACTAGGGGGGGGTGGACATCATGGCGGGGGCCATGATATTTCCCCAGATTTCATGGCTCCTCTTCTCCGGTCATGATTTGCACCCCCCCTCTTGGACACCCCCCTCTTGGCCGCTCCCGATGAAGGGAACTCTCGTCACGGTGATGCCCACGCAGGCTATGGAAACGAACGATTCGGCTGAGACCGCCGACGACGACGACGACGACGACGACGACGACGACGACGACGACGACGGCGGCGGTGGCGGCGGCGACGACGGCGGCGACGGCGACGACTTCGAAGACGACGGCCTCTGCGGAGAGGTTCACGCGACGCTCCCGGGGGCGCTCGGGCCTCCGCGACGCCCCTAGAGGGGGGGGGCGACGAGCGCCCTCGCGCGCGCGCCGAGGCGGCCGCGGACGCCGCCCAGCAGGGCCGCGGCAGGGAGCACCAGGACCGGGAGCACGAGGTGCCCCTGGAGCCGACGTGGGCGCGGCGCCCGGCGCGGCCGCTCGCCACGGGGGCCACCGGTCGTGCTCCAGTGCTCGCAGAGTGCCTACGCGCAGAGTGCACGTCGGCTTCGGTGTAACGTATCGCAGATCCTCCGCGGCGGGTCCAGGCCATCTGCGAGTAGTTTTACCAGCCTCGAACGTATCCCTATCCCTAAGATTGACACGCCAAAAGGCGATGACAATCTTAGGGATGCGCCCTGAAAAACAAAGGGAATCCTTAAGATTGGCATTGTGATGAGGCGATGCCCAGCTTAGGGATAGGGATATGTTCCAGGCTGGTAAAAAGTGCCGACGCGCAGAGTGCACGTCGGCTTCGGTGTAACGTATCGCAGATCCCCCGCGGCGGGTCCAGGCCGTCTGCGAGTGGTTCCTCTGAGGAGTAGTGGAATGCGCTCGACTGACGGGAGGAAAGTCAGCCACGCGCAGAGGGGGAGGATAGGTATGGTCGGTGGCCTTTGGCGTCTGGAGTTGGAGGTGGTGGCACATGTGCCTTGGAGTGGAGGTACGGGTCACCCCCCTATACGGGGTCTTCGTTGGCCCAGGGACCGTAGGGGGGTCCTCGGCCCTTTTTGGTGCCAATTGACGGCAAAACTGAGGGTTGATTGGTGGGGGCGGGATCCCAAGCAGCCCCATTGATGGAAGTTGCGAGGGGTACAAGGCCTATTGACGCTCCTTACCGGCGAGGCCTGATGGCGGTCCTCGCCGAGGGGGGAGGGCTTCCTAGAAGCAGCCTCCTGCTAAGGAGTCTTTCCTTCCTCCTCTCTCCACCACCCTTGTGCGCGCCGCCAAAAGAAGGTACCGACACGGCTGCGCGTTCTGGAAAACCCTCGGCGCCATTGCCGGATTCTCCTCGAGATTCTTCGGGCGGGGCTAGGACGGGGATATATCCGTTCCAGTGCGTTCCCGAACGCTCTCAGAGCGTTCCAGGACGCTCTGAGAAGGCCGCGGCGCCCGAGACCTCCTCCAGAGTCGCGGGATCTCAGAGAGCGATTAATCCTCACCCGACTTAATCCTCGTCCTTGTTTCGTCTTAGGTGTTGTCCCCCCAGCGGCGAATACATGGAATGTCCACCCCTGGGCTATTCGTCCCTACCGCCGCCTACCCCCTCCCCACTCGTCCGAACCGAAGAGGGGGGTCGGACGGGGCTAGGACGAGGAGGAATCCGTTTCCAGAGCGTTGCAGATCGTTGTCAGAGCGTTTCGGGACACTCTGAGAAGGCCGCGGCGCCCGAGACATGCCCCAGAGCCGCGGGTTCTCCGAGATTCTCGATTTATCCTCACCGAACTCAATATTCGTCCTTGCTCCGTCTTAGGCGTTGTTCCCCCAACGGCGATAGCGTCATCGTTTCGGGGGCTGTGGGGCGTCCCTGGAGGTCCTGGCCGCCGCGGCTGTGCGCAGCTCGAGCACCGCTGGGTTGAGCCGAGAGATCCCAGAGACTCGACTTACCCTCGATCGATAGTATCCAAGTCCTGGCTTCGTCTTGGGGGAGGAGGGAGGGGGAGGAGGAGAAGGAGGAGGAGGAGGAGGAGAAGGAGGAGGAGAAGGAGAGGAGGAGGAGGAGAAGAGGAGGAGGAGGAGGAGGAGAGGAGGAGGGCGGAGGAGGGGAGGAAGAGGAGGAGGAGGAGGAGAGGAGGAGGAGGAGGTGGAGGGGAGGAGGGGGGGGACGTCCCCTCGGAGCCCCGGGGGCCCGGCCGCCCGAGGTCGAGTGCTACCACGAGCTCCACGACGAGCTCTGGGTCCGGCAGGGCTGGCCGCTCGAGGGGGAGCCGCCCGGGGGGGCCTCCTCCGCTCCGCCTCCCCCTTCCGACCCCCTGTGTCTCGGGGGCGGCAACTAGGGGGGTGGTGACTAGGGGGGGGGGATATCTCCTTAGAGTTCATGGCGCCTCGTCTTATGTCAGTGCGTCCCTGGCCCCCCCCGTTGGGCCGCGCGCATGCCGCTGGCCATGATTTGCGCCCCCCCCCCCCTCTTGGACGCTTCCGATTGTCGTGTCGTCGTCGTCGGCGTCGTCGTCGTCGTCGACGTCGTCAACGGCGTCGTCGCCGTCGGCGTCGTCGTCGGCGTCGGCGTCGGTGTCGGCGTCGTCGTCGTCATCGTCGGCGTCGACAACTCATAGACAAAAGCCCAGCAAAAATGAGAAAGTATGGGGAATCCTGTTATTTGTCTCTATTTATTTGTGTGTGTCCCAGGGCCCCGTCCGTCAGCTGCTCGCTTCCCACCGCGCCCGGGTGTCAAGGCTCAGCGGTAGCAGCGATCACAGCGAGAACAGTCGGCGAGCGAGGGGGGGGAGTTCGGAGAAGGAAAAGGTACCCGTACTAGCTTTCCCTCGTTTTCCCCTTTTGGGGCCTCCTGGGAGATCCTCGCCGCCACCGCTGGACTCGCCTCGAAATCCTATTCAGAACGCGCCCCTTGAGAGATCCGGGGAGTGGCGGTATTGCTACCTTTTGGTTTCCCCAGACGTGAGAAGGAGAAGGCCCCCTCTCAGAAGGCGGCGGGCTTCTCATCAGCAGAAGCCCCCCGCGCCGTCTCAGGAGTTGTTTCTGTCTTCGGGGAAGGCCTTGAACGCCTCTCAGAAGGCCAGGGGACTTTCGAGCCTCCTGAGACGGCCTTCTTCGCCTCACTTCCCCTCCGGGCTCGCCGCCGAAACAATGATCACAACGACCGCCACAATAACGATCACAACGCTGTGGTCGTTGTCGTCATCGGGATCTTGGTCATCTCTGTGGGAAGCGACGGTCGGGGGTAATGAAGCCACCAGCCCTCACACGCCGGCAGCAAGCCAGAGCGTCAGCGCCACCCGGGCGCGTGCCCAGTAGCGTATCGTGTGGCGAAGCGCCCGAGCGTGGCAAGAGAGCGGCAGGACCTCGCCGCCGTCGCGCGGGGCAGGCGGCAGGAACGTCGCAGAGGGAAGCGGCAGGAGAACGCAGGAACGCGGCGCAGGCAAGTGGACGGAGCACGAGAGTGGCAGGAGCGCGCCACCTTTTCGAAGTATGCATCCACCGCGTACGGTAAGTTCGCGTTGTGTCGACCAGTGGCGACCCCGCCGCCGGCGTTCAACGTGGAACGCCGCTGGCTGCCCAGGATCGGTCGATGTTGAACGATCTGACGTTTCGGCAACGGCCGATCGTTCAAGGTTGAACTATCCGCGCGGTGTCGGACATCGAAGCCGAAGGCAGCACGTCATGAACTTGCCGTACCCATCAGGGTGGCGCAGAGACCAGGAGAGACGGCGGGCGTTGCTGTCGATGTCGCGCTTCGCGGGCTCAGCGGCGCGAGAGCCTTGCGAGTGTTGGAGTCGTGATGTTTGGAGACCAGTTTGCAGCCAACATTCGGCGGCGAGCGAGGGGGGAAGTGAGGAGGAGAAGGCCTTCTCAGAGGGTTCGGAAGCCCCCCCGGCCCCTGAGAAGTGCTCTGAGTCTTTCCCGAACACAGGAACAACAATTTCTCGCAGGGCGCGAGGGCTTCTGAGAAGCCTCGCCGCCTTCTGAGAATTCTTCTTTTTCTTTTTCTTATTAGTATTATTATTATGATTAGTATTGTTGTGTTGTTTCCTCTTATTATTATTATTATTTTTATTATCATAATTCTTCTTATTATTCTTATTATTATTCTTCTTCCCATGTCCCCCCTCGCACGCCGCCGAAACGCCTGTCGTGCGTCGGGGGGTGAGGCAGGCGTGCGCGCCGATGCCGATGCCGCGCATGCCCGCATGCCCTCCCCTCGCGTGCTCGCCGCCCCGGGGCCTCTTTGGGGCGGTGGGGGGGGGGGGGGGGACTCGCCGCCACGGCAGACTCTCCGCCTCGGCTCCTCGCGTCTCTCCCCGTGCCTCCTCCCCGTCCTCCGCCTCCCCGGCCTTCGCCTCCCCCCTCCCTCCCCTCCCTGGCCTCCCTGCCCTCCCCTCCCCCCCCTCCCCCCTCGCTCCTCCGCCTCTCCGTCCTCTCTCCCCCCCCTCTCCCCCCCGCCCTTCTCATGCCTCGCCATCCTGCCTCTCCTCGCCGTCGCCCCCGCTTTCCCCTCCCCCCCCCTTCGTCGTCGGCGCCCTCTGTGCCAGCACAGGTGCTCCCGCTCCTCGGCGCCATCCCCCTCGTCGTCGTGCCACTCGTCTCCCCCGCATCCCCCCGCTGCAGTAAATCTGCGTCGTGTCGACGCGGCGGCGTCCCCGCCTGCAGCGTTCCAGCTTGCACGCCGCCAGTGGCCCAGAATCGGCCAACATGGAACGATCTGGCGATCGAAATGCCGCCGATCGTTCACGGTTGAATGATCCGCGCTCCGCGCAGTGTCCGAGCCCCAGGTCAAAGTCGTCACGACGCAGACCCAGCCGCACCACCCTCAGCTTCCGACGTCTAGAGTCTAGATTTATCCCGTGCAGGGGCCTGCTCTTCTGGACCCTAAAATGCCCAGACCCTGTCTGGAGGCATCTAGTCCTGCGCCCGGCCGCCAGCCACGGTAAAAGTGCCCAGAGAGGCGGCCCAGAAAAAACGACGCCGCTCGTCGCCGTCGTGGATCGTCGTCTGTCGCAGATCGTCGTCCGTCGTCGATTGTCGTCGCCGACGTCTGTCGGCTGAATATTCAGCCCCAGAGATCTCGTTATCCCTATGGTCCTATGGTTGACATCACCTGATCCCGATGCCGATTTTCAATATTCCTTCAGTTGCTGAGGGCGCGTCCCCAAGATTTCCATCGCCTTTGGGGCCTTGTCAACCTTGGGGATAGGGACAAGATCGAGGCTGGTTATCGGCGTCTGTCGTCGTCTTTGTCGTGCGTCCCCGTCTTGGAGCCCCCGCCAGGCTGGCCTGGCCGAGAGAGGCCGCCAGAGGCCCGAACAATCATGAGCATCGCTACGACTGACTTTGGGTCCTCCTCCCATCTCCCCTCCCTTCTCCCCCCTCCACCCTCCCTCCCCCTGCACCCGCCCTGCCCTCCTCGCCCTGCTCCTCCTCCTCCTCCTCCTCCTCCTCCTCATCATCATCATCATCATCATCATCATCAATTCACTTCTCCCCCTCCTCTTCCTCCCCCTCCTCCTCCTCCTCCTCCTCCTCCTCCTCGTCCTACTCCTCTCCCTCCTGGTTCCTGGTCCTTGGTGGCTGCATGGTCGTACTGTCGCAACCTTCCTCCCCACAGGGCCGATCAGCCCTAGGGCGGTGATCAAACTGCAGCCAGCCGACCCCTGGGGCACCGCTCAAGATGTCGCCGATTGGTGGTAAGTATGTATCTAATGTGACAGGTAAGGGTGACAGACAGCCGAAGGACAAGGGGAGGGGAAGAGGAGGAGGTGGAGGAGGTAGAGGAGGTAGAAAGTGGTCAAGACCAATGGGCCTCTTCTTCCTCCTCCTCCTCTTCCTCCTCCGCCTCCCTCCTCCTCGCCCTCCCTCCTCTCCTCCTCGCCCTCCTCCTCTCCCTCCTGCCCTCCTCCTCCTCCTTCTCCTCCGCCTCCTCCTCCTCCTCGCCCTCCTCCTCCTCCTCCTCCTCCTCCTCCTCCTCCTTCTCCTTCTCCTCCTCCACTTCATCCTCGCCCACCTCTCGCGGGGCCCTGCGCCCGCCGCGGCGTCGCTTTGCGGACCGCCGCCCGCCGCCCGCCGCCCGCCGCAGCCGGCGGCCCCGCCAAGGAGCGCCCGACGCCGGCCGCGCAGCACAGCCTGGCGAGCCCCTCCCAGCCCCGCTCGGGTCGGACGGCGGGTCAAGCGCAGCCTCCTCTTCCTCCTCCTCCTCCTCCCCCTGGGCATCCTCTCCTATCCTACTGCCTCCTGTCCGACCCGGCCTCTCCACGCATCCTCCGATGTGTTTCCCCCTCCTCCTACTACTACTCTCCTCCTCCTCCTAATCCTCCTCCTCCTCCCTCCTCCCCTCCTCGGCCTCCTTCGCCCGCCCGCTGGGGGCAAACCTCCTCCGTATCTCCTCCTACTGCTCCTCCTTCCCTCATCCTCTTCCCGCCTCCTCCATGTTCTGAGTTCTCCTCCCCTCTTCCCCTCTCTCCTACTACTCCTCCTCCTCCTCCTCCTCCTCCTCCTCCTCTTTATCCTCCTCAGCACGCCACGCTCGCGGCAACCTCCTTCCTCCTCCTTCTGCTCCTCCTCCTCCTTCTCCTCCTCCTCCTTCCGGATATCAACAATTTGCATGAACATAACAATCCGAAGGCCCGAAGCGATGTCTCGGACCGGTGCCGAGGCCCCCTGGCGGCGTCTCTGGCACCGCCCCGGGAGCGCACCAGGGGCCCACCTGGGGTCCAGCGCCGATGCGAGAAGTTTGCACGGACTGGCAACCTCAGAGCAGGAACATCGAAGAAGACAAAACACGCCGCAGACGTAAACGCCCGGCGCTCCGCGCGGAGTTTTGGGCCCGCGCTGGACTGGCGCCGCCCCTGGCGCGCTCTTCGCGCGCTGGGGAGGGGGGTCCAGGTCGGAGCCAAGAAATCCGCGCGGACCTTCAGCAAATACTGCTTAGGCCGTGCTTGTCGGGTATAGCCAGGACCCTGGGTAAGGGGGCCCAGTTAGTGGTGGGGCCTTGGGGCCCCTCAACTGGCCAGATTCACTAAACCAGGTTTGCCGTAGCTGGTGTTTTTCGGGTGACGGCAGTGCCGGTGAGTGGCGATGGGACGGGGTGGCGCCCCCGGCACAAATCACTAAAGCGGGTTCCACGAAACCCAGTTCTGCCAACGCCCGAGTTTTGCACCTCTGGGAAAGGTACCGGAGGTGGACAGAACCCCCAACAGTGACACGTCGATTAGTGACTTGTCCGTTTTCGGTTCTCGAGAGGGCGCCGCGGCCGTTATTTTGCAGGCTTGCGCCCGCCAGGTTTGGGCCTCAGGTCGTTTTCACTAAACCACGTTTTACTAAAGGGAGGTCTGTCCATCCCCGAAGGTACCCGTACAGGTGCCCTTGCCTCGTTTCCGTGGTGCGGGGTCTCCCCGGAGGCCTCCGTCGCCACGGCCGGAGTCGCCTCGGAGTGCCGGTCGGAGCGCACCCCAGGAGAGATTTTTGGGGAGTGGCGGTATGGGTACCTCTTAGCGTCCTTCTCCTCGTCCTCGTCCTCGTCCTCGTCCTTCTCGTCCTCGTCCTCGTCCTTCTTCGTCCTCGTCCTCGTCCTCGTCCTTCTCTATCCGTCTCGCATTGCATGTGTCCAGACACGCCAGAGTCCAGAGGACCTCACCCACCTGGTCCGAGCTAGGCGGGGCACGGTGGGGGCGCCGGTTGAGGAGTGTACCCAGGAAGTTTCAGGCCTCGGAGGGTTCCTCATCGCACGAGGACGGTTGTGATACGAATGGCAATTCCACGATTGCAGCTCCACTGGCATCCAGGCCCTGGATTTCTTCTCGAACCGTTCTTACCCAGCGCCCTCATATAGGCTCGGGAGGGGACGCATCGATCTCTGGAAGCCGACCCATGGTGTGGGCCCGATCGACCTCCCCGCCCGGCCTCGCTCTGCGGTAGGATGAAAGTCAGGGGCAGCGTTAGCGGCGGGCACGTTCAGTGGGGAGCGCATCGATCCCCAGAAGCCCATCCACCGCCGGCACAGGCCCGGAAGCCCGTCCCCGCGTGGCCCGCGCGGCAGTCAGGGGCAACGTTGGGGAGGGATGCGCTCAGTGGGGATGTTTCTTTCGGACTCGGGTTTGGATTTCTGTTCGGACATGTTCATTGGATCTCGGATTGTGATGGGCTCCAGCAGCTGAGCTTCGCGCCGAAAGCTCGGGGGGTGCACGGATCCTCCCGAGCGGCCGCCGAAGACCCGAGGTATCACCCAAAAACCAGAACACGAGGCTCACTCGGCGGGGATAGTCTCCGGGGTGGATGCATCGACCCCCAAACAACGAGTCCTCGCCGATACAGGCCGGGCAGCCCTCCCCGCCCAGGAACGTTCGGCTTCACTTTGGGGGGCTTGTGGCCAAGCTGTCGGCGGTGTATCGCTGCTTCCAGGTCAATGTTTCCCCCCTTCGCACATCCCCCCCGATGTGATCGTTTTCTCATTCCTTGTTTTGCCGATCGGCGCGGGCCCTCGCACCGCCCCCCCCCATGGAGTAGTGCTCGGCTGTTTTCGGCTCCTGCCTCAGGCAGGTGGGGCCTCCCCCACGGGACGCGCCGGTGCAAACACTCGCACTCCGCAGAGGTCCAGAGCCAGACCCCCCCTCCCCCCCTCCGCCCCAGGCCGAAACGCCGAACAGACTACAGGCGGCCCGGGTTAGCAGGTCGACCCTGCCAGATCAAGGGTACCCTTGTGTCCTGTGTCTCGCGACCCATGCTTCGTACATCCTCGTGGCGATGTGGCCCTCGAGAGGGTCTCGTGTCCTCTCGCGTGTCCTCTCCAATCAAGCCCGATTGTATCGCTCCCCATCGCGACTGCTCGGGGCCTCCCGGGTTTCGATGGCTTCGGGGGTGGCCAGGCCCCCCCACCCTGACACGTCGATGATTGCATTGTCCGTTGTCGGTTCTCGAGAGGACGCCGCGGCCGTCCTTTTCCAGGCTTGCGCCCGCCAGGTTGGGGCCCGAGGTCGTTTTCACTAATCCACGTTTTACTAAAGGGGGTTCTTTCCATCCCCGATGGTTTTGCGATGGAACGCGCGCCGCTCCCAAACCCAAACTCAAGG
>CAUYUJ010022273.1:116978-125821 GCA_963575745.1 Prorocentrum cordatum | reverse complement strand
GAGGAGGAGGAGGAGGAGGAGGAAACGGAGGAGGGAGGATGAAGAGGAGGGGGGAAAGGAGGAGGAGGAGGAGGAAGGAGGAGGAGGAGGAGGAGGAGGAGGAAGAGGCGGAGAAGGTGGAGGATGAGGGAGGGAAGGAGTGCACCAGAGCCGAGAGGCGGTTGTTTAGAGAGAATGAGCGCTGCTAGCCCCAGCAGCCCCTCCAGCAGACCGTGGACCCCAACGCCCCACCAGGGGACGACAGAGGGGCCAACCGCGCGCCGATGGGGGAGGGCCACGGCACGCAGCGCCTAACGCGGCGGCGGCCGCGGGCGTGGGGCGAAACGGCCCCATCGAAGTCGCCGTACACAAAGCAGTCGGCGAACGGCACCAGGCTGTGCCACGCCCAGGACCGCGAGACGCGTTCCCCTGGGTGAAGGGCCGCCTGAAACAGGCGCTCTCCCCCTTGGCTGAGGTACTCTAAGACGACGAGCCCCCAGCAAATATGGATCTCAGACTTCCCACTGAGCCAGGGCCGAATAGCATTCCGAGCGGCATCAAAACTACCACTCCTCACCAAAGACAATCCTCAGTTTCGTTGTCAGTTCGCGGCCCACCTATAGCCGCAAGGGAATCCAGCTCAAGATCAGTGTCCTTCAGAAACACAGCTGTGTCCAGGGCCCGCTGGGGCTCAACGTTGGCCCCCCATCTGCTGCTCTGGAAAACAACAGCAGACAACGGGTCCCTCCAGCGCTTGGCCCTGCAAAGGGCCAACCGAACAGACTCAGAAGGCCCCCTGGGCGACTCGAGCCTCAGATGTTCCTTGACCGACTGGGGGTGGCGGAGATTCTCAAAGTGCCTCAAATTCTTCACCACCCTCCCTGTGGAACGGAACCTGCTGTAACACGTTGCGTCCAGGCCGTGATGATTGATGCTACCCGTGTCGGTGTACTTGCAGCATTAGGTGCAGAAAACCAGTGAATAATCGTGTCCAACCACAAGGTACTCCAGCAAAGCATGGCCATTGACGAACCACGGCCAAAATAGCAACTGCTCCCATGATGCAGCATCCGGCTCTGCCGTTGCCTTCCTCGGGCTCGGGGAACAGGTAATCACGGCAGACTTCGTCCAGATCGTAGAACATGACCTCAAACTTGGCAAGGCAGTGAAGCAGCTCAGAGTGGAACTTGTGCGCTCCTCTGGAGAGCCTCACGTGCAGCTCAGGAGCTCTGTGGCGAGCGGCTCCTGCTTTCCCAAGATCGTCCGCCTGCCGATTACAATCCTGATCGAACGCCGAGGCGAGCCCCTCTCTGACATCATTCATCGAAGTGTGGGCCCTGGTGTGGGACACCGTGGCTCTCCGAAAGCTCCTGGGCTCCGCGGTTCTCGACCAGAGGTGGGCCCTGAGACTGCCAGGCCCAGCCACTGCACCCAGGCGACGGCAACAGAGCACCGACCCTCAGCAGTCCGATTTGAGCTCGTACAGTCGGGGCGTTGACCTAAGGAACACGGAGCCCCTTTCCAACGAAAAGGGTTCCTTGTCCAGCGCCCCGACTGTATGACCCGTGCACCAGCGGGCCGGCCTCCAGGATCGCATAGTCCTCGCCGTCTCGTGCCACCCGGGTCGGCCCTGCACGCCTCGGCACAGCACCGCGGAAGCGACCCACACACCGCCTGTTCGGCATCGAAGACCAGCACAGCCCATCCAGCCGAGCGGAGCTCGGGGTAGCGCACGTCATATGCACGTCCGTCCACAAATGCTGTACCCGCTTCCACCACTACTTCGCTAATCTTGTCCAGGTCAACGACATCTGGGTCCCTGGGTCGCCCTCCTCCGCCAAAGGCCTGGCTGAAATGCGGCAACAGTCCTCGCGAAAAACGCTTCTGCCTATCCTCCATCTCCGTCCTCAAGAGTAGGGCCGCTTGCTGGAGCATGGGAGTGATACGCGTCTGCCGTTGTGCAGCAAACGCATCACAGACAAAGAAGCGATGGGAAAGCGTGCCAGGGCTCGAACGACACCGAACACACATTGGCGACTCGCCATCGACAGCGCGAGCCACCCTAGTCTGTGTCCAGTGCCCTCCTGTGATCGCGCCTCGTGTGGATTTCGAGGGGGGAGGGGAGGAGAAGGAGGAGAAGGAGGAGGAGAAGGAGGAGGAGGAGGCGAAGGAGAAGGAGGAGGAAGAAGAAGGAGAAGGAGGATGATGATGAGGTGGCGGAGGAGGCGGAGGAGGAGGAGGAGGGAGGAAGAGGAGGAGGGGGAGGAGGAGGAGGAGGAGGAGGAGGAGGAGGAGGAGGAGGAGGAGGGGGAGGAGGGAGGAGGAGAAGGAATGGAGGAGGGACGGAGGAGGAGGAGGAGGAGCAGGCGGAGGAGGAAGAGGAAGATCCTGCTCGAGGAGCCGGCCTGCGCTCCGTCCAGCGAGAGGGCCCTGCTCGAGGAGCCCTCCTGGGCTCCGTCCAGCGCCCTGCTCGTGGGCTTCGCGGGCGGCGAGAAGGCCCTGCTCGAGGAGCCCTTCTGCGCTCCGCCGGGCGCCCTGACCTTGGGGAGGACGCCGAGCGCATACACACACAGCACAGCGCACCACACACAGCACAGCACACAACAGCACACACAACACACAGACACAAGACACACACACACAGCACACAAGCACAACCACACACACAGCACACACATACACAAATGCACAGACACACACACACACACACTCAAGTACACACAAACACACAAACACACAATCACACAAGCACACAAGCACACACAAACAAACACACACACAATCACACACAAACAAAAACAGACACACACACAACACACACACACACACACGCACACGAACACGCACAAACACACACACACACACCAGCACCGCTCCAGGCCTGGCCCGCCCTGGGCCCAGGATCGGTGCACGCGTCCTCCTGTTGGGCAGGGACCGACCGTCCTGGCTTGCCTATACGTAGATCTACCATCGAGTCGGGCCTGTCCCTTTACAGGAGGGGTATTCAAAGATAGTCAAAAAATAGTCATTGTTTGACTATGTTTGAGAATTTTTGTGTTTCTTCGACTATTTTGAATTGTTCGTCCAAAATACCCCTGTAGGGGGACAGGCCCAACCTACGCCTACCACGAAATGTTCTTAGAGCCCCGACACTGCTCTAAGTCTAAGAACGGAAACGATGTTCTCAGAACATAAGTCTTATGTGTTAAAGCACGACAGTCCGAGCCAGACATGTTCGAAGAACATGTCGCGCAGACCACAAAAGGATCTCAGAACATTATTGGGCAGGCCTATCGGCGAGCTGGGGCGTTTCGAAGCTGCCTGATCTTGGCTGGTGCCCTGGTCTCGGCGGTGGAAAGCCTCCCTTTAGTAAACCTCCCCTTAGTGAAAACGGCCTGGGACCGACACCGACGGACCTGGACCCGCAAGAATGACGGCCGCGACACCCTCTTGCGAACAGAAAACGGCCAATTCCTTAATCCACGTGTCATCGGGAGCGGCCGAGAGGGGGGTGTCCAAGAGGGGGGGGTGCAAATCATGACCGGCGGCACGTGCGCGGCCCAGCGGGGGGGCTGGGGACGTAATGAAACAAGAAGAGGCGCCATGAAATCTGGGGAAATATCACGGCCCACGCCATGATATCCACCCCCCCCTTAGTCATCACCCCCCTCTTTGCCCCCCCCAATGTTAGGGTAGGAGGTCTGTCCACCCCCGATGGCCTGCGCCCATCCCAGGCCCGGGACCGGACGTGGCCGGGGGGAAGCCCGCAGGTGCACGTGGGACCACCTGCCAGGCCACCTTCAGCCTGGCCTCAGGTCGCGCGTGTCCTCCTACAGACGAGCGGACGAGGACGAGGAGGAGGAGGAGGAGGAGGACCCCCTCCCCCTCCAACTTATGGTGGTGGTGGCGAGCCCTAGTTGTAAAACAAACGCAGAAAAAATGCCCAAGCATACTCAGAACATCGCCCCCTGACTATACTTTGACTAGTTGTGGAGATTCCTCCTGTAGAGGGACAGTCCCGACTTGAGCCTACCCCGCAGACCCAAATCTCGGGATGGGGGGGGCACGAGTTCCACATGAGCGACAATCAAGAGAGGGTCTTGCGCGAGACGACGTAGCAAACTTCCCGCGTCTTATGATGTTCCAACCGACTATAGCCTTGATCACAGAAGAAAATTTCGATCACCCAAAAAAAACGGCAATAGAGGTTTTTCACCCTCGGGCCCTGAGATGCACTCGTCCGGCACTGTTTCGACACTTGTTCGACATCTTTTGAGGGTGTTTGAAATGATCTAGGAGATGTGGTCCTCAAGTACGATGGGAGCAACATAAGTCTGTCCCTCTATATGAGGAAAATTCAAATATAGTAAAGAATAGTCTGTGGATGATTGTTTGAGTATGTTGTTTGCTCATTTTTGAATATTGGTTGACTCATTGTTCATTTTCGCCCAGTCCGCCTGTAAGGGGACATGCCCGACCTAACCCCAGACCTGGTCCGAAGTACCATGGGGGCAACATAACCCGCGACGGCTTAGCCAGCGCGGCACGCCACATTGGAGACGAGGGTGCTGGCGCGCGACCTTACGCGGGCGTCCGCGCAGAGGGCCCCGTATTTTTGGCGTCGCCCACGTGGGCGTTCAGTGCTCCCCAACGACCCCCAGGGCCCTTGGGGTCTCTGGGAAGATTGGGGCCGTCGGGCTGGCTCTTGGGGTGGCCTGGTGGGTGGCGAATGGGCGGCTCCAGACCCCCGACGTCGCCATGTTTGGAACGTCGAGCCCCATAGGTCTGGACCCCTACCCCGGGACCGGCACTGGGATGACCGTGGAGGTTTCTTCGTGGATAGGGGGTCTACAAGTGGATGCGAAGGTGGGCTATATCTGGCCCAACCAGGCTTGCAAGTGGGTTAAACATTCCCCGAATTGCTCAGGGGTTTGGATAACTTAGCTAAGCGGGCGAAGCCCAGTTAGCCCAGATCTTTAACCACCCCAAGCTATTTGGGGCATGTGTGGGCCACTTATAAGCCAAGATGGGCCAAACATAACCCACCTTGGTATCCGCTTGTAACCCCTCTATCCAGTTAGAAACCACCACGGTCATGCCAGCGCCAGACCTCGGAGGCCGGAAACGGGGAAAAAAAACGTTCGTCGTGTTTTCACAGCGCGAGGAAGTCTGGGGCGTCCTCCGAGGGGCCTTGGTCATCACGCCGGAGAGGGTGACCGAGAGCGTCGGGTGGATCCCCGGGTGGCTAGCCGCCGGCGACTTCGGCGACAGCGCCCCCGACCTCTTCTCGGGGGACAGCCGGCGGACACGGCGGAAAAGGGGGAGGAAGAGGAAAAGGAGGAAGAGGAAGAGGAGGAGGAGGTGGGGGAGGCGGCGGAGGAGGAGGAGGAGGAGGAGGAGGAGGAGGAGGAAGGACGGAGGAAAGGGAGGAGGAGGAGGAGGAGGAGGAGGAAGAGGAGCATTCCTGGGAACATTCCCGAGGCGACTGGGGTCGCGTGGAAACTGAGAGAGAGAGAGAGAAAGAAAGAAAGAGAGAGAGAGAGAGAGAAAAACAAGAGAGAGAGAGAAATACATAAAGACCGAGAACAATAAGAGCGATATATATATATATATAGAGAGAGAGAGAGAGAGAACAAGAAAAACAAAATAACGAGAAAACGAGAGAGAAACAACAAGGAAGAGAGACAGAGAGAGAGAGAGAGAGCGAGAGAAAAGAGAGAGAGAGAGACAGAGAAAGATAATGAGACACAAATAAATAACAGTATTACGAATAATAAAAGTACTGCTGGTAAGAAGAAGCGGGCCGCCGACGGCGGGCAACTCCCTGCCGCGTCCGCGCGGTCGCCCTCGCCCGCAAGCATCGCGGCCCCACGGGCTGCTCTCGCGCTTGGCCTCTGGCCGCTCCCGCGGGCACGCCGGCGTTCTCAGCAGGCCCCTCGGGATGCGCGGCATTCGGCGGCGCCCTTTGCCCCTTTGCCTGCGGGCCTCCTCGGCCCAGGGCGCCGCCCGAGCGGGCGGGACAGAAGGAGCCGCGCCCTGGGCCGACTAGCCTCTTAGGCTTCTCGCGCGCTCCCTCCTGGAGCTTCTCGCGCCCGCTCCTTTGCGGAGCCTCTTGCGCCCGTTCCCTCCAGGAGCTCCTCGCAGGACGACCGTCTCGCCCTGTGCGCGGAAGGCCCACCTGAAGCGGCGGGGGCCCATGTACCGCCCGACTAACTCTATGTCGACACCGTCGCGCTCAAGCTGAACCGCCACGTCGTGCGCGCGCGCCCCGACCTCGCCGCGTAGCTGGGCGAGCCAACCCTCGACCTCCTGCTCGGTATCCGCTCTAGCGCTGTAGCTGACGATGTTGAGCTCTAGCTTCGCCTCCCATTTCTCGCGCGCGTTGCTCCCGGAGTTGTAGCTGATAATGGGTTCTAGCTTCGCCAGTCCCCAGTTCCTTCTCGCGCGTCCTGGTCCCAACGCTGTAGCTCATGGTGCCGGGCTCCACCTTCGCCCCCCGCTTCTCGCGCGCGCTGTTCCCGGGCTCGTCCTTCGAATTCTGCCGCCGCTGCCCGTCCTTCTCGCGCTGCTCGCCCTTCTCGCACGCAGAGTGTCCGTCTTCGTGGGGTTGCCACTGCCCGTCCATCCGCTTATAGCTGCCACTGCCCGCCTTTCTCGGCCCGTCCGTTTAAAGCTGCCGCTGCCCGTCTTCCTGAAGCTACCGCTGCCCCTTACGCGCGCATAAGGCTGCCACTGTCCGTCTTTCTCGGACGCATGAGGCTGCCACTGCCCGTCTTCCTCGCGCGCGCGGCCTTGGCCCTCCTGAAGCTGCCGCTGCCCGTCCCTCCCACCCGTGCAGGGCCCGTCTTCTTGAGGCTGCCACTGCCCGTCCGCTCGAAGCTGCCTCTGCCCGTCCTTCTCGCACGCACGGGGCCCTTCGCCTCCCGACAACCACGTCGAGGCAATCACTGCCCGAGCCATTCACAAGGCACTAGCTGATGGCGTTGGGTTCCGACCTCGCTTCGCACTTCTCGCACGCGCTACTGATCACCTTCACGCCCCCCCCCCGGTCGCAGCGCTGTAGTTGATGGCGTTGGGCTCCGTCCTCGCCTCACGCTTCTCGCCCGCGCTACTGAACCCCTTCGCACCGCTGTAGCTGATGGCGTTCGGCCCCGTCCTCGCCTCACGCTTCGCGCACTCGCTGACGGCATCTGGAAGCTGCCACTGCCGCTACTCTCGCACGCGCAGTATTCGCACTCCCGATGCTGCCACTGCCTGTCCCCTTGAGGCTGCCACTGCCCGTCTCTCTGCCGCAGTTCGTCCGCGTAGTCCCGCATCCACTGTAGGCCCCTCCGCGGTTGGTGATAACAGCAAAGAACGAACACTGGCGCTTCGCAGTTCCGCGTGAACTCACTCTGGCGGCACCCTTGCTGTTTCCTGCTGCCCTTGCCCTGTCTTCCCGCACGCGCCTTCGCAGGTGATGACGTTTGGCTGTTTCCTCGCCCGCTCGAGCCATTCCGCCCTTGCCTTCCACTTCTCCACCTCGCGCTGGAGGCGCTGCACCAGCCTGTCGGCGGCCGCTCGCGCTCCAGCTGCCCCCCCGCAAGGGCTCCCGTCGCGCCGGCGGCGCTGGGGGCACCAGCTCCGCGGGCCCCGCCGAAATGGCTATGGCAGGGCTGCTGAGCCACCTGGGAGGAGGAAGGAGGAGGAGGAGGAGGAGGAGGAGGAGGAGGAGGACGAGGAGGAGGAGGAGGAGGAGGAGGACGGGCGGCGCGCGGCGGAGCGATCAGGGTGCAGTCCTCGCGCCGTGCCAGACGCCGGGGGCTGCCAAGGGGTGTCCTTGGCCCAAGTTTCCCCCAGCTTTTCGCACCGAGGGGGCCCAGGGACACACAAAGAAATGTGCGAACAAATCCCAGGATCGCCCGCACTGTCCCCCACATGCCTGGTGGGGTTTTTGTTTTTGTGCCAGCCGGCGTCGCACCCGCGTCTCCCTCACTCACCTCCCTCCGTTGTCCCTCATGTTATTTTCCTCTCTCTCTCTCTCTCCTCATCCACGCGCAACACATGCACGGCACGCACATCAGACACGCCTTTACATGCCCCCGCACGCATGCACACACATACACTCGCACACACACAATCACACACACACACACGCGCGCGCACATGCGCACGCACACACACACACACACACACACACACACGCGCGCACGAATACACACACACGCACAAACAAACACACACACACAACGCACAACGCACAACACACACCGCACACCGCACAAGGCACAAAACACAAGGCATAACGCACACCACACAACACACAGCACACAACACACAACACGCAACGCACAACACTCAACACACAACACACAACAAACAACACACACCACACAACAAACAACAACAAAGAACACAGAACACACAACACACACCACACAACACACAACACACAACACACACCACACACCACACGCCACACACCACACCACACACACCACACACACACACACACCACACAACACAAAACACACAACACACAGCACGCAACACACACCCCACACACCACAACACACACCACGCAACACACAAAGCACTCCACACAACACACACCACACACCACCCACAACACACAACGAACAACACACACACACACCTCACACCACACACCTCACACCACACGACACAACCCACAACACACAACACCCAACACCCACCACCCACCACACACCACACACCACACAACACACAACACACACACACACACCCACCACACACCACACAACACACGCCACACGCCACAAACCACAAACCACACACCACTGACCAACCAACACAGAACACACACCACACACAACACACCACACACAACACACCACACACAA